>CACTHL010000279.1:0-200646 GCA_902712375.1 Dioscorea dumetorum
AAAAATTTGAATCAATTATAAAGATTGAATTCTTGTGAACATAAAAAATATCTATTACAAAATCTTAAAAAATGATTGATTGGGATTAAATAGCATTTTAGGTAGCGAAAAATACGGAGTTTTCTACAGAGATAATTTTCCATAGAAAATGTGACTTTTCGAGCGAAGTGATGCAATCAAACAACAAATGAGGCTTTCTATGAAAAATATTACATTTGTCGTGGAAAATAAGAAGCGTTCAAACAACAAAATAAGAAGAATTTTCCATAGAAATTTTTTGATTTCTAGCTATAAAAAATAATGACAATCAAACTACAATTTTTTCATTTTCCATGAAAATTTTTTTCCACTTAGTATTTTCCATGTTGCTCAATCAAAACCACGGCCCTCAAGTTCTTTTTTTTTGCTAACTTCTTACCCTTTTCCCTAAACCCTAGCCCTAATCATAACTCTAACCCCTAACCCTAAACCCATTGATCACACACACACCAATACGTTCACTCCTTTTCCCAAACCACCAACCCTAAACCCTAAAAACCTAACCCTAAACCCTAAAAACCCTCAGGAAAAGGGGGAAAAAGGTAGCTTCATTCATTAGGAAAGAATCACTAAATTATTGGAGATACATCTCGCTAACTTTTGATCATGTCTTTCTCCAACGCAAAAAACCAAGTGTCCATCTCTTCACCAATCAAAATGGATACCCTACACCTGTCAACATGTGGTTAAATAAAATCAGGGCACTAAGAAGATAAAGCATACAAACCCTTAGCTAGTGCTCCACCAATCACTCCAATTAACCTCAAAAGAAAGTAAACACCTAGCTAGGTATTTATAAAACCAACATATATATATATATACTCATCAATCATCATACACTCGTGCCTTGATTAACAAGTTCAAGTATCAAGCATGAATAAAGGATAAGGAGACAAAAATTAGGCATGTCACCTCACAAAGACAACATAAAAGATATTTAATGCTATTATTAGGTGTTGAAGCCCCAAGGGACAAGTATGTTTTTAGTTGTGGCTTTTCAGCCTTTGAGGTCTGAAAAACAAAAGTGATGAGCCTCCTAAAGAGTGAAGAAGGGAAATGGTATAGGGCTAAGGGGTTGGATCCAACTCAACTAAGTCCCCATTGACAAGATAGATATGATCTCAAATAACATCCACTAACTCACAAAGACATTTGTGTTCATATAATATGCTCAACTTCATTCAATATGACACTTGTTCTTTCTCTTTTAGTTTACCACGTCATCACTTTTGTTCATTGTGTTTATTCTTTCAATGGAGTTTAGTGGAGCAAAGATAATGCATGCAATATCATGACACATTTCAAAAGTTTAACAAAGTTAAACTTGAGAGAACAAAAAAAAAAAAAAAAAAAAGAAAGCAAAAACATGGTGAGTTGAATTATGTATGACTTTTCTTGCTTGACCTAGTACCCAAGAAAGCTAATATATATTATATATTATATATCATGCATGCATTCGTGCTTCCTTTATCATGGCATGGGCGCACACTATCAACATGTACTACTACCCCTCCTTTAAGATCAAAAGTTAAGCATATATGGTTATTGACTGAACCATATATAGCACAAGTGGAATGACCTTATTTGACTAAAATTCCAATATATAGTACAAGTCAAACCATCTACAGAGCCTGCTTGAACGCTCACAATTATATATACATGTATCTCTATATATAACTATACATATGGGTCCCTTAGAAAGTTTTCAATCCTTGACTTTCACCTTAAAGATATATAGTGGTGATGCCATTAATCAGGTCAGTGTAAGTCACTCTCAAAGAAGTTCAACTCCTTTATAACATGCATGCAACTCTTTAAGATACATTGACAAAGAGACTAAAAACATCTTGAACAGATTTCAATGGGTTGAGATTCATGAAGAGTTTCAAGTTTTACACCAATCAGAAACTCAGACAAATACATGAACTGTTTTAATACAGTATGAGCAAAGAAAGAAGATCTTAGTTTCCAAATGGAATATAAACAAACTGTTGAGCCATGCACAACAGTTAGGAAGTTCATAACAAGATGATAACAAGCTCTTTGATTAATCTTCCATAGTTTGGTATGTTTTGCTATTAATGTTAAAACCCTAACCCTAATATTTGAATGGATAATGGTGAACCAACATGAAGAATCAACAGCTGGGCAAGCTAAGCTTTTTAAAGTTAAGATATCTCTTTATTCAAAAAGCACAAAAGCTTTGATAAAAGTCTTCAAATGAGAGACATATGCATGCCAAGTAGTCCTACAATGAAGAACAGGATGATATTCATGGACTCTTCTCATTGGGAATCATCATATATCGAAGGTGCTCTTTAATATTATTATTTCATAGTTTTAGATAAACAAATAAATAAATAAAAAGATTTATTAATTAATTTATTAGTATAGTTATATTTTTCTGCATTTCCAATGATATCTTACTTCATATTGATTTTTATCTTTATTCCGGGTTTTAGTAGTGGGTGGCACGTTCCCGCGCTTACGGCATCGGAGGACACGTGTTGCACTGTTGTTGTTAGTGGGGGGTGGGACCTACACTTTGGAAAAAAGTTCCACGTGCGGGGATGACGTGGCGAAGGGACAGATGGGCACGATACGCATCCCACGTGTGTTCTGTTTGCTTATCTTGATCATTTTGTAGTGGTTTTTTTCTTTTCTTGTTTTTTTTTTTGTTATAAGTCTCAAAAAAGTTTGATATTATTGGTTGGTATTTATGTTGACCCTTGTTCATGCATCCTTAGATGCATATGAGTTGTTGAATGACACAGAGAGAGAGAGAGAGAGAGAGAGAGAGAGAAGAACCAAAAGATGTTCTCATACTTAAACCTAATACACAAAAGTGATTCTTTATTAAATGCATGTACCTTGAGTACACCATGATATGCATCCTTTTTCCTTAATCTAATCATGTTTGTTGAGTTTTAATTTTCTATTTTTATTGATAATCATGCCACATGTCACATTTCTGTTTGTTAGCAACTACTCCCACATGCAACTAAAAGAGAATTACATGAATAGATATATATATATATATATATATATATATATAGTTTTGACATGGGACACTGAAAATATTAATATGGGAAACAGGAGCCCTTGGTGCTTCTCTAGGATATTACATATGCTTGAACTGTACGTTAAGGCCACGCAATGTGATTTGTCATTTGTGTGTGACTCCAAGGCAACCACATTCATACCATTTTATTGCAGTGTTTGACCACGTAGAATATTCATATTCATATATATATATATATATATATATATATAAAGACATATAGATGTAAATTTCATATCATGCATGGCTATATATTCTAGTGAGCCCTTGAAACTTGAAAGCCGAACAATAGCTAACCATCACCTGCTTTATAGATCACAAAAGCAAAGTATGAAATGGGGTCCTTCTTTTCTTGATTCCCCCACTCTCCAACGCTGCCACGTAGCACTTACCCTGTGGCCATTCATGGTTGACGTGTTATGCACCATGCACTCACTCCTCCCTCCCTCTTAAATACCCCTTCCTCCCCTCCCCCTTTTCTCCTCTCTCATACTTGCATCTCAAACTCTCCTCTCTCTCTCTCTCTCTCTCTCTCTCCATATATAACTAGAGTGATATATAGAATGCCATCACTTGGTGAGGAAGGACAACATGGCGGCAATGGAGATTCAACTCCATGCTCCCCTATAACTCTCAAGGTGATAGAAATATAACTAAAGCCCATCTTTATATTCCCGGGTTTCATTGTTGTTATTTTTACGTGAATTTATGGGTTTCTTCTTTGCGTATTGCAGTTCAAGGACATAAGTTATCATGTGAAGTTTAGTGCCGGCGGCGGCGGTGGCGGCGGCGGTTTGAGAAGTTTACTCGGCCAGAAGCCGGCAAGGAATGAGGAACAAGCAGAGAGGACCATATTGAATGGGATCACAGGCATGGTGTCACCCGGAGAGATGATGGCGATACTTGGACCTTCAGGGAGTGGAAAGTCAACGTTGCTTAGTGTTTTGGCGGGAAGGCTTCATGGTCGGTATAGCGGCGCGGTGCTGGTCAACGGGAAGGAGATGACCAAGTCGGTGACTCGGCGAACTGGGTTTGTAACCCAAGACGACGTGCTTTACCCGCACTTGACAGTGCGTGAGACGCTGGTGTTCTGCGCGCTGTTGCGGTTGCCGCGCACGGTGGGGCGCGCAGAGAAGGTGTGCGCCGCCGAGGCGGTCATGGCCGAGCTTGGCCTCGAGAAGTGCGCTGACACAGTGATTGGCAACGCTTTTATCCGGGGAGTCTCCGGCGGGGAGAGGAAGAGGGTGAGCATTGGCCATGAGATGCTCACACGGCCGAGCATGTTGTTGCTTGATGAGCCTACATCCGGGTTGGACTCCACGGCGGCGTATCGCCTCGTCGCGATGCTTGGAGGGCTTGCTCGGCGAGGAAGGACGGTGGCCGCCGCCGTGCACCAACCATCGAGTCGAGTCTTTCAGCTGTTCGATACCGTGCTTCTGCTCAGCGAAGGCTCGTCTTTGTATTTCGGTCGTGCTAACGACGCCGTTGGTTATTTTGAGTCCATTGGTTTCGCCCCAAAGTTCTTGGTTAATCCGGCAGACTTCATGCTTGATCTCGCTAATGGTGAGTTACTAGTCTCGCATTGAATTATTATAATTTTTTTGGTACATATATATATATATAATAGAGATGTATGCAGGGATTGCTCAAGTTGATTACCAAAGTGATGCTGAGAAGTCCAATGTGAAGCAAGCTCTGGTGTCATCCTACAACCAGATTATAGCTCCGAATGTTAGAAATTTAATTGAAGATGAAGAACATGGAGGTGCTGTTCAGACAGGTAATTGATCAAACAAGTTCATGTTCAAGTTTGGGAACTAACTTCTGATACTGAATCAATTAAACGTTACCTTTGATCAGCAAACCAGAGACGAATTGAGAAGGAATTTAAAAACTATGCCAGCATTGGCTGGTTCAGTCAGTTCATCATTCTACTTCACCGAAGCCTGAAAGAAAGGCGATACGAATCTTTTAACTCGCTTAGAGTGTTTCAAGTTCTCGCTGCGGCATTGCTTGCAGGATCGATGTGGTGGAGATCGAGCATAAATAACGTGCATGATCGGTTAGGCCTGCTCTTCTTCATGTCGATCTTTTGGGGTGTGTTTCCGTCATTCAATGCCGTCTTTGTGTTCCCCCAAGATCGAGCAATATTTATGAAGGAGCGGCGCTCCGGCATGTACACACTGTCTTCTTATTTCATGGCTCGATTGGCCGGAGACTTACCGATGGAGTTGCTCCTCCCTACTTTGTTTACCATAGTAGCCTACTGGATGACAGGGCTCAGGCCAGACTTGGAAGCATTTGTGCTCACTCTGATTGTGATACTAGGCTATGTACTTGTGGCGCAAGGTCTCGGTCTCGCTCTCGGGGCCATAATCATGGACGCGAAGCAGGCATCGACAATGATTACTGTTATAATGCTCGCATTTCTTCTCACCGGAGGATTTTACGTGCTGAATGTACCGTTCTGCATGGCATGGTTGAAGTACATTTCTTACACCTTCTACTGTTACAGGCTGCTCGTCGGAGTTCAGTACAATGGCAAGGAAACAGAGCACTTGGATCGAACTCACAAGGGCCGGGGATCGGTTGAACAGGAATTGGAGGGACCGGTGAGCGAGTCTGTTTGTATTATTGTTATGGTCGCCATGTTCATCGGTTACAGGTTGATGGCTTATGCTGCTCTTCGGCGAATCAAGGTCTGAAAGACACAGAGTTTGAGCTGTAAAGAGGCACAGTTGCAAAGGCCTTCATCAAAGGATGATACTGAGGGGCCCTGGTTGCAGCTATCCACTTGAGCATATCAAAGAAGCATAATTGCAGATCATGTATGCAGAAAAAACAGGAAGGAAAAAAAAAAAAAAAAAAGAAGAAGAAGAAAAGAAAGAAAAGCATCATCCTTGAGTTTCGTATTTAATTTGTGAATCTTCTTACTATTTAGTGCAACAAGAACCTTCTGTTCTGTGTTTAATTGCTTTGGATGTTAAACTGAGAGCATGAAGTGCAATAGATTTCTTTCTAAATTGCAATATGTCCCTTAACAACTTGATGTTAAATGTTGTGAACAATGGAAAGAAATTGACGATAATAAGAGAAGCTCAAACCATGAATACACAGAAACACACCAAAGTGCATGAACTTTATCAAATAAAAATGGAATACGAAAAAATAGTAAAGAAAAACAGAGAGCACCCAAAATCTGCTGACATTATGCTTTCAAGTAATCCACACTGTTCAAATCTTCAACTGAGGATAAGTAGGAATATGGGAAAAATCTCAATTTGAGTATAAATTCAAAAGACAATAATACAACACTATTCAATTGAGCATTCTGTTTTTTTGACTCTAAAGACAAGATTTGATGAGCTTATTTGAAAGAATAATGTATATAATTACAGAAAAATGACAGTTTGAACCAAGAGGAAGCTGTGAATGTAAATTAGTAAACAAGACCATCGAATTCCATTGAGATAACACACCTAATTGAAGATGACCATAAACAATGTGAGAAACTTCCCACCAACTACAAAGTGTGGAAACAAAGGTCTGCCAAATCAATTGTTTACTGGAACATAGACTCAATCCAAGATGACTCTGAACAAGAGAAATTTTCTCTCAATGTTCATGACGGCTCGGTTAGTTAGAGAACGCAGTATTTATACCCTGGCAAATATTCCAAATCATGAAGCAAGATGGGAAATGGCATCCACAAGAACGATCTTCATGTTCATCGTCGTCATCATAGCTCATGTGTTCTTAGCAACAGCATATGCATCCACTCAAGGTAATACAACTTCTGTTCAATCAACGTTATATAAGAAAAATATGCATGTGAATCATTTGTTAATGAATTTTGCAATCAATACCCTGAAAATAAGCATTGGTTCTGATTTCTGCTTGTAGGTGGATTGCCGGTTTATAGAGACCGGCGTTCTTTGGAAGCTGAAAGGCCTTACAGCCCCCCGCCACCGCCGCCTTCATCAGGGCCAATTACTCATCCCTAAGCTTCTTATTAGTACTTGTTAAGTCTGTTTTTTTCACTCAGTATGGAGATTGAAACTGGACTTATGGTATCCATTAATGGCTTGGAACACAAATGAAGCAACTCTCTTCACTTGCATGAACATAAGTAAAACTCCATGTGCAATGGTTGAATGTTCAGCAATGTCTCCCAACAGTTTGCAGTATAAATTTTATTTTCTTTTATTTTATATATGAATTACAAAGATTTACCATGAGGATTTGGTTTGAGGTCCTAGCAAAGATCGTCGCTATATGTCTAAAAGCAATAACAGAGATGGCAAACAAAAAATAATTCATTTTGCAACCCTCACTTACTAACATGAGATAATATGAGTGCATCAGGGAGGTTCCTCTCCAAGGGAATCAAAATCTTTTAAAAACTCAATAATTAATCATAGATGCAGACTTCAAGTAATGAAATTATACACAGTCAATAGACATGAATGCCCAATCAAAGATGACAAAGTAGATTCAATGAACAAACTTTAATTTATCATCAAAAATCAAAATCAACAATTGAGATGACCAAGTTAATTAATACCCATAAACTGATTGAAATAAGGGAAGTCCTTTTCCAAGATGATGCCCAAACCCTTTCTAGGATGTTACTCAAAACTGATATAGAAAAAACTTATGATGTTCTTGAATTAATAGAATGCTATTCTTGCTATCGTTAGAATTATAATAAAATTTTCCTAAAATTTGGATATCTTAGATTAAAGCCTATATTTTTTTCAATTTGTTATTCTTTTATAATCAATGGTCAGCCTTCAGCTTGAGTGAAAAATATAAGAGTTAGGTATAAGGGTGATCCTATTTCTCTTTCTTTTTAATAATTTTTGTTTCTCAGATCTGTCTGCTGTTCTAAAACCATGCTTTGAGGTTAAATATGGTTCTCTCGCTAGAAGTCTAGCTTTGAATTTCAATTATTTTATGTTTATAGATGACTTGATAATCATTACAGGAGCTTATTAATTTGCTGCCAAATATTGTAAATTGTGTCTTGATATCTAGACGGACCTAACTAGCTGAAGAGCTAATCTTAGCAAAATTACAATTCTTTTTCCTGGTTGGATCAACCAACCGGAAGATTAGTAATGCTATCAAATCCACTTTGGGTATGAACTTGGTACTTTCCTTTCATATATCCAGGTTTCCTTATTTCTCCTAAAAGACTTTCTGTCCAATAGTGTCGTTACCTAGTTGATAAAGCTGTGAATAGTGTCAACTCTTAGATCAATTCCAAAATCTCCATAGCAGATGAGGTTGTTCTCATTAATACTTCACTACTCTCAATTCCTTTGTATCTTCTCTCTTGTTATTATGTCCTCGCTTCTCCATAGCAGATCAGGTGATGGAATCTTGACCGTCAAATCTTAAAACAAAAGCTTGGGAAACAAACCTAGGGGCCCACTCTTTTATTATAGGATTATAGGACTATTTACGGTATTAAATAAAAAAAGAAAAAAGAAAAAAGCTCAACTAATTATGCTTAACAGGTCAAGAAAATATAATAATAATAATAATAATAATAATAATAATAATAAAGACATCAACATTTTGTTGTAAATTTAGAAAATATTATATTTTTTTTCACTTAGTTTCCAATTGATTTTTGCAACAAAAAAGTCTAGCTCTATGGTTGATTGCCAGATGATAAAGATAGAATCTGCTTTGATATTGCTTTCTAGTCAAATTAATATGTTTGGCCTCAATTCTTCAAATTCTGCATGGGAAGAATTACTGTAAGTTGATCAGAAAGTGCCTTATCAATGAAAAAACTGTGAACAAAAGATATGAACCAAACCAATTTATTTTAATGTATTATTTAAAAAATCAGTTTTTTAGGATTATATTATATATTTGGTTCTAGGTATCCTTTATCTTATATCAATTTTCTTCAAGCTAAAAATAAGAAAATTTCCGTGGACACAAGTCACATTGACCAAACCACATAAATTCCTGTGTCTTATTGTGTTTTTTTTTTGTTTTAATATTTTCTTCACTTGTGTTTGGCGTAACATTGGTTTAATTATGATTTAGGTATAGGAGTTAAGAGTTTGGTATTTGAAATGTTTTTGTAAGAGCTTATATAAACTGGTTTAAGTTCATTGTGTTTTTATAAAAGATGAGTAAATAAAAGATATTTCTATATATATTTCACTTTAGAATAAAGTTGTTCTCCTTCTTCGGATCTTTTTGAGGTAGTTGTGTCTACACTCGTTTTCAACACAAATGCAATGCACAGTGAAACAAACAGAAGTATATGAATTTTATTAAAGAAAATGGATTACAAAGTAACAGTGCCCAAAAGACAAACTGTTGACTTTATGATCTCAAGGAATCTACTAAGTTATTTTCAAAGCAGAGATCCAAATCTCATGCCCAGTATAAGTTCAAAGGCAGGACCTCTAATGCATAGAATTTCAGAATAAAGGCATGTGTTGCATAAGGTACAACAGCTATAGAGAAAGCTACATTGCTGCAGTAATAGTACCATTGCAATGTCTCAAGATGTAGCTGTGAGTAACAATTGGTAAACTTCATAATTCCAATGTTAAGATTATACCATTTCAATTAGAAAAGTATGCCATTAAATTGCACAAAGAGACATTTAGCTAACTAATCCAAGAAGATGATAAACAAGGGAGGAAACTTCTCACCACCTATGCACATTTAATACAGAGTCTAGAGATTGTGACAAAAGCAAATTCAGTAGAAATATGGCCACAGATTGACTTGGAAAGACTTGTAAATGAAGGTATGGCAATTAATTATATTTTTCCAAAAGAACATAGACTCAATCCAAGATGACTTACTCAATCCAAGATGACTTGGAAAGAGAGAAGAAATTTCATGCCCCTTATTCATGACTCATGAGTAATTATAGAGAGCAGAGTATTTATACCATGCATGGTCCTCCAAACCCAGAAAAAGCCAGACAGAAAGTAGTGCACCTTTAAAGATCAAACCTCAAATGGCATCTGCAAGTAATATATTCATGCTCATCGTTATCATCATCTTTCATGTGCTTTTGGCAAGTGCGGCTAATCAAGGTATACTCTGTTTCTCCGGTTAATATAATACAGTTCATCATGCTAAGCCATGCCCATTCTGACAAGAATCAACTTAGCATTGAAAAATAAACAAACTTTGTTTCCAAAGCATTAAATTTTGCAAAAAAAAAAAAAAAAAAAAAAAAAATCCTGCAAATAAAATCACTTCCCTGTTATTGCTTGTAGGTGGATCACGGATTTACACATACAGTCTTCTAAATGAACCAAGACTTTACACATCTCCACCACCTCCTCCAGCTTCAAGGCCAGGCAGCAGTCCCTGAGCTGCTTATGCTTGCAAGCCTCCATCATCCAGATTGGCTGCAAGCAGGAAAGCAGCCCTGTTAGCCTCTCTGATTATAATGTACTGGATTAAATTATGGCATGCATTAATGATAAGCACTGGAACAATGTGCAAAAATAAGAGAGGAAATAAAATTTTGGCATGAATGAAGCACCTCCTTTCCCTCAAACAGAAATTTTGGGACTCATGGCATGCACACTTACAGCATGTTCCCCTGCTGCCTCAAGGAGAAATCTAGCAAAATCAAGAACCAAAATAAGCAGTCTATTGAGAGAAGGCAAGACCAATGTCCTCATTCCTTGATGCCTCTTAAAACCAGACTGACCTTCCTTTTCATCTATATAAATTAAAGTTTTATCATATGGTATTAACTTGAGATGCTTGCAGATATTATAGTCATATAGCACAGAACAATTACATGACAACATGAATGCATCAGGAGGGCCCTCTCAAATGGCACTGAATAAGAAGAAGAAAAAGAAGAATGATTGTTTATAGTCTTCTGCATGTAAACTCCTTTAGGAATCAGGATGCATCAGAAGCTCAATAACTAAAACTAAATTTAACCTCAAGTAATGATAGATTATACACAGTCAAAAGACATTACTGTCATGACCAGTGACCACCAATCAAAACTTATGATAGGAAAAATAGCAAATGAGGATACACGTCCAGACACTAAGTGATCAGGTTAAGTATGCATATAAACCCATTCCAGATGACACAGTGGATTAAAATAAACAAACTCGTCCAATAAAATTAACATCTAGGACCAAAAAGTTATGACCAGTGTTCCAATCTTGGAACAAGATGGAGAAGCATATCTTTCTTTCTAATATATTCAAGAAATACTTGCAATTTTATTAGCTCAAAATTACAGCAGTTTTGTTTTTTCCTTGAAGAAAAGAACCCGAAGGCTAAACCAATTACTGCAGTTTGTTATGCCTTCCAATTCTACTGTTACAAGCTGCACATCAGAGTCCAGCACAATGGCAAGGAAATAGCTTTATTAGTTGACAGTTACAATGCCGATGGGGTAGTAATTGTTATGGTCTCCGTGTTCATCGGTTAAAGGTTGATGGCTTACGCTGCTCTTCGGTCAGCCAAGGTCTGAAAGAAAGAGTTTAAGCTGTAAAGAGGTACAATTGCAATGTTCTTCATCAGAGGATGATAGTGAGGGGCCTGATTGCAGCTCTCCACTTGAGCATACGAAAGAAGCATAATTGCAGGCCATGTACGCAGAAAAAAGTAAAAAAGAGAAAAAGCATCATCCTTGAGTTATGTGTTTAATTTGTCAATCTTCTCACTAGTTAGTGCAACAAGAAATCTGCATTGTTGTTTTGAAAGCAGCGATACAAATCTCACAGCGAGTTAAGTCCAAGGACAGGGCATTTCAAACTGAGTATCAAATCAAGTATTCTGACCAGATTTGGCGAGTTAATAACAAAAGGTATTGTATAAAATTTCAGAATAAAGCACATGTTGCACAGATATAAATCAGCAACATGAAAAATTACAATGCTGCAGTTATAGCACCTTGAAACATTAAATATGCCAATTCATCACATAAAGGGACATCTAGCTAGCTAATCCAAGAATATGATAAATGAGGGAAGAAAGTTCTCACCACCTCCTCACAATTTGTCAGTAATCTAGACACAGAGAAATAATGGTGGAATAATCAAGTAACAGCAAAGCAAATTGAGCAAAGAAACATGATCAGCATTTAAATGAAGGTATGCCAGTTAATTGCCAAAAAGGAACATAGAGTACTCAATCCCACAAATTTCATGCCACCTATTTCATGACTAAGCACAGAGGAGAGATTATTTATACCATAGTGCTCCAAACCCTGAAGCAAAGCCACAAATGACATCTGCAAGTAATATCTTCATGCTCATCTTTATCATTGCAGTAAATGTATTTTTGGCATGTGTGACAACATATGCTGCCGAACGAGGTATAATCTGTTTCTCCAGCTAATAATGTTCATATTAAATTATGCTCATTCTAACCAAAATCAACTTAGAATTGAAAAGAATAAGCAAATTTTGTTCATAAAAAATTGAACCCTGCAAAGAAAATCAGTTCGAAACTTGTTGCTTGTAGGTGGATCACAGCTTCACACATACAATCATGCAGGGCAAGAATTTGGAAGACCTTATACTCCTCCGCCTCCGGGCCCAACACAACCGGATGAGCCAAGCCAGAACCCTCGAGCCGCTTATCCTGGTAAACCTCTATCATCCATTATTATGGCTATAGACAGAAAAGCAACCCTGTAAGTCTCCAATTATGATGTACTGAATTTAAATTATGGCATCCATTAATGACAGGCACCGGAACAATGTTCAAAAATAAGAGAGGAAATAAAATTGTGTCGTAAATGAAACACCTCGCCTGCATCTCACAGAAATCCTTTTTTTTTTCTTCGCTCCATTTTCCTTCTGAAATAAAATCGTGTTTTTGCTCATTCTCATCGGCCTCTGTTTATTGAGAAACCTATGGAAAGAATTTCAATCACTTTGCAATACAAATTTGGGAAAACATTTCTCATTTTTATTGAGTATGTTCTGGAACAGTATTAGGCTTGCTGGCAGACGCAGTCAAGGAGGATCAACGATGTCGGCTGCAAACGGTTGGCGGGTTGCTGGGGCAGAGATTGGTGAAGCTCTACGGACCTTTGGGGTTTAAGCCCTTGACATGGCTTTCCACGTGAGAAAGGGCTAAGCCACGTCTTTAACTTGCCCACATGGCACTTCAAATGTACATCTGACATGGCGAGTCAACAACCTCGTTAGAAATCCGGCATACACGTCAGACAAACCTCACCGAAATAGTCCTGGTATCCTCCCGTAGAAAGAAAATCAAAGTAGAGTGCTCAGATTGATACAAATCGAAATTTGGTGCTCAAAATCAAACAATGCCAAAGTATAGTACCCACCCAAAAAAATTACCCTTCTGTTACTCGTAAAGAATTTTATTTGATTGTTTCGGATCTTCCTTCTGAGAAAAGTCCAGGTCCCGATGGTTTCAATACCGAATTTTTTAAAGTTTTTTAGCCCGTTATAGGGGATCGCATTTTTGCTTCTATTTAGTTTTTCTTTCAAACTTCTGTTCTTCCAAACAACTGGGGTAAAACTTTCATTGCTCTCCTTCTGAAAGTTAGTAACCCTAAGTCTCTGATTTTCACCCCATCTCTTTGTGCAATGTTTGTTTTAAAATTATTTCTAAAATTTTGGCTAACCGTTTAAAAACTGTTCTTCCGCGTCTGGTTGGTGTTGAGCAAGCCGGTTTTGTCTCTGGCCGTTGTTCCTTTGATACTATTATTGCTATTCAAGAGGTTATCCACACCTTGGAAAATGACATTAATGGCCCTTCTAGGATGCTTATTAAAATAGACATAGAAAAGGCCTATGATTCTCTCAATTGGAGTGCAATTCTTGCCCTCCTCTCCAAAATGAACTTCCCCACTTCTTGGATTTCTTGGATTAGGGCTTGCATTTCTTCTAGATCTTTTGCCATTCTTATTAATGGGCATCCTTCACCTTGGTTTAAATCTTATAGGGGAGTTCGCCAAGGTGACCCGATTTCGTCTTATCTCTTTGTTTTAGTTTCGCAAATTCTTACCTCCATGCTTAACTTCGGCATTCAACATGGCATGATCCCTAGTTTTGATAATCATTTACATCATAACTTTAATCACTTTATGTATGCTGATGATCTAATCTTGATCTCGCAGGCTTCCCATCGCACTGCCAGGAATGTTAAGCTTTGTCTTAGCATTTATGCCATGTTGACCGGTCAAAAACCTAACCATTGTAAATCAGCTATTTACTTTCCTTCTTGGTTCAACAAAAGGGTAGCTCAAAATATATCCTCCATCTTTGATTTTAAGGTTGCTACATTCCCTTTTACTTAGGCATCCTGATCAGCCCTAAGAAGCTTGCTTTAGCTTCTTTTCAATCCATGATTGCTAAAACTCGAAGCATGTGTTCTGTGTGGCGCAATTCTAAGTTATCTCCGGCAGCCAAAACCATTCTAATTAATTCCTCCCTCCTCTTACAACCTGTTTATTATCTATCTGTGTATCCGATCCCGAATTCTGTCCTTTTAGAGATTTCCAAGATTGTTAGGGCTTTCTTTTGGAGTAGGGGTGGCAATGGAAAGGGCATCCAGGCTGTTGCCTGGGATAATCTTACAATCCCTAAGTCTGAGGGGGGCCTTGGCATTAAAAATCTTATCGTCACCAAACACTCACTTATGGCCAAAAATGTTTTCAAATACATAAACTGGGACTTTGCCATTTAGGTTGATATTTTACATTTAAAATATGGTCATCTTAATTTCTGGATTGATAATATTCCTCCCCGTTGCTCTAGCTTCTTTAGAGGCCTCTACGGCTCTGCTATTAAGCTTAAGCATTTCTTCCAAAATCATTCTGTTAATGCTAGTACTTCTTCATTTCCTTTTGGCACTTGGTGTTCAGAGATTCCTCTTGGCTTTTGGCCTACATTTTTAAACACAACAATGGATTTGGATTCCACTCATATTTTTGATCTTTGTTGTGATAGCAACTGGATTATTCCCCGCCTTCAAGATCTTTTTGGTGACCATTTTGATTTGTCTGCTACGAGATTTTGTCGGCTGGACAACAATAACCCAAGTCAATGGGTTTGGTTTCCCAAGTTAAAGAATATTAGAATTTCCTCTATCACCTACCACTCCCTTAACCAAAAAAACTTTATTTCTGTTAATTGGAATGGTTGGAAGTGCTTGTGGTCTACTCGTGTCATTCCTCGCGCTAAACACTTCATTTGGCTTATGTTGCATGGTAGAGTCCCTACTAGTGACTACTTATTTCATATTAATCTTGGTCCAAAGAACAATTGTTGTTTTTGTGATCTAGAAGTGGAGACCTCCACCCACCTCTTCGAGCTTTGTTAAAAAACTAGAGTGATTTGGATTGTTATTAGGAACAAACTCAACAGGGTGATTTCTTTCCGTCACGGCGTCACCTCTGGAGAATAGCTACTGGACTCCTGTCTTTCCTCACTTGAAAAGCTGTCACTGCATCGACAATCTGGCACACTTGGAAAGTTCGGTATGATCTTATCTTCAGGCAAATTACTCCTAACTGGCAAATGATTGCTCATTGAGCCTTCGCTCAAGCTCTAGACTCTTTTAAAGCTCAGGATAACCAGTGTGACAGGCGCCTTATTCTCAATCATTTTCAACCTGGCGCTTCCTTCCTATTTGTATCTAAAGTGTGGAGTGCTAACATTAAGGTATGTGGAACAGGTTTCTTCATAGTAAATACTAATTACTTTGTTTCCATCGCATGGTGCTCTCCGACACGTGTGGATTCTGGTCCGATTGCTCGCCTTAGCTATTATGATTGCGTTGCATGCGGCTTCCAGTAGATCCATTCGTCTCCAGCATATCCTCCTTGATAATGTTGACCTCCATAAGCTCCTCACCTCGCACCAACACAACTGGGATTGGCGCCTTCATCCGTGGATCTCTAACATTGAGAGGCTGCTATTTGATGTGGGTACTCCTCAGTTTCACAACATCCCCCGCTCATGGAACTTACCGGGGGAAAACTTGGCATCGTATAGCCTCAACCTTCACACCATCAGCCTGTTTCATCACAACAGGGAACTTCCCCAATGGATCATGAAGAACTTCAAGAATTTTGGATTTTCTTTTCATTAATCTTTTTCCTTCGTCTTTCCTTCATCTTTCTTCTTAGTTTTTTTTTTTCTTTCTCTCAGTTTGGGACCTTTCTTTGTTTCTTGGCTTATGATAAATTAAGGCCCTTGGGGTTCTTTTCTTAAAAAAAAAACAATATAACACTGTACGAATCAAGTATTCTGACAAGATTTGGCGAGTTAATGCCAAAAGGTAATGTATAAAATTGCAGAATAAAGGCATGCGTTGCACAAGAGACAACAACACCATTTCATATTTAAATAGGTTGCTGTAAATAACATATGGTAAACTTGCCAATTCCGAGGTTCAGATTCTGCAATTTGGAATGGAACTGTGCCAATTCAATGCATAAAGAGACATCTAGCGAGCTAATCCAAGAATATGATAAACGTGGGAAGAAACACCTCACCACCACCTCACAATTATTCAGTGGTCTAGATACAGAGAACCATTGGTGGGATGATCAACTAAGAGCAACGAAAATTCAATAGATAAACATGATCAACATGTAAATGAAGGTGTGCCAGTTAATTGTCAAAAGGAAAAATAGACTCAAACCCAAATGGCTTTGAAGGAGAGAAGAGATTTCATGCAACCTATTCATGACTCAACACAGAGAACATACTATTTATACCACAGTGCTTCAAACCAAGAAGCAAGGAGAAAAAAAAACAGTACAGTTTAAAGATCAAAGCCACAAAATGGCATTTGCAAGTAATATCTTCATGCTATTCTTTAACATTGTAGCTCATGTGTTTTTGGCAAGTGCCACAACATATGCGGCTAATCGAGGTATATTCTGTTTCTCCAGTTCATACAGTTTGTATTAAAAAATACTTACTTTGACCAAAATCAACTTAGAATTGAAAAAAATAAGCGAATTTGCTTCCAAAGAACTGAACATTGTAAAGGAAATCCTGCAAATAAAATCAGTTCCCACTTGTTGCTTGTAGGTGGATCACAGTTTTGCAGATATAGTCGTGCGGGGCAAGCCTTTGGAAGACCTTATTCTCATCCGCCTCCAGTGCCAGTGACACCAAATGGACCCATGCAAAGCAACCCGTGACTGGCACTGAATGCACCTCCACCTCCACCAAATGGCACTGACTGGCACTGACTGGCACTAAACTCTTATACAGTAGCAGATTTATTTTTCTTTTCATCTAAATAAATTAAAGCTTTATCACAAGGTTTTTATTTGAGATGCTTGCAGAGGATAGAGTCATATATCACAAAGCAATAACAGAGATGGCTTGTTCACGTAAGAACAGAAGAAATAACTAACTATATAAACTTCACTCACTAACATGATTAACATGATTAACATGAGTGCATCAGGAGGTCCCTCTCAAATGGCACCAAATAAGGAATAAAAATGGTTGTTTATAGTCTTTTGCATGTAAAATCCTTTAAGAATCAGAATGCATCACAAGCTCAATAACTAAAACTAGATTCAACCTCTAGTAATGACAGATTATACAGAGTCAAAAGACATTGCTGTCATGACCACCAAATCAAAAATTGTGATAGCAAAGAAAGCAAATAAGGGTACACACACTAACTTATCAGGTTGAGTATATACATAGACCTACACCGGGTACATTGCACCAAGACATTGGATGAGGTACACACGTCAATAAAAATCATCTTAATCATTTATCTTAAAATGCCCAAACATATGCCACATATCAAATGGATACTATGCAGTGCACGTTCATACAAGAATTTTTGCATTCCTATAGATGACAAAATAGATTCAAATCCCCCCAAGAAGTTATACTTATGAGCAGAGGAAAATAAGGACAATCCTATTTCAAGACCGTTCTCAACACCAGAAAAAATTTCTCACCAACTAATCATACTTAACCAGCCAATATATATGAATATATATAATGGCCAACAATTGTTCCTATTTCAAAAACGAGGAAAAACGGCATACCTTTTTTATAAGAAGTCCGAGAACTATTTCCAACTCCAATGGCACAAAGGACTAATGTTTGTTATGTCTTCCTGCTTATCATTGTTGTAGCAATTCATGTACTTGTAGCTTCTGTTGCTTCTTTTTTTTTATACAGATTGATATTAATCAAGTTCCTTCCTTTCACAAAACCTTCAAGAAGAAAATAAATAAATTAAACAACGGAAATCAGCAAAGTCATTTGAATAGGATCTGTTTGCATGTAAACTGCTGGCTCAGACCTATCATTGAATTTCGATGGCATCAGCAATATACAGTCCACCACCAGGGCCACTGACATACCTCCAGCCGGTTTATCGTAATTCTAAATTTTTAGAACTCAAGGATTTTACGCGACTGACCTGATAATCTTCACTGTGGTTGTTGCACTGGGTATAAAGCTTGTATCTATTGTCAAAAGAAAATAAGCAGAAAGCCAGCGAGGAACATGATAGTGTTATAGAAGAAGCACGCCATAAATCTTAAGCTTCCAACTCATTTCATCTCATCTATTGCTCATCAAAATCAACCAAACACATCAGATTCTCACCAAAGTTCCGACTTCAAGCCAAAATTTGTGCATCATAGTCTCACACAGCCTCGCCGAAATGACAAATTCCAGCATGAACATCAGAAAACCATATAAACTAGAAAAATTTTTAGAGCCAGCCAAATTGATAGAGCAATCATAAAAATCCCAACTTTTGCCTAACAAACAACATTCCTGCATCATGGACAAGAACATCAGTGCTTCCAACACTGCACGTCTAGCTGTTACTGAAGTCATAAATCCACCAAAGAGATAAATATCATAACCTCACGCTTACAAAGTACGAAATAACTATCAGTAGCCATTCAAGAAAGCCATTGTTAAAAGAAACCAAACCAGAACACTAAACACAATGAATTCTCATAAAAATCCCAACTTTAAGCCAGAAAGAGGAAGTACACCCGGAATTAGAAAAAGAACAAGGTAAGGTTTCTCCCAATTACTCCTGCTGCTGCGATTGAAGTGGAATCCCTAACAGCTCCTCAGGGATAGACTCAGGGGCCTTAGGCACATTCTTAGCAGCGACGGGCAAAGCGATGAAGGACTTGGTCTTGCTGATAGGGCGAGATTGCTCGAGCTGAACGAAATCGCCGACGCGGAATCGGTTGTCAGCATCGTGAGCTTGGTATCTCTTCTTCTTGCGGACGCGGCGCTTGTACTTGGGGTGAGGCGCGAGGCGGACGACCTCGACGGCGACGGTCTTGTCGTTGGTGGCGCAGACGACGCGGCCCTGCAACGTTTTCATGGCTTTGATGGTGATTGAGATGGAGGGAGGGGGAGGAGGAGGAGAAGGGGAGAAAGGTCGGAGCTTTGGGAGGCGGAGCGAGGGAAGGGCGCCATGGATAAAGGGCGAGGTGAGCATCATCGTTGGAGATGGAGAGTGGAGGGTTTGGAGTGGTGGCCAATGTTATCCTTTTAGTTTTCCATTATTTTAATAAATTAATTAGTTAATTAATTTTTTTTATAAATAAAATTATATAAAATTTTCTTTTAAGTGTTTTTTTATATGATTTATTTTAAATAAAAATATTCAGACATAATAAAAATGAGAAGAATGGAAAAAAAACATAAAAATGAAAAGTTTGTTTGAATGTAAAAATTGAAAAAGTAGTTTATTGAGAATAAAAAAAATAAAAAAAAATATAATAAAATGATTATTATGCTTTTTATACAAATAAGTATTATTATATATATAATAATGAGGTGTGATAATTATATTTTCAAAATATTTAAGTATTAAAATAAATTAATAGTTATAAATAAATATTTAAGGTTACCAAATCTTAAAAAATATTATTATCTAAGTACTTGTTTAAGATATTTTTAAGTAAATAAAATGTGTATCATAATTCATAATTAACAATTAATTAGGTAATCTAAATAACTAATTATTTTTTAAAATATACTTATAAATAAATAAATTGGTTAGTAAACAAATATAATAAGGCTAACTATTGACGTCTGATGAATATAAAATAAACAAATTATAATAATTCTATGACAACAAGTGTCTCAATGACAAAAAAAAGAACTGTGAACTAGATAGATGATTTTGAAGCCTGTGCACGAGAACAAATGTATATATAACTCTTGGGAAAATAAGTAGAATGTGAAATTAGTGCAACATGATAAAATTGGAGAAGCTAGTATGATTTGATTCAACAACATGTTTGATCGAATTGATTTTCTGGCGCATCACCTGACTATCGTTTCAAACCATATGAATATGCAGATGTCATTATGTTATACTGGTTAGACCTCCAATCGGCAAAAAGCAAAATTATGGGAAAATAAGGTATTTGATATATGCTACTGGAAAATGCTCAAATTGCCAAAGGTTAACATCAACTAATCACCTCCTAATCCAACTTTATTATATATATATATATTAGATAATTATCACCACACACAATACATGCAAGGGAGATCAATCCAGATTTCCTATCAAAATAATTATCAACAACAACATACACTAAAAAGAAGTATTGCAACTAAAACAACTACAATAACATGGAGCAATTGCCTCCACTATGGAACTAACCAAATTAAATGCTTGGGATTTGAAGTGCACAATTTTAACATTAACTAAACACTCATTCAATATATCGTGTTTGCCATGAAATGCATAACATTTCCATAGCATGTGTGGCATACAAACTTTAAAATATTGTGAATCATCCGATCAAATTAAAATAAATTAACGAGATTACACATTAGGTTCAAATTAAAATAAACTAACGAGATTACACAATAGGTGGGCTAAATGACAACTTTGATAACAGCACACGATAAAAAAGCAACTTCTTGTTGTCGGGGCAACTTCCAAAAAATTTTCAATTGCTCATCATCCTTGGGCAAAACCTATAAAAACATTGTCTCATTGTCATAAACCATTTAAAAGACAAGACATTGAAGAAAACTAAATAGAGCTACAAAACTACATGTAGGATGAACATCGCCTCATCACAAGGAAGACCTTCCATTTCAAAAATTACTTAAGGCAATAATTGTTTCCTTTATTTAAATTCAGCAAAAGCAATCTCATGAGTCTTCTCATGAGCTTCCTGTGCCACATCACGAGCTTTATCACATGCTACCTCACAAGTTGCGGCTTCAGCTAGTGTCTTAAATCCTGGACAAATAATTTCCATGAAATATTAAAAATTTTCAGATATTTTGTCCACTGATGGATCCACGGGGCTCTTCTTTTTTTAACATCCTCTTGAGGTGCTTGTCTCCGATCCTATAGGCGATGGGGTCGGAATGGGTTCCTCCGTAGGCATGTAATAATCAACACTTGCCATTTGAAAGAAGCCTGTATCATCATCCAAAGTAATGTTCTCATGTGAATACTACTCTGCATCATTCCTAATATCCCCTCTTGCATTTCCTTGAGCTCTATCTCCTGCGAAAACTGCGACCAAGTTATTAAAAAAAAGAAAAGTTTTTCCGTACATACAACTTGCTTCCTTATGGTTCTAAATTGAATTAGAAAAAAGTTAATAATACAATATTATGTATAGTTCATTTTATAATTACCAAATAAAATTATGTGTACCTTAATATACTCATCATATGCACTTTTTTCACATTCGTTAGTGCATCTCTCGTAGTTCCACCCGTTCTAAACCCATTCTCCACCCGCCATATTGGATTTGTAGATAACTCAACTAAAGCATTGATATGGGTTTTGTCTTCTTCCAAGGTCCAATAATGTTTGTTTTGCCCCTAACCCCTTGGTTGTGAATCGATTCCATACTACATAAAAAAAGAAATGCAACTTTCAAATTTGCATGTTAACAAATGAGATCACAACACCCTTTATACCCAATCAAAACCAACATATTAAAATATTCATCATCTAGCTCCAAAATAAAATTTTGTGTCATAAGTTAACAACATCAATATTAAAGATAAGTTTCAAACAACATCTGAAAGACATGTGAATCAAATACAAAATGTTGTTGACATACAATAGCGAAACCACAAAACCGTCAACTAATTGCAATGCTTTTATTTAACACAATCAAGTTGACTGCCAAGTGTTAAACATGTCACGGCCATGTTATACCTAAATCATGTCCACTCATCTGTTGGATCAATGGTCTTAATGTTTTTTGCGTCACCTTGTGTGTTTTCTTCTAGAGTTAGATTGCCAACTTCATTTTCTCGCGGGTCTGCTACCATCTCTCTTCTAATAAAGTTATGCAAGTAGACAACCAAAGATTAATTATACGTCTTTGGGTGACAATGTTATAAAAGCTTGGACTTTATAAAATTTTCCAACGGCTTTTAGAAGACCGAATATCCTCTCGATCACATTTCTTGCACTAGCATGTTCATGTTGAAAAATTCTTGGGGTGTAAGTGGTTGATGCCCATCTGCCCAAGAACTTAAGTGATAGCGTTGTCCTAAAAAAGGAGCAAGGAACTCGGCGATTTGTGTAGCCGGCATCCACTAAGTAGTAAAAACCAAGTAAATAGACAACATTTCTGATTAGTAAAAGGTTTACGACCAATTTATTGGTAGGACTTGGAAAACAATTAAAGAATAATTATTTTTTTACCGTCTGAAACCTTCAATCCGTTAGGCTTTGTTACAAACATCCTCGAGGACCCGGCCATCATAAGTCGACCTTTCCCAACTATATAAGACATATATAAATTGCATGTCTTTACCGCAAACAAGTGAGGACATTAGTAGTTATTTCGCTTTTCTTGATCTATATCATGGACGATCAACTTTGGATGCATTCACATCTAATGCCCCAAGACAATCCTACATTAAGCAAAAAATAAATTCTTAGTTACCGAATATCGATGAATGGTAGAGGGCCTAGTTTATTACCTTAAACCACTTCCATCTAAAGTCATTTGAATTTTTCAGTACAGGTTATGGTTTCTTCAAAAGGACAGAATGACAGAGAATGACTGACTTTAACACAGCATGGAAATATCGCCTAACTGTCTCGTCTGATCGGAGAAAATCAAATTTAATTACTCTATTCTTAACATAATGGGCAAGAACATTTAGAAATATTACGGTCATCTCATGGACGGCAACGTTTATCATACCTCGTGTAGTTAACAATTGGCATAAATTATGAAAACAACGTCGATCCATGCATAGCTTGTCAATGCATTTAACATCACTTTCAAAAATGATACGGTGGAGGAACTCGCGTTGTTGGCGGTGTCTAGTAGATGTCGATGAAATCTCATGTTGAATCATTCTTTGTCTTTCATTACATTGTTTCGTCAAACATGTAGTGATCATGCTTGCCATTACGTATAAGTAGCATATGATCATTACGCAATGAAGCCGAAGTTGTTTAAACTTGATCATATTGTCAAAACCTAAAAATTAGCAATAATACATATTTTAATTCTCACCGTCGTAACTAAAAAAATGATCGTGACATGAAAACAAATTTAGAACAATTAAAAAAATCAATCTTGACTATAATTACTACCTTTGCACAAAAGAAAATAAAATAAATAATAACAAGGAAAGCACCAAGAGTCAAAGGAATAATATATAAAATAAACTATAACTATCCTGTTGCAAGGTTTAATAAATGTATATAAAAAATATATATTCATTTTCCAATAACATAGGAAATGGCAATGTTATAGTGTTGTAGGTCTTTTAGGGTAATGCATAGAAAGGGTATCAGTTAGGGTGGAGGGAAGAGTCATGCTTGGTCTGGTCACAGGTGGTTGCTCAGCATGGGCCACTTATTAACTTTCAAACACTGACAATCACACACTGAAATCAATATCTAAAAACAAAAACGAAAATCATGAGCAGGAAAAATTACCTCAAATCTTGATGGGTGCTTCAAGCTAAAGGAAACTATGATGCTGCAAGAAAATCTCCTTGGAAACGTGATAAGAGATAGCCAAGAGATTGACTTCCAGCGAAGCTTTGGAATTGTCAGAGATCGGCCCCGATGGAGTTTCGTGGCAAGAGATCGGCACCGGCCAAGCTTTGCGAATATAGATCAGCGTTAGCAAAGATTCAGAACAGTTCAAAGATGGGCAATGGCGGAGCTGCTAGCAATCAACACCGGCGGAGCTTCGGAACAATTCAGAGAACGACAAGAGCTTGGCACTGATGGAGAAAATAGAGAAAGACTTATAATAAGGGGCCATTTGGTTGACAGTAATAATATATTACCATGGTAATGAGATTACTGTGGTAATAAGGTCGGGAATATTATATGACCAGAAATATTATAGTAATGTGGGATTACTATATTTGGTTGAGAACTTATATTACTGATAATATTTCATTACTATGTTTGCTTAATCATGATAATCATCTCAGTAATATATCAAATTTACCCAAATGCCCCTACATATAAAATTTTAAAAATTTAAATTTAAAGCATTTAGATAAATAAATAATTAAATTATAATATATATATTTATTTATTTATTTATTTATTTATTTATTTATTTATTTATTTATTTATTTAAATATTTGATTAAATAATTATATATTAAATAAATTTACCCAAATACCCCGACATATAAAATTTTAAAAATTTTAATTTAAAGTATTTAGATAAATAATAATTAAATTATAATATATAATTACATATATATATATATATATATTATATTTAAATATTTCGGTAATATTCTCCCGGACCCGAAATATTAAATATTTAATTATATATATATATATATATATATATATATATATATATATATATTATATTATATTTTATGTTATAAATATCTAAATAAAAATGGAACAAAACTAGGGTTTTGGTAATGAGTATAATATGAAATTAGATTAAATGACTGGAGATATAATTGGAAAAAAAATATTTCAGATTACCACCAACCTGGTAATCTAGATGGACACCTGTTTTGGTGGTAATCAAATTACCACCTTATCTGGTAAAATTTTACTATCGGTAATATCATGTCACCATTAACATTACCATTGCTACAGTAACCAAACATGGTAATCTAATCTTATTACCACCAGATTCCCGGTGATGTTTTCACATTACCGCGAAATAGTCATTTTCTCCATAAAAAATCAGCAATCTTTTGGGTTTCTAAAGGAGTGCCAATGGTCTATCCGTACAACCTGAATACTCCCACAATCCTCATCAAATACCATTGATGCATACCCAAACAAGGGAGTGCATGAAGTTAGGAATGACTCCCATTCCATTACTAACAAACAAATGCCCCCTCAGTCTTTATTGACTAGTGGCTCAAATGCATGAACCAAGAGTAATTTTATAGACAAAATAGAAAATGATCATTTGAAAATTATGTTTATAAAAATTTAGTCAAGAAATTGGAAAAAATTAATTTCATACTAATGCAGTTTGCTCCCAGTTCAGTTAAAATTAAATTGTACCAATTAAATTATTATTTTAGATTTTTTTTCTTAATTTTGTATAACTGTAATTTGATTAAAAAATAAACAGCAAATTAAAATTACAACAAATATAAAAATATACAAGTTAAATCAACAGAACTGAAGCCAAAAAATAACTTAGGTAGTTTTATAAAATAATAATTTCTCTAAATTTTAAATTATTTATTTTTATGCCATGTAGATATCTAGCATTGTCAGCATTGCCGAGCTTGAGTTTGGCTAGAAATTGAGTAATTCAAAATTGATCTCGGCTAGAGTTCAAAATTAATTTTTTTTTACAAAAAGTGAATGAACCACATTCATTGACAAGAGAACAGATAGTGTTACAAAATACATTAAAAGCAGTCCACTAACGGTGGATTGCGTTACAAAATATTATCATAAACTACCTCTAAACGTACGGGGGATTTTCTACAAATGTATTAGCTTGTGTCTTCAACGGTTTACTCATCGGCAATCTCAGTGGCATCAGCGATATCTACATGAGAACTCATGAATTCTAAACTCCGCCTAATAATCACGGAAGAGTCCTCCGACTTTGCCTTTTTTTTTCTCCAAAGGTGCAGATATCCACAATAGTATTAAACTCTATTTAATTTTACTCAAATTAAGCTCTATTTAATTTTAAAAACTGGCTCGAAATTAAAATCAAATTATTCTTTTATTTTTATTATATTTTTTAGAATTCCAATCCAACTAGATTTAGTTTGATATTAAAAGTTATTTATAACTTGATTTTTGTTTTTAAGGATAAAAAAATTTATATAATATTTTCAATGTAGTCGCATATCATATATTATAAATATAAAAAAAAGTATAATATATTTATATAATTCAAACTTAATCAAGGCTGACTTAGCTGAAAATTAAAATCAAATCCTAATTTTTTTGGTTTTAAGGACCTGTTCGGTAGACAAGATGAGAATAATAAGATATGATAAATTATCATATCCTATTTTTATTTTTTGCTTGTTTGATGAGCATAATCGTATCTATTGACCCATTTTATTTTACTAACCACATGATAAACAATCCATGTATATATTGACCCACTTTTCTTTACTAACCACATGATAGACATAAACAATCCTTTTGATAGAAACAAATAGAATATAATAAAAAATTAAATTTATTTTTTTGTCAATTTGATTTTCTGTCCATTAATTTTCTGTTTCAACAGATTGTTTATCATTTGAATCTATTGTTATATCTTTAATTTTGGCATATGATTTTTTAATTAATTTTGATGCACAAAAGACTCAAATCTATTTATTTTAATATATATTATAAAAAGTAATTATGTTTATTTACATACAATTCATATTATTTTATCATTTTATGTGTACCAAACATTGGATAGATATGGATTTATCATGCCTATATATTTTCCTGGTCCTATAGTATGCGAAAAATCAATAATATATATATATATAAACATAAAATATTTATATGTCTTTGAGCCATCGAGCCGAACTCACCTCAACTTGAGCTTTATTTGAAATTAATTTCTAAGCTCAAAAATCAAGCAGGAGCTCAATTCAAAGCTCAAAAGTTTAAGCCAGACATCAAGTGAGCTTAAGTTTTCACCAAGCGAACTTTCAACTATAGACAAACAACATGAGTAATTGACAGCCCTAGAGATTTTAAGGGATTAATGCACTCTTACCATCAAAATATCTAACAGTTCAAAAATAAATAAATGGATAAAAAGTAAGAATTCAAGTACACAAAAAAAAAAATCACAATTTGGGTGAACCCTCTGATTATTTTAGACAGTTATTCTAGAAGATAAACACTAAATAAATTGAATTAATAACAATAGTAAGTAACTGAATTGGACCAGAATTTACAAGGAAAAACAGAGCAGAGAACTTACACTAAATACTGATATCAATTATCAATTACAATATATATAGGTTGCATACTGTACAAAACACATTCACCTTAACTAGAAGAACAACAGTAAAAACTCTCATCAGATCCTGCAGAGAAGAATGCTACAAGTAAACAGGCAGGAATGCAGCAAATGAACGAGAATGCATGTGAGAAACCACTACAAAAATTTCAGAACCAAACCAGCCGTTGCATGCTGCGAAAGGCTCACAACAACCAACTCATTCTACGTGAAGTAGTCTTGTTGCACGACGGTGATGAAGTCGGAAGACAACAAGTCCTCTTTGTATTTTCCTAGGTCACCGTTTCCTCGGATATGCCAATAAATTTTAGGAGAAAGTGGAGTGTATGGATCTGCATGTTTCACCAAATCAGAATTTCAATGCATCTGACAACACTGAAATGTGACAACAAATTTATAACTAATTCATTCATCTATTTTGGAATTCTGTTTTACGTCCTTGCGTCCACCAAAATTAACGCTTAATTCAAGTGAGTTGCAGTGAAGTTAAACAAGTATAGGAGCATCAGTATGAAGCATTACTGTGTGGAAACCAAATCTGAGATCTGGTTGACATTTTTGGATGATTTGAAGTTGGAATGTAGCCTCCATAGTAAGGAAAGTAATATGTAATAAGCCCATAAACAATAATTTATGAGGATACCTGTACAGGTTGGTAAATCCGGCTCTTTTGTAGAATGCAACACACTTGTCCCTGAGAGTACGGTGAGAAGTCCACAAATCTCCGACACAATACTACTCACATCTTGTCCATACCAATCCTGTAGAAACATTGAAGCATAGTCCATATAAGCAGAAGATAAAACGGAATAAACTCTCCAGTTGAGCATTTCTATGTACCTTGAACATTATGGCACTTGCAAAAATTGTGAGAGTTGTGAACATAGCATAATAGATGGGAGAAACCACTGCAGTATTGAAGGTATCCAATGCCTGAAATTGGCAGTAACAACTTACTTTAAGCATGAAAAAATCATTTTCAATATTACCAGAAGAATTTAAATTTTAAATCCTAAAAGATCATGGATTCCATAAGTAGCAAATAAAAGAAAAGGCGTTATGGTTAGATTGTTAACATTCAATATTAAATTCAGGCAAGTAAGAAATTGGGGACTTTTATGGAAAACTAAAGCAAAATGAAAATATGCAATTTAAGCCTGAGATGGTGACCACCAATGCAAATCCTAATATACCATCAAGCATGAGCTCAATATTAAATTGTTAATTGTATTATGCCCAAAAATAGAATAAAATCCTCATGATAAGGCTATAAAGATAGCTTGCCGAACATGAAATGTGGTTCACACAGTCAAAAAAAAAAAGTGTACATCAATAAATCTACACACATATAGAGCCATAACAACCTCTTAATGTTGACTGGAACTTGCCAAGACTAATTCAAGAGATTACCTTGTTCAAATAATTCAACTGAATGACAATGCAAGAGACTGCAACCATGACAAATACCCAAGTCTGGAAATACCCAGCTTGGTTGATGCCCTCAATAGTAAGTTTGATTGCAATTCCTACAGCCTTTATACTCATCACCTGAAATTTAATAAAAAAAATGAATGCATCAAGTCATATAGAAGGTGAAAAGCACTTCTAAATCAGAACCAAGGAGAAAATATTACCGTCAAAGATCCGACAATAGAGCATATACTTAAGTAAATCATAATGTTTGATTGCCCATAACGCGGTGCAGTATGCAACATCAAAACAAGCGACACTGCAACTGCTGCACCAGTGTAGAAAAGGAAGGCTGGACAAAATCCACCAAGCAATCTAAACACTGGTCAGAAAGGTGAGATCCAAAACCAAGCTCAACCAAGAGAGGCAAAGAAAGGACAAGGTTCATCTAACATACCCGGTTGTGTAGCCAAAGACCAAATCTCATCCACTGAACTTGGAGTCCTCTCTTCCGGGGCATGTAAAACAATGACTGTTGAACCAACAATGCATAAGATGCATCCCAACACACCCAACTTTTGAAGTTTTTCCCTCAAAAGGAAGTGTGCCAAAACCGCACTGCAAAACCATTCCATCCCCCGCAAAACCAATACGCACAAACATCAAGAAGCTTTCAAACTTATGTATGAAGGAACTAAATTCTATGATAAAAGAATTACAAACAAACAAGTAAAATTGACAGATTGAATAGCATATTAGTGTTGACAACCAACAAATCAAAGAAAAGCACACACTCATGTAACACTGACAAGAAATTTAACATATAACACTGACAAGAAAAGCCTATATATATTTACCAAAGAAGAGCAGCCAATTCAGACTCAATAAAGCAGTGATCATGACGCATCAACAGAACAATGTAAGCAATATATAACAAGGAGATAAACTTAAAGAGATGCCAAATTGAGCTATTTCTCCAGATGACCACACAAAAAAAAAACAAGGTAAAGGGCCAAAGGAAGTCATCAAATAGGTAGCAAACTTCCAATCCTCGCTTCTATTGACACCTCATGAATTCTTACCTCACTATGATGCTCAAAGCTCCCAACGGCGTCACCAGTACGGCCGGCGCAAACATATACGCGACGAAATTGGCAATCTCCCCAAATATCACTGCAAAGACTCGGTCAAAGATCGAACTTTTCCCCACAAAATTCGCAAAAACATCCAATTAAATTACCAAAAATCCATAAAAAAAAAAAAACTTAGAGCTTAAGAACCAAACTCACTGGTGATCATCCCAACCCACCACAACGGCTCTACCAGGTACCCATAACCACCAAATCCTACAACACAAACACCAAATCGCAAGAAATCAGTGGTAGAACAAACTGAAAACCATGAAATTAGGAGAAAGCCTAGGGTTTAGTAAAAAAACCCGCAGCTGCACCACGGGATGCCGCACGGCGAAGGCCAAACTTCTTAAGAATGAAGCTAGCCCCGATGAAAGCGCTCGACGAGAGGGCAAGCGTGAAGCCCTTGGCGTTATCGGAGACGGTCATCGCTGGCGACGTTGATCGGCCGGTGGCTGTCGTAGGATCATCGGCGAAGCGATCGCCGCGATAATCTCTCGTCCACCCGCGCGATCCGCTCTTACCGAACGATGAAGAAATTAAACGAGAGGCGGAGAACAGTAGTTGAATTTATTAAAATATATATTTTTTTAATTAAATTTTCTTTTTTTTATCAGTTAGTATTAAATTTAAAATTTGAGAAAAGGCTCATACTTTTGAATGATTCAGTAAGAATAAATTTAATTAATAAAAATCAAAAGAATAAGTTGAAAATGGTCAACAAAGGGCTAAATTTTATTTTATTTATTTATTTATTTATTTATTATTAATTGCCATTTTAATTTCAGGGTTTGAAAATCTTACCGCCAATTTATGAGGGGGCCCCACAGTATCTCGTGCTTCTTTTGTCTGGTGGGCCCGAGAAGTCCTCCCAAATTCCAGCTATTTTGGTAAATTTTCCTGTGTGAAAAATTACAGTCATGCCATCCTAGGGTTTCTCGGTTCATTTTTACCTTTAACTTAAATACCTTTAAATTTTTATAATAATTATATTCGATTTCAAAAAAACAAATCATGGAAATTTATTAAATCCTTGAGACATCTCTAATTCTTAAAATTTAAATTAAGTTAATGCAAAACTTGCGCTATTTTACTCATCTGTGTGAGGGAACAAATTAGAGTGTGTTTGGATAGAAGCAATGGACAATGTTGGAAAGAGAATAAATCTCAATACTAATTTATACCTTTGCTTGTGTATATAATATTAGTATGAGAGGAACGATAGTATTAATTTTTGAAATGACACTTTTGTATTTGTGAATATTTAATTAAATAAAATTTATTAAATTAAAAATTAATAATAAATAAATAAATAAGATAAATTTACTAATATGTAGTTATAATAATTTAAGTGAAATGATATTTTTGCCTTGGTTTTTATTTAATTGAATAAAATTATTAAATTAAAATTTAATTATAATAACTAAAATAAAGAGATAATCAAAATAAATTATTTAATATGTAATTATAATAATTAAAGTTAAATGACACCTCCTCCTATTGGGATTGAATTATATAAAATTCATTTACTTAGATAGTTAATAATAATAATAATAATAATATTATTATTATTATTATTATTATTATTATTATTATCATTTTATTATTATGAGATATTTATTTTAAATATTTAATTATAATAATAGTTTTCAATAATAACATTCAAAATGCTTCATAAAAACATTATTTATCAATAAATATACTTCACTGTATTTATGTGTACCAAGATTGTAAAAATAATTTGTTATATTCTTTTTTCTTATGGTTTTTCATTCTTCCAACCAAACAGGTTTTTCATTCTTATTTCTATTTCTACAATCTCATTCTTACATTCCATTTCATTCTCATTTTATTCCTATTCTATTAACCACACACACGATTAACGTTTGTCTCAACAAAACAGGTAAATGCTTTTTAGCCAATATAAAAATTTTTTGGTGTGTTTATGCCTGAGGGCTCAAAGATTTGTCATAATCTAATGTCAAAGATATTTTAGGTATTTTATTCAAATATTTTGAGGATTTGAAAGGGATAGAATAGAATTTTAAAAGTAAAACTAAAAAATAATTGGAGCATTAAAAGAGAATGTTTTGGTAAATTTTGCTTATTAATATTTATAAGTTATTATATTAAAAAATCATACATTATAATTAAATTTACATCCCCAATGTTATACTCCCTCTATTAGTATTTAATTGACACTTTTTAGATGGTTTTTTATTTTCCTTTTTACTTGTCACTTTAGAAAACCAAAACCGCGCTAATAATTATTTTTTCAAATTTACTTGCCATCTCTAATAAATGATTGAGCTACACTATTCCCTTTATTATTTGAATAATGGGGGTAAAAAAACTTAAATGCATCATATAAAATGCATACCATAACTAAGCAAATAATGGCACCAACTAAAAATATGTTGCTTTTGTTTTTCTGATAAAAAATTAATTACCATAGTTATTATTTGTGGAGGGGAAAAAAAAAAGAGATAATATATTTAAGAAGGAAGAGATAATAAAATGAAGGGTAATTTTGGAAAATCAAGTGATATTTTAGAAAATGAATGCAATTAACTAACTTTCTTAATAATTATGAAAATGATTAAGAATGACAATTAAATATTTACAAACATTATGGAAATGATTGAGAATGACAATTAAATATTTACATCCGTACATGTTAAAAAATAAAAATAAAATCAGGCATTATTTAATTACTTAATTAATCAAATTCAAATAATCAAAATAATATTTTAATATTCACCATAAATTGGTTGAACCCAACCAAGTGAGTTAGGTCAGGTCAGGGCCTATTTGGGTCAAGAGCTTGACCACCAAAACCCCATCCAACTCTCTCTCTCTCTCTCTCTCTCCCTCTCTCTCGCGATGATGTCTCTTGGTTCATCAATCTCCTCCCAAATACTCACTGGAAGGAAGCTGGATGTGCTCCGGCGAACTCCGGGAAGTTTCCGGCGCTCTCAGTATGCAAAGCCATTTACTCTTGGTGAGACGTTTGGTGTCTTTTGTATCTATTCTTGCATCACTTGCTTTCTTTCTTGAATTGATTTTATGTGGGATTGAATTGTGGTCTTGGGTTTTTTTTGTGTGTTTAATTTAGGGTTTTTTGGGATAAAGTTTGGATCTTTTTAGAACTTGTTGACATGTTTGTGGTTGGATTGCTTGTTATTGTGGCATTCGTTTTCTGGTTTTGTGTTATCTATTAGAAAGTTTCGATCTTTTTTTATTGGAGCTATTGGTTTGGTATTCTAATATTTCTTTCAATGAAGTGAATCATGGAACTTTGATCTTTCTCTGGAGTTTTTTTTTTTTGCTTGGAAAAGGAGCCAAGGGCTGGTTTTATTAAAATAAAGGCACAAATACAACAAAACAGAAAGACATGAAAAAGAACAACAAGAAGAGTAAACAGAGTCTAGAGAAGAAAAGAAAAAGTGTTACATATAGAAACCATTAGACTGAAAAATTCTCATTAGCCATCTAGGTAGTTCTCTTCCCTGATGAAAAAGGGAAAGAGAGTGGGAAGAGGTGCTATGTTTGACAAGAGATGTGGCTGCCATGTTCCAGCTTTGGGCGATCAGGTGTATCTTAGGTTGACTGGCCTCTCTAAGAGTATGATTGAGGAGCTCAATTGCAGAATGGGACCTCCAATCTTGCAGCTGGACATTATCCTGCAGTGTAGCGTGAATGTGGGGGCAGTCTATGAAAATATTCGGGATCCTAAGTCTCTGAACTTGTGCACATTGCAGACTGAGAATTAAAGCCTTAATTTCTGCATCATCTGTGGATGTAATCATGGTGGAGCATCATTATGCCATGAATACTTTATAACTTGAATCAGCTACCAAAAATCCGGCTCCTCCTATTGATAAATCCCTGGAAAAAATGCAGAGGAGAATAAGAAGGGGCTATCAACAGAGGAGAAGTTAGATATGATGAGGTTCTTCCCTCTTTGCTGCTGAGAAGCAGCACTGTATTCCTGCACCAGGGCCACTACCTTCTGAGGGATGTTGTTAAGATCTGGAGAATTATTCCTGAAGATTGCATTGCATCTAGCTTTCCATATGTACCGAGCAGTAGCAGTGGTAATGGATTTACTGAAGTTAGAATACTTTAAGTGCTTATTATCAAGCCAAACCTCTGAAGTGAAACCATTAGGGAAAAGGATATCCTTGCCTACTAATCTGCTCGCTGAGCTCCAGATTAGTTGAGATTTAAGGCACAAGTGAATATTATGTTCAGCAGTTTCATATTCAAGGCCACAAAAAACACAGAATTCTTGAGGACCAATGTTCATGGCATATAAGTAATCCGCAGTTTTAATTCTATCTTTCAATAGAAGCCAGATAAAGTGTTTAGCCCTAGGAGCCATTTCAAGGACCAAAGGATACTCCAGCCATTCCAAGACTCACAAGTCATGTTGTTAGATCTAATTTGTATGTACACAATAGATGAGATCTTATTGTTATATGGTTTGAGAAACCAAACCCAAACATATTTAGCATTTGGATTTATGGTACCAAATCTGAGAGGATGGGAATTCAAGCAATTACCAAATACAATTCTAAGCATAGCAATATTCCAGTGGATATCAACTAAGAAATCTGAGAGATTTAAAGATGTAAAGTCTAAATCCATATTCAGATATGTTAGTTTAAAAACCAAAGGAATCTCAAAACACCATGGGTCATACAAAAAAGATGTAGAGTTAGGATTCATGTTTTTAATCCACTGGAAAGGTTGAATATGACTGGAAGTTCTGCTCAAGCTTCTAAAGAACCATGAGCAATTAGCTGGAGTAGAATCTTTCCAGATGTTGAAAGGCCCATATTTCTGAAGAAGAATGTCTACCCAGATATTATTTTGATCATTCAAAAAACTAAAGAGATGCTTAGCCATCAAAGCAGTTCTAGAAATTTTGAGATCCTTAATAGAGAGGCCCCCCTCAGCTCGATCAAGTGTAGTATCCTTAAAGTTGACCAGATGAATGCCACTGCAATGAGCACTATTTGACCAAAGGAAATTCCGAGCACTAGCTGAAATTTTGTCTAAGGTACCATCAGGGATAGGACAAACAGACAAGTAATAAAGGGGAACAGAAAGAAGGCAAAAATTAATAAAAATGACTTTGCCAGCAGAGGAAATTTTAGCCTTGTGCCAGATAATTTTATTAACTCTCTCCACCATTGAATTAAAGAAGGTAGCAGCAATCCTCTTGGGAGAAATCAGAATGCCCAAATAGGTAAAAGGAAAGGAACCTACTCACATGAACAGAATAGAACTAATGCTCTTAATAAATCTCTTGTTAGCCCAGGAATTACGTAGATTTCAGATTTTAAATTATTAGGAGATTGGCATGTCAACTTCCTATAAATATCAAGACAAAGCTTGATGTTCCTAGAGGATCTTCTAGTAGCATGTGTGATAAGAATTAAATCATCAACATACATTAAGTGATTAAAATAATATCTGAGAGAGTTACTAAAACCAGGGATCATATTATATCTGATAGCAAAGTTCAAGAAAGCTGTAAGGTTTTGAAAAACTAAAATGAAAAGGTAGGAGGGCAGCAGATCTCCTTGTCTAACTCCTCTTAAAGGGGAAAAATAGGGAGTAACCTGTCCATTAATATTCAGAGAAAAAGTGACAGAACTAAAACAACTTTTAATCTAAGAAATCCATTTGCTAGGGAATTTCATTTTGGTTAAAGTAGCCAAAATAACATTCCAGGTTACAGTATCATAAGATTTTTCAATGTCCACTTTTAACTAACATCCTAGGGCGCAACTAAAATCTCAATCTTAGGAATGGGCAATTTCTTGCAAAGCAATGATGTTATCAAAGGAATTCCGACCCGAAACAAAACCACTTTGTGTTCTCCCAATGAGGTGAGGAAGAACGAGCTTGATGCGTCTCCGCAACAACACAACAGGGTGATGTGTGTCAACCCCTTGCGTTACCGCAAGTGCACGGGTCGTCAAGTAATAAAAGTGGACCCAAAGGGTCGGGTTGTCGAACCACAGGGAACAGAAGTACTAGTAATAGCCCCTCTTTTGTTATTTAGCCTAATGAATGTAGTATGTGATGATCTAATGGCCAACACTAAGAGTGTCACCACAAGTGCGCAGGAAATAAAAAGGAAAAGAGTTCTCAATCAATAAAAGTGAGGTATCCGGACAATGCTCCCCCTAGGATTCGGGTGTTGGATGTAGATTACAAGTGTTTCTAAACGAAGATAATGAGTCGTGGGTATCCAAAGGTATAACGGCCCCTGTCTCCAGATCACCGATAACTAGTCCCCTACGAGGTCCCGGCGGAGAATTCTCTCGACGCCTCACACCACATATGACTGCTTAAAACTCTAGGGATCCCAAAGATATGACCAATTCCTAAAAGTAGATCTAACCATGCCTCCAGGTGGAAGATCCCTAACCCCCTACGAGGTCCCGGCGGAGAATTCTCTCGACGCCTCACACCACATATGGTTGCTTGACACTTAGGGAATATGGAGATAGGAAATATCTGTCGGAAGGGAAAGGGGACACTCCGCTATCTCACGGCTCACCCTCTCAACCCTCTTTACTCTTGGTAATTCTAAACCTAGCGGTGATCTCTCTCTTCACTAGATTGAATAGAACATGCAAGGCAATTAATAATGAAATCAAAAGCACAAACAAGCATTATGAACTCAAGAGTAAAACTCAATCTGATAAATTCGAATAGAAACACAATGTAAATCTAATGAAAATAAGAATCCTAGGGTTTACATGTCCGAATACCCTCTAGGGGTTTAGCTCTCCATGGAGCGAGTCACAAAACAAATAATAAATTCAGAAATAAGTTCCAAAGACATAAAGAATAACCCCCTTAAATCCGTGATGATAGTCTTGATGGGTAGTTTCCACGCCCGGATTGAATCCTCCGAAGCTAGGTCGCCGATGGCCTTCCTTCGCCGTTACGGAGGAGGAATCGATCCAAGTTGGTGAGGAAAGCTTCCCAAAGCCGCAAAGAACTCCTTCCAAGCCCTAGCCGCCTTGTCTCTCGAAAGTGGACAAAAAGATCCCTAAAAATTATCACAAGGCGGCTTTTATAATTTGAATTCGGGGCTTTACGCGGGCATCCACACGGCCATCCACACGGGCGTGTGAAGCACCCCCCCCCCACCCTACGATAAATGCTAAAGTGATTTTTTCCCCGAAGTCTTCCTTGGAGTCCACACGGTCGGGCACACGCTCGTGTGGTAGAGTGTGTGGCTTTCTATGCTTTGAAATCCTCAAGAACTTTCTTCGCTTTGTACGGAAGCCGGGACATGGGCGTACTATCGCCTTTGTGCCCCTTTCGGTTTGTGTAATGACTTGTACTCCTCCGAAAGTTGGCAACACCCCATGCATATGAACACAGCTTCTGATTGTGGTCTTGAAACGTGTCATCACACCCTATCTTTGCTTCTTCCTGTATGTCATGTCTCCAAAGCCCTGTTTGCACAAAAGAACACAAAACACACCTTGTTAATGCTAAAATCTGATAGAAGTGATGCTCAATGCATATAAACTGATATTATAAAATATATATAATCAAGCACTTATCAGAGCTTAAGGCGGTTGGCAGGAAGCTTGGAAATGATTTTATAACAAACATTATAAAGAGAAATAGATCTAAAAGCAGTAACCAGTTTGGGATTGAGCTTCTTAGGAATGAGGGTGATATAAGTTCTACCCCAAGACTTAGGCATAGTAAAAATAGTAAAAAAAATGATTGATAGCTAAGTAGAGGTGATCACTTACCTTAGTTTAAAAGAAACAGAAGAATTCAGCATTAAGGCCATCAAGACTTGGACTTTTGCCCGAGGGGAGAGAGAGAAGAGTCTGATAAATTTCATTCTTAGTCATCTGCCGAGTAAGCAAATCTCCATCATGAACAAAGCTAAAACTAAGATCATCAGGGAGAGCATTAAGAATATCAGATAAATTATTTTGAGAAGAATTATTCCATAAATTTTTATAGTAATTCAGGAAATCATCTTCAATCCCTTGATGATCAAAATAAATATTACCATTAGCATCCATTATATGTGAGATAGTGTTAACGTGTTTACGAATGCGAACAGTATTATGAAAGAAAGCAGAGTTATTGTCACCATTCTGCACCCAAACTAATCTTGCTCGCTGAGCCCACTTGAGATTATTCTGCCTTTGTAGGGCAGCATACCTTCTGTAGAGGGACATGAGCTCAGCTTTGATACAATCATCAGAAGAGTAAGTAGCATCAATTAACTCAAGATTGGTAATAGCATTTTTGGTATCATTAATACGCCAGAAAACAAGATTGTGCTTTGTGCGTGCAATTAAATGAGAGAAAGCATGCATACGATTAGCATGAGAATGAAAATTCCAAGCATTTCTAACAGCTTTATGACAACCTATATAATCGAGCCAATAATTATCAAAACGAAAGATTTTGTTTTTACGAAAGCAGCCAGGAGACGCTTTGAGAAGAAGAGGAGCATGATCTGAAAACATTCTAGGAAGATGACTGATAACATAGGAATCAAATTTAGTAGACCAGCGAGAGTTTACGAGGCAACGATCCAACCTTTCCCATCTATGAGCAAGGCCCACTTGATTGTTACACTAGGTAAAATCTGAACCAACATATCCAGCATCCAACAAGTTATTAGACGCAATAAAATCTGCAAAGAATCTAGCCTTGCGAGCGTAATAATAAGAGTTACCACCTTGAAACTCATTCAGATGCATGATCGTATTGAAATCTCCGATAATAACCCAGGCGATATTAATAAAGGACATAGTTGTTAATTCTTGCCACAACATACGTTGAGCTGGAGTTCGGTTTGCATTATATATAACCGAGAGAACCTAGGCCTTGCTATTGTGATCTGAAATTACCAAATGCAATGCTCTACAGGAAACTGCAATCGGAGTAACTTTACCTAGCTTACTTTTCCAAATAGTAATGATACCTCCTGAGTACCCATTAGCGGCTATGGCAGCCCATTCCCAGTCCTTACCTAATCTGGAACAAAATCTGTGTAAGCGACTGTTGTCCATTTTGGTTTCAACCAAACAGAGAACCAACGGTCGATGCTTTTTGAGGAATGCGAGAGCTCTTGTGAGGGTATCATGGCTAGCGATCCCCCAGCAATTCCAGCATAATATGTTTGTAAAATTCATAAAAACCAGATAATAAAGTAAAGAAAGAGAAAAACGGAGAAAGGCTCCCTGTTAACGAGCACTAGACAAGCAAGACTAGGTATCAGGAACCCAAGGATTAGGTGCCTTTTCCAACCCTGTCTACTCGGCCCTTCTTTTTTGGGGCTGCTACACTATTGAAATTCTTTCTCACCAGAGCCTCTCTACACAAGTCCTGTTGGGCTTGATCGAGGGTCATGTCATCATCAGGTTCGGCATCCTCAAGATTGTCATTGCCTATTTCCTTCGTCTCACTCATTTCCAGGTTACTGGAGATTGGCGAGTTCGGAGACGTCCGCAACGTCTCGGAAATTTGATCCACCAACATTTTGTGTTGATCTTGGGTATCACCAGTATCGAGATCCGAGGTCTGACCTACAGAGGTTAGAAGAACAGGATGAGGGGATGACAGTAGGGGGCCCTTACCTTTGCCATCAGAGATGAGTGGAGGAGGCCTAGGGACATGGGATACAGGTGCCTTGGAACTACCCCCGCCGCTGTACCCTTGGACTTTCCACTAAGCATTATCTTGGGATATGGATTCAGCTCAGAGAGAGCCCCGATGTCAGAGATGACTTCTCGAGCCACCTTGGCATCGGGAACTCGCTCGCCATAATGAGGGGCTGTAGAACCGAGGTGACCGCTACGACCGCGCCCTTGCAATCCTCCACATGGCGTACAGGTCGCTGTAGTCGAGGAAGCGTGTCCGTTGGGTTTCTCAACGGGCGGCGCATTGGCTTACACGTGCTACGCACGTGGAGAAACTCCATTGGTGCCACCACGGCTTCCGGTGCGGCCATGCCGTCGTGTCACCAACATCCACTGCTGGAAATCGGTCTCGGAAATGTTGAACGAAGGACTTTGCTCCTCTCTCTGAGTACCATGGTTTGTAAGAGCGCTAGGCAGAACCCTCGTTTCCTTGGACAGGTTCGGATTAGGTCTGGCCTCCCTTGTCCTCTGTCCTCTTTTGGTTCTCCACACCAGAAAAGGGGGAGAAAGAAGGGGGATTCATACCCTCCGTCACCTGTCGGCTACAAGAGTTCACCTCGTGCCCTTTCATTCCACAAATATAACAAAAAGTGGGAAGTTTTTTATATAGGGCAATGATGAATACCTTCTGCTCCTCATCACCTATCCAAAGACCATGCTTTAAGGGCTTGGCAAGATCAATCTCGACACAAACCCGAGCAAATCTTGAACGAGATAAGGAGGAGGTGAGCTCATCAATTTTGAGTAGCCGACCAAAATGAGTAGCAATCGTTTCCAGAGAATTTTCGTCTCAGAAGTCAACTGGTAGATTGTGAAGTTGAATCCATATAGTAGCGCTGGAAAGTTTGGTGAAGGCAGGCTTAAAGTAAGGATGCCAGGCCGCCAGTTGCAGAATGATCCTGTTGACAGCCCATGGTCTGTCGAATAGGATCCTCTGCATTGTTTCATTCGTTTCGCAATGAATTAAGATGTAGGCGTTTGGAAGATCAAAGATGTGCACTACTCCCAAGCTTTTCCCAGTTAACCTGCAAGATTGACTTAGTTAGCTCAAATGGTGGGGACTTTCCAAAGAGTTTACTGTAGAGCGAGAATTGGAAATGCATCCTCGCTCGACTCCGGGCCTCTGGGTCCATGAAGATGAAGTCCATCGTGGATGCCTTAAATTTAGACAGCATCGGTCCTTCTACAAGGGGAGAGGGATCGACTTTCTTTTTGACTGCAGATGTAATCTCCGCCCATGTCGGTGGAGCAGCCTAGCCCTCACTTGCCATCGCAAGGGGGGACGAAGGAGCGAAGACGAAGGTCAGACCAGAAATGAACAGCAGACCTAGTGCCCATCTTTCTCTGAAGTTAGAACCCATTTGTATTATGTTGTCTTCTGCTTATGATAAACCAGCTCATTATGTTGGCTTGAGTTCTGGAATGAATTTTATTTGTGATTTTCTTGAGGTCTAACATGATTTGATATAAATTTCAATCTTCTTTGGTTGTTATGATTTTGTTCAGTTTGTGTTGCTCCCCAGAATTTCTAGTTGTGTTTGTTTGTAATCTAATCTATGAGTTATGTTCTTTTCACTGCTTCAATACCTGATGTTTCTTGAATTTCAGTGTGCCATCTGAATGTTGTGCCTTCCTGTTTGAGTGTTCTCATTGTTATATTTGTCGATGTAAGTTTGATTCCCACACAGATGACTTTTCAATCGATTAATCGGGCTTATAATTAAATTATCTGAACAGCTGTTTGGTATTATCTGAATAAATTGGAATCAAGTTCTGTGCATTAAATCTCATTTGATCCTCAACAAACATGTTCTTTCTATTTTGATAGTTGTAATTACTTTTGCTCAAAGCAGAGGGGTTCATTACAATGTCATCAATAATAAACACTAAGTTAGAATTTTGACATCAAAGGTGAACATAGAGAAAACTCTAATTTCTAAGCTTGGATTATTTCATTGAAGAATTGTGAATCTTCTCACTAGTTATTGATTGAGTTGAGGTAATGCAGTACTAACAATTGTCCGATTTCTCTCTTTTGAAGAGTTTTGGAGTTTAATCTCCAATCTTAATTGATGCATCAGAATAATAGAAGTTACAGTTATCATCATCACATTAACAAATCAATTTGCTGTGAATCTTCGTGCACATTCAAAACACAGCTGTTTTTCAATTTCATCACTGTTAATGACATGCATTCCTTAGTCTTCTTTATGATTCTAATTTTCTAATCTTCAGTGCAGCAGTTGAACTTGAACCTCAAAATTCCCGATTACTTTCATTAAGAAAAGCTCAAGTCAAAAGCGGAGAAGCCGAAGGCATTCCAAGCAAAGAGATTGCGATCACTAATGAGGAGACTTTGCAGCAGGATCTAGAGATGGCCATCAAGGAAGAAGACTATGCCCGGGCTGCAAAAATCAGGGACGACCTCCGTCTACTCCAAGATGACAGCAAAGCTGCCGTCCTCTGTGCAAATAACCGCTTCTATAATGCATTCAGAAACGGAGACCTCGCTGCCATGAACTCCATCTGGGCCAAAGGAGAGCATGTCTATTGTGTACATCCTGGTGCAGGAAGGATTTGCAGTTACGACCTCGTCATTGGGAGCTGGGAGATCGTGTGTGGCGCCGAGCATGAGTTCCCTCTTCAGATTGAGCTGCAGGATGTTGAAATTCATGTGAGAGGAGACGTCGGGTATGTGTCTTGTTTGGAGGTGGTGAGGAGCGGAGGGAGCAGTTGGGGGAAACAAATGGCGACCAATGTGTTTGAGCGGATCGATGGGCAGTGGTTTATCTGCATTCACCATGCTTCTCATTTCGATATGTGATACTTTGAATTTTCTGTAGAAGATCTTGTAGTCGAATTTCTGAAATTTACCGCTTTTCCCGCTGAAATAACTGTTGAATATAGAAATGTATCAGAGAATTGTATCAGTATCGCAAGTGTGGATTTCTTTTTCCAAGGAAACACTGATCAAATAAAATTCTGCAAAGCTTTGGATGGAACTGCATCAAACATGAATTTACCGAGTGAATCAAACTGAAAGAAATAATTACTAAAATGAGAGAGCTCAACAATTAAACAGTAACTTTTTCTCTTTTTATCTGCAGATAAAAGATGAAGTGATATTGGCTCGGCTCGTCTGAGAGAACAAACAGAATCACCATGATTTCTCCAGATGAGCCGAACCAGTATCATTCCATCTCTTCACCTGCATTCTAATAAACGGAACACCATTGCTAAGCCGATAACAAGGTTCCTTATTGTCTTTTCGAGATCTAACCACCGCTTTTATTCTGAAGATCTAAGACTATTCTTCATTTTATAAATGAAGAATTTATTGTGGTCCATCTCAAGTCTGTGAGAAATTCATAAATAATATTCATTTCGGACAAAATGGGGAGTACTCAAGAGGAGGAATTTGAGAAGAAGGCATCCAGCATAAACTACATCTAATCCAAAACACATTAAAGTATCAAAGGATTCCATTTATCCAGCTTTCAAAACTTAGCTTTTGGCTTATTAATAATCAAACAGTCAAATCCTGTCAAATTAATCAAGAATCAAGATATTCATTCCATTCTTCGAAGAAACAATCAAACCTTTTCATTAGAAAGAAAATGAAAAAGAAAAAGCAGCTGTTAATATCTTTTAAAACCTTAAACTTCACAAAATACAGTTATTCAGTAAGCACTAAATTAATAAAAAGCTTCATAGATTCTTGCTTGGTAGTTGTTTTTTTTCTTTTTAAACAAAAAATAGAAAATCTAAGGCGAGCAATCATTAAAGGCGGCTTAGTGCACTAATCCTTCTTTTTTTGTCTCCCTAATTTTTTCAATAATTGAGATCCTTGAGTCGATGACACTAATAATATATCTAAGTAGAACATGCGGTGTTAAATATTGTGCTTAATAACATAGTTATATATTTAATCACCGTCCATCGGTGCACGAATTTAGTTGAAGATTATTTTTATTCGTCTTAAGATTTATGGTGACCAAGTCTGAAACAAGATTAAAAAAAAAAAGGATTAGCTGTACGTTCGGTAGCCAAAGCACTAATCAAAACATTAACAAACCCTAACCCTAATCTTGTCATTAATTCCTTGGATCCTTCCACCAATTGACATTTTGATAAATATAAATTTGATGACTTCGACGTATTGTTTCCATGCGGTTTTTGTTTTTTGTTAGATCAGTCTGATATCACAGGCAATTGGCTGTAAATGGGTTTATAAAATCGTATTCTATAAATTTAAAAAAAAGATATAAAATGAAAGAGAAATGGTCTCACATATATCTAACATATTAAGACATGCATAGCTCATGCTTGTCGACAAAATGGTTGTTATCCTAAAGAAGCAAACAAACACAGATAGAGATAAAGTACTACAAAAAAAAAATGCATAAACTCGATTAAATTGTGATAAAGATGTTAGATACCTGCCGATGACTGCTTCCTGTTGTTTGTATAAAAGAATTTTGATCAATGAAACAGTGATATTCGATATTTACAGCATAAAGAAGAGAATTTTCGGCAAAATTTACAGAACGATGACAGAAAGAAGATCACATTAACAGTCAGTAATAATAACAAAATTTACATGCCCATCTAGAACATGCCTTGAAGCAAAATTTTGAGTGATGCTGATCACAGGGAGGATGAAACCAATGTATTCGACCCGACTTTCGTATTATTATCCCTACAGTCATGAACCAGATAAGGAAGGTGAGAGTTCTCAGATGATGCATGTCTAAGGTTTGGCAAACTTCTAGATATAGTGTTCGAAAGAGGATTACCGAAGGACTGATACGAATTTGCTGCGTTAAGGCTCGAGAGAGAATGAACTTGGGAAGATGATGGTAGGCGAGGCAGTAGAACTATTTGTATAGGAAGTGATGGTAAACTAGATGATGATGGAGATGCAACAGGAGCGGAAAGCAGTTCAGCAGCCTGAGGATTTTTTGTTCTTGTCTCCGCACCTAGTTTGCATATCGGGCAAAATGATCTCCAAGCAGTGAGCCATGAATCAACACAAACCGCACGGAACTCTGCAGAAAAATTTTCCATTGAATTTAAGTGTTCAACTAAATTCAAAAAATTAAAGCAAAGAAGATGGGGGATACATATTGTGATGACAAGGAAGAACTCTGAGCTTCCCCCCAACATTATAATCATCCAAGCATATAGCGCAGGTGGTTGAAGTGGAATTATCATCTGAAGCTGAGGTGAAAGTTGAAATCGGCATTCTTTTCACTCTTTGTCTGCTCATTACACTGGACACTAGAAGAGGAGGATCAGAAAATCGATGTAGCCTTGTCCGGTGTCGATGCATGAACTGCAATGCAGCAGGAATGGTGCAGCGATAAAGCATGGCCAACAAACAACACAGTACAATGATGCCAAAAACGATACAAAACAAATTGAAAGCTTCAGAAATTGAATGAATGCAACACGACATGTCTGTATCACCAGCATATTTCTTTAATACCCCACTCGCTACTTTGGAGACGAAAACAGAGAGTATCTCAGCGCTCACTGAGGCTTCGGTCGTTGCAAAGGCTTTAGGAAAGTATCTATGTTTAGATAGTGGCACAATGATTTCATACATGTATGCATGATGGCTAGTTAGTTCTTAAAGAATTGACGAAGCTATAAAACATCGTAGCATCTCTCCATTTTCAATATGAAATTATTGAGTGAATATATATATATACAGTCACAAAGGAAAACACTGCAATCTAAAATGATAAGCATATATAGTGGGAATGTATCAAGGAGAGAAGACAAGACTGAAAATGAACAGATGTTCACTGCAGTTATGATTTTCGCGCATTCAGTAATTATTGAATGAGATAGCGAGCACGATCACTGAATCTTCACGATTAATAAAAAGAATTTATCCACCAAATTATCTGAAAGGCATACTTGAAACCGATTTCAGTTAGAGTGCGCTAAATGCTGCCTAGAAGTCTAAGAGAAACAGAGGAAAGAAGCATTACTTGATGTTGAAGTCGGAAAGTGGTAATATTGATTATCATAAACAATAGCAGCTTTAAATCCAGCAGTTGTGCATTTTGTACCCTTTTTACCAAATGAACATAGTCCTTGTGTAATAAACGCAATCGGAGAACTTGAATCATTTGCAACTTTATTCGTCAATTGAGTGCATGCATCAAGAGGTTCGGCTAGATACAAGACCCCACAAACAACGGTTCCGCCTACTGAAGGAGCTGAAAAAAATGAGACAAACTGAATTGGGGCACAAAATGCCATTGCATAAAAAAAAATCACATGATAAAATATTGTGCAGGTTCGAAGAATAGAACGAATCTGATCGCATATATAAATGTCCTTTAATCTCCTGGAAAGTCAATGATAATGTCAATTGAAACCCATCAATTCGTCATCAAAGAATGTGTTTGGATTGAGAAAAAGAAAATGCCATTGCATGAATGGAAAGCAGAAGTAACGTGCATGAACAAAATCACATGATAATCAATGCAAGTTCCCATAGCCAATCTGAAACAACAAGCATAAACAAAATCAGTGATAATATCTGATATGTAAATTAAAACAAATCAATTCATCGCCAAAGAATGCGTTTGGATAGAGGAAAAGAAAATGTCACTGCATGAATGGAAAGAAGAAATGTGCATGAACAAAATCACATGACAATCAATACAAGTTCCCAAAGCCAATCTGAAACAACAAACATAAACAAAATCAGTGATGTCTGATATGTAAATTAAAACACATCAATTAGTCATCAAAGAATGCGCTTGGATTAACAAGAAAACCTTTCTTCAATCCAAACACAGGAACAGTGGAGAAATCTAAAAGTAGAAAATCACAACCATTGAAACAAGAACTTAAAAAGTTTTATGAAACAGAGAAACCCCAAGGACTCACTGAGAGGGGGTCAACTCAGCAAAGGACACTGAGAAGTTCCTGCCTTTCAAGATAACATCCGCAGAAACAAATCCAATAAGAAAATAAACAAAGAAAAACACAAACACCACCAAGCTCCTCCCTTTCATCTCCAAACCAAATAAAAATCACAACTTTAGAGCTAAATCACTTCTAAACCACCCTGAAATCACTAAAAATCATTAGCAGAAGATGAAGAAACAGTAAGAAAGTTTCAATAAAGGGAAAGAGACTTTCATCTATTATAAGAATAAGATAAGTTTAATTCCTTTTAACAGTAACTTTGTCAAATTTACTTATTTAGAAACCTACTGTAACTCTAAGATCTAAACCCGAATAAGTTTTGGAAAAATATAAAAATTATTCAGTTAATTATACTTTTTAAGTATCACTATTTAAAAGTTAACTGTTTGTCATGTGAGATGGTTTTTTATTTTATTTTTTAATTTATAATTTTTTTACCAAATATGAATGAATCAGGTGTTATATATAAGCATGAATTTAATACTAGAGGTGAGTCTCACAAATCCTACATCTAAACATAAGACTAAAAAATAAGTTTAAAAAAGTAAAAAAATTATTCAGTTAATTATACTTTTTGCAAATCACTCTTTAAAAACTAACAAAATAATTTGTCCTGCATGCCTTGGTTTTTTATTATTTTTTTCAATTTATGATTTTTTTTATGAAATATAAACGAATCACGTGTCACATGCATGAATTTAATACTAAACAAGCACCCTAAACAAAGATCGATATCAATAAAACCTATAACCTCTAATTTTTAAAAAGTAGTGAATTAATCAAATTATTTTAGAATATCATAATCGGCTCAAAACTTTTAGCTTTTGAACCAAACTCAAACTCAATTTTTGAACCAGAATTTTTATATTTTATAATATATAGTAATATTATATAAATTTTTATTATATTAAAAATATTTTAGAATCTGTATTGTTTATTGAAACTCTAGCTCATAATATCAACCAAAGACCAAAGCTTATTGTTCAAAGATCAAATCACAGTACTTTGGATAAACAAGTTTGCTTGATTCCTCACATAAATCAATGAGCAACACCCCACAAAACAATAAAAAAATAATAATAAACTTTTTCCTCTTTTATTTTCTCTCTGTTTTTCTTCAATCCAAACACTACAGCTAAGATAAATTTCAGAACATCCACTCATTGAATCAACCAACCCTCATCCTCCAAGATATCAAAGAAACCATCCATGCAGTAAATCTACAATCTTTGTAAGAGTGGTAACACATTGTTAAAAGAGAACCAACCAACAACCCTCATCATCTTCAAAAGCTGCAACAACATAATCTTTCAGAAATGCCAACACATTCAATCAAAATTTCAACTTGGCAAATGAAGAAAACTGAAAATGCACCAGACCAATTGAAGCACACTGAAAATGCATTATCTTATTATTTCTATCATGAAGAAAACTAACACATTACAACAAAAGCAAAGAAAATTAATTGGGACAAAAAAGCAATTACCATCACCATGTTCAGCTTCAAGCAACATATAAAGGTTGTTCCTTGGCATTGACATCCTCAAACTCCACAGGAGGCACTGGATAGTTGCCAGAGAAGCAAGCTTCACAAAAGGATGGAGCCTCACTAGCAAGCAACCCCCTCAAGCTCTCCAATGACAAGAATGCAAGGGAATCAGCACCAATCTCCTTCCGAACACCTTCGATATCCATTCTATTCGAAATGAGCTCCTCTGAGCTCGGGGTATCCACACCATAGTAGCAAGAGGCAATAATAGGTGGACTGGCAATCCTCATATGCACTTCCTTTGCTCCGGCGTCTCGAATTAGCCTCACAATCTTCGACGAGGTTGTACCTCGAACAATTGAATCATCCACAACAACAACACTCTTGCCTTCGAGAATGCCTTTGATTGGGGAGAGCTTGAGCTTCACACCGAGGTCACGAATGGCCTGGGATGGCTGAATGAAGGTCCTGCCAACGTAGTGTGAGCGGATGAGGCCTTGTTGGAATGGTACGCCGGAGCGCTCGGCGAAGCCGAGGGCTGCGAAGAAGCCGGAGTCGGGCACTGGAATGACAACGTCAGCGCCGGGAGCTGGAGACTCGGCGGCGAGTGTAGCACCAAAAGAGTACCTTGATTCGTAGACTGGGCGGCTGAAGACGAGGGATTGAGGGAGGGCGAAGTAGATGAGTTCAAAGACGCAAGCTTTTCTTGGTTTGGCGGGCATCAAGCAGGAGGTGGAGATGTCCAGAGTGCGGGCGTCGACGATGATGGCCTCACCAGGCTCGACCTCGCGCTCGTACTTTGCGCCGATAAGGTCGAGGGCGCAAGTTTCGGAGGCGAAGACGACGGCGGGAGGATCGGCGTTGGAGTGGGGAAGACGGCCGAGGACGAGGGGGCGGAAGCCATGGGGGTCGCGGACGGCGAGGAGCTTGTCGGCGGTGAGGAAAAGCAAGGAGTAGGCACCGCGGAGGTAGGAGCAGGCTTCGGCGACGCGGGAGAGGAAGGGGCGAGACTTGGATGTGGCGATGAGATGGAGGATGGCTTCGGTGTCGGAGCTGGTGTTAAAAATGGAACCCTTTTCTTCGAGGGAGGAACGGAGAGAGCGGTAGTTGACAAGGTTACCGTTGTGAGCGACGGCGAGCTGGCCGAAGCGGTAGGAAGCGAGGAAGGGCTGGACGTTGTGGATGGAGGCGGCGGCACCAGCAGTGGAGTAACGGACGTGGCCAATAGCGGCGGGGCCGGTGAGGGAGGAGAGAGAGGGGCCGGGCTTGGATGGGTCGAAGACTTCGGAAACGAGGCCGAGGCCCGTGGAGGACCGGAGAGTGGATAGGTCGGAGGCGGCGATGCCGGCGCCTTCTTGGCCGCGGTGCTGGAGCGCGTGGAGGGCGAGGGAGCAGAGGTGGGCGGCGTCCGGATGGCCGACGATGCCCACCACGCCGCACTCCTCTCGAGGCTTCTCGGAATCGAAGGGCGCGATGGTTTCGTCCCCTGTGGCGGCTGCGATGGAGGAGAAGCGGCGGCGAAGGTGGAGATGGGGGAAAAAGGAAGGATATCGGGAGGGCTTGAAGGATAGGAGATGGAGGAGCTTGGGATTAGGGATAGGGTTAGGGTTAGGGTTTCGGGTGGGGAAATGGGTAGTGGTGGTCGTCGTGGAGGCGGTGGCCATTAGAGAAGGTTGGCGGTATGGGCAGGGTTGCCATCGAGGACTCGGTTTACTTGGCATTATATACATCTTGAACCGGTTCGAACCGGTTTTGAACCGAACCGAACCGAACCATATCTTCCGTTTTCTAGTTCGTAAGCTAAAAACATAGGAAAATCTTCATTCGGTTATTTATTTATAATTTTAAAGAACCAAATTTATTATATTTATACAATTTAAGAATAAGATCTTTGAACCGAAATGGATTTAAGAGGGAGATTTTAGAAAACAGCTCGTTGGTTCGCTAAAGAAGATATGAGCCACACGATGTGCCACGTGGACGTTATCAAGACCGCTCATTTCGTAAAACCGTTGAAAAGGAAAAGCCCTAGCAGACACGCTGAGACCCAAGAAAGGAGAGGTAGAGCATATTGTATATGAGAAAATTCTTCACCTTAAACATAGCTATCAAATGAGAATCCGTTAAAATAGCACCAACAATGGAAAGGAAATCAAAAGCATAAATTTTGGGGAAGAAAACAAGTGTTTGCAGAATCAGGAAAAAGGACAAAGCAAACAAAGTCCGTCACTTCTTATTGTTCTTGGCATGCATGTGCAGAATGATGGAGAAATATTATGCTGAAGCTGTCTTCTTCTGCTGGAAGATTACCGCATAAACTGGGACACCGACGCCAATGCTGACGGCGGTGAGTACGGATAGGCTCATTTTCAGCTTCTGGTGCTTCATTCGGTCAAGGTTGTACATGTGCTTCGCGTGGAGATAGTATCCTTCATCATGGCCATGGCCGCCCATTCTCTTCACTCCCGTAGAATGGAAACCTCTTGAAACTGAAACACATGCGGTCTCAATGTGTCATTGTTTCAAATGTCAAAAGGGAAGCTCCAAATCATACAAGATGAAAGTTGACCAGCACATGCACAAATCATTAAATCGTTTGTGCATGTGTACTTAACAAAATGGCAATACAAAGATTGACACACAAAAAAAAAAAGGCTTTTTTTCTTTTCTTCGGATACACACTGAGGCAGTTACATTAAAATTTTCGAGATTTTATATCCAAAAGGAGTCATGCCATGCGCCATGAAATTGATTCTTGTGTCTTATAACGTTATTGTGAGTAGAAATTACATCATCTAACTAGGATGTAGAACATATGTGTATGAAGGTACAACTATGGAAATTATACGTGGATTTTAGGTATTAGAAAGGGTGTCCCAATAAATCCACACAATATTGGTTCAGCAGCCCTCCCAGACATCGGTTCCTATTAACAATTAAAATGGAACATTGTTACATTGACAAGAATACAATGACCAGAAAATTTGTTCACAAACCGTATGCACCCAATCTAAAAACACATGACAAATTTCTGCTAAAAGGATCCAATATGCACCTCTCCTTACTCATCATATAAATTAATTTGTCAACCAAGTTTCGGTGTAAAAGAAATAGAACTACTGCTTAAATATTTGTAAACATTCGAATAACCAACTGCAACTATAATATGAGGCAGGCAAATACAATTACAAATTTGTAAACCCAGACAGATGTCATATCCTAAAACAAAATGCAAATTCTGGCTCCCTGACAAAATTGCACATTCAGCTTTCCTTATTGTGATGTTTACGCTAGTTTCGGGGGTCCAAACAAATACAGTTACACATCCGGAAACCCAGGCAGTTCTCATTTCCAAAATAAAAAACAAATTCTAGGTCAATAGCATAATCACATAATTTTCTTTCCTCTGCGAGTTTTGGCTTGTTTAAATGGTCAAACAAATATAATCACACATTCAAATCCCAGGCAGATGTCACTTCATAGAACAAAACACAAATTCCAATGACACTAACATAATTGCACAATCAACTTTCCTCCTCTGCAACATTTAGCCTCATTTAGGAGATCACAACTTGAACAAAAAACCCATTCTCATTGTCAGTTTAGTCATGGTACCAAACAACACCACTATTCCACATGTTACCAATCAAATAAGCATTCATCATCCATACAGAACACAAATAAGACAGCATATCAAGTAATCATCCCAATTCCAATTTCAAGCCAACTCCTAATTCAACAACACCCCTTTCACTGTTATCATTGCAACGAGAAAAACTACACTTGTTTTTTTTTTTTAGCAAAAAATCCCATAAAATACCGGACCAGCTCAAATTACTCATAATTCTAAGGAATTTTACACATCTAATCACAGACTACTACAGTTTTCATCATCCATATCCATATCCATCTCCTTCTCTCCTAACAATCTCTCTCAATCTCACTCCCCAGCCATGCTTGCATTTTCAAACAAACACGAAAACCCTAATCCAACAAAGACATCAAATCAAAACGAAACATTTACAGCCTAAAATTTGGGGGAATAACCTCCAACTCGATCAAAATCAGCGAAATCATCAAGAAAAACACTAATAAGAAGGGATCCAACGGGGTATACCAGACTTGGAGATCGCCGCTTCGGAGGAAATCAACAGCTTGATGCCCGATCGGATCGCCATCCCCTCGATTCGTTCTCTCCTCCGATGCCCTACCTAGAAATCGTCTCTAATAAGGAGACCCGTGACCACCCACTCCTCTTGCCCATTCCAAGCGGATTCGGGTGCTGAACCCGTTATCCAAAATAGATCCGTTATATAATTATTAATTTTTTTCCTTTAATATAATTATCCACATAATTAACATAATCTCCAGATCTAGTCCAAAACTCTCCTATAGACACGTGGCATCCATTCATTCGTGAAAAGTGTGTAGTGGGACCCATCCAGCACACCATAGATTGGTGGGACCCAACCGTTCAAAAACACATCATATGCTTGTGCCCATGTGAGTTAAAAATAAATAAATAAATAAATTCGTGAAAAAAAAAGAAAAGAAAAAGGGGGAAAAGAGGAACTCTCATTCTCTCTCTCTCTCTCTCTCTCGGTTATCGCCCAAGATTCTCAGCAAAGGCTGCGTTTTTCTCTCTTTATCCGCAGAGATCGAAGGGATCCGATGATTCGCGGGCCTCCGTTGACCGCGCTGGGCATCGGGGGCCGTGTCAGGGCCCTGTCTCGCGCCCCAAGAGATGGCAATGGAGTTGGCGCTCGGATTCCAGAGCTTTAGATAGAGGTCGAGAGGGAGGAGAGCAATGGCCATCGGAGAAGGCGGCGCAGAGATGGAGAAGGACTTCGAGACCAAGCTCCGGATCCAGCGCCCGGAGAGGAGTGCAAGTATGGCGTTCCGGGCGCCCCAGGAGCAGTTCAGTATTGAGGATTTCGAACTCGGGAGGATCTACGGTGTTGGATCCTACTCAAAGGTGAGATCCGTCTTTAATTTGATCTTCTTCGTTCCTTTTTGGGGTTTAGATCAATTTCTTTTTTAAGGTCGTTTGATTTTGATTTCTATCTTTTTTTTTATTTTGCAATTTGCTATCCTATGACAATTGATTCTCAAAGATCGAAGCTTTTTTCTATTTTTCGGAAATTTAGGTTACATGTTGTTGGTTGTTTCTTTGATTCAGTTCATAGTCATTTGAATATTGATTCATCCCTTAGTTACTGCCCAAAGTTGGGAGCTTCCTGTGTTTTATTTCTTAAAATAATTGGTTCATTTATTTTGCTTCTTGGATTGAGTTTTGTCTTTTTCATCTTGGAAGATTTATAACAATGTTTATAAGGATATTACTGTGGGAAAAAGTGGAAAGAATGCTTGGATTTGGATCTCTAAAGACATGACAATAATTGGTAATTTTTCTTGTAACTGCTTTTAAATGTAATTACTGTGGATTTTCTCTGATTGTGATGTTTTTTATGGTGTTTGAGCTCTGAATTAAAGGAACGTTGATGTAAACCGAGCTGGAATTGCTGATTTGTCCATACGTCACTACTTTGTAATCATGTGGAAATTGTGGAATTTGTTCACAAAGTTTGAATGAGCTAATCATATGCGTTTGGATCATTTGACATTTTGAGGTGTTTTACATGTTAGGAAATTGAAGGATGAATGAGAGCTGTTTAAGTAAACCATGATGGTAACGAGCATACAATTATGGAAGTTCCTTCCATGAGGAGAGATAGAATTACAAGTGTCAATAGTAAATAGATTATAATGAAAATACATCTTTTTTTTATTATTTTATCAAATGTAAATTACCTACTTTTATCCTCCAAGTTTATTGTTATAGTTGGCACAAACTACAATATCATGCATAAGACTTCCATTTTGATTATCTTCTATGTAGTTTTCTCATAAGGAAGGTAATTATAGTTTATGAATTATAGTTTATGCAAAAATTTCCATTCAAACAAATGTTGCTTCTGCACGTCATTTAAATTAGTTTCCCTTTGTTTGAATTTAATATGGTATGGTATACGGCAAGTGACTTTATTATTTACAACAGGTGGTAAAGGCAAAAAAGAAAGATACGGGAAATGTGTATGCTTTGAAAATCATGGACAAGAAATTCATCACGAAAGAAAATAAAATATCATATGTAAAGCTGGAGCGCATTGTGCTTGATCAGTTGGATCATCCTGGCATTATCAGACTACATTTTACCTTCCAAGATACTTACTCCCTTTGTAAGTACTTCTTTGCTTTTAATTGTTTCCATATTAAATGAAATGGTGGGATCTCCTTTTTTTTCCCTAATCGAACTCACAATTTTTTGAAAAAGAATTATTCTTCAACTAACTATAATTGATTGTATGATGAAGATATGGCACTGGAATCCTGTGAAGGTGGAGAGCTCTTTGATCAGATAACCAGAGTAGGTTTCTTTCCTACGGTATTATCATTCCAATCATATGCTTCAAATGCTCAGCCTGTGAACTTGGTTGCAGAAAGGTCGTCTCACTGAAGACGAAGCTCGCTTTTATGCTGCAGAAGTCGTTGATGTTTTGGAATACATACATGGTGTAGGATTAATCCATCGAGATATCAAGGTGCACAAAGAGACTTTGTAATTATATGCATCACATATTGAGTTTTAAGCATGATTTATGCTAAATAACAGCCAGAAAACCTGCTACTCACCTCTGATGGGCACATCAAGCTTGCTGATTTCGGCAGTGTGAAGCCAACGAAGGATAGTCGAATCACTGTTCCTCCAAATGCTGCAAGTAAGGTCATAACATTATCCTTGGAAAATCTTGTAGCTAACATGAGCCAACTTTGATTAATGTGTTCCTTTTCTCCTTTTGTTTCAGATGAAAAGGCTTGTTCCTTTGTGGGAACAGCCGCATACGTTCCACCTGAAGTTCTCAATTCATCCCCAGCAACTTTTGGGTAAGACCAAGAGACCGAATCTCCAATGCTGTTAAAACCTTAATTATATAATTTTTGTTTGTTCCATCAGAAATGATCTATGGGCTCTTGGATGCACCATATATCAGATGCTTTCTGGATCTTCGCCCTTTAAAGATGCTAGCGAATGGCTTATTTTTCAGAGAATTATAGCAAGGGACCTTAAATTCCCTGAATATTTTTCACACGATGCAAGAGACCTGATTGACAAGTTACTGGTAGGCATCGCATTTGGTTTTCCTACAAAAATTCTCTTTATTTGTGAAGTTGTGAAGGTTTGGAGACTCAGCTCTGGATTATCATTCATTGTATATTTTTCTCACAGGACACAGACCCTAGCAAACGACTGGGTGTCGGGCTTGGTGGTTATTCGGCACTCAAGGCGCATCGTTTCTTTAAGGGAGTTGATTGGAAAAATTTACGAGCCATAGCTGCACCAAAGCCTGCTTTCGAGTCAAAGGTACAGACCTTCCTGCATGTAGCTCTTTAATTCACTGGGTCGGCTATTATGACAACTTTATTTAGACCTCCTACGAGGATGATAACTGTGAATCTACGTGGAACCTGACACACACTGGAGGTGCTCCTGTCCATCAACCTGCACTTTCTGACGGGAACGGTGGTGCAACATCATCCTCCGACACACAATCTCATTTGTCTAGGCTCGCTTCAATTGACTCCTTCGACTCCAGATGGTATCCATCAGATACATTTTTCATGTACTGCTATTATCTTTGTCTTGATCTCATGCACTTCAATTGGCTCTAATGGCAGGCAAGAGTTTCTGGAACCTGGAGAGGCTATTATCATGATCTCGAAGGTTAAGAAAATACAGAAACTAACGAACAAGAAGGTGCAACTCATCCTCACCGACAAACCTAAATTGATCTGTGTTGATCCATCCAAGATGGCAACCAAAGGAAACATTATGTGGTCTGATGATCCTAGTAACCTCAGCATTCAAGTCACCAGTTCTTCTCATTTCAAGATATCCTCTGTGAGTATACATATATTAATCTCTTTTTTCTGCTCAAAATGTTGTTGCAGTTTGGATGTTTGTCATGAATCATGTAATTGAATTTTTATCTTTGTTGCAGACGAAGAAAGTCATGTCATTTGAGGATGAAAAACAGCGAGCATGGCAATGGAAGAAGGCGATTGAGGGACTGCAGAGCCACTGAATCAACTTGCATTGTTCCTCTTACACAGCAAATCAATGCATAGACAGTTAAATTAAGCCGATAGAGAAGGTAGCAGCGGTTCCGCGAATACTCTTCGCTAAATCTCACCGATGTTTTTGGCCCTCCCATAGAAGAAGAAAACACGAAGCGGAAACTTAGAATTGTTTTATGTTCTACTTTATCATTCTGTCATCAAGATTCCAAAATGTTTGCAAATACATCATCTTGTAACACAACTCATATGACTCTGTTTCCTTAGGCCTCTGTTTTCATCATTCAAATGCATTCATGCTGTTCTTTATCAAGTCTTTACGCGCACATCACTAAATTCAAATTAAGAAGAATAACTCCATTGGAAATGCTTGAAAGAAAACAATAATATTATTCTCAAGAACTCCAAAGTAATTTCCGCAAGGATTTACAGTTATTCCCATCTTTATACATACTATAAAGAATAAACGTTAATTTTTATCATCAAAAAAGACAAAACACTAAAGCTAATATCATGCTTTCTTCATGATTTGGAGCTAAATAAGTCCCATAAGAAAAGATAAACATCCTTTATAAATATCACACCCTTCTCCATCTCCATCTCCATCTCCATCTCCATCTCATGGCCAAGTTCAACAAAGCCATACTTGCACTTCTCCTCATCATCATCCTTGAGCTTGATACCTTCAATGGAGGATCATGCACTGTTGGAGTTCAAACAATAGGTACTTTAAATTAATCAAAACATTGATTCTTCTATTTCTTAGCTCTTTTTTTTTTTTAATCTTTAACATGTTGTGATATATGATTGATTGAATTCACAGATTGTATAGATAAATGCCTCTACAGATGCAGTAAAGCATCAAGGTACATGATGTGCTTAAATGCTTGCAATGTCTGCTGTGAAAGATGTAACTGTGTTCCTCCTGGCACTTCTGGAAACACAAATGTTTGTCCTTGTTATGCTCATATGAAAACTCATGGTGGCAGACTCAAGTGTCCTTAAACTTTATGTTTCTTAACAATTAAAACTTTTATATTTACCAGGTGTGTTAATTTATATATCTATGTTGTGAGCATGAGTCTCAGTTATCACTCTTTGTATCAGAGATTATGTTATGTTGAATAATAAATATTTATTATGTTAATATTGAGATGGTGATATATTAGAGTTTTTTTATTCTTGATAATTGATTTGTTTAATTAATGGGAAAGAAGTGAAAATATTGAACACTCTTTTAATTTTATAATAAAGTTCTTATCTTTGTGAATGTAATAGGCTTTTTTTTTTTTGGATTTTTCTTTTTATTTTGAAATGACAAATATAAAATAAGTTATTCCTTTTTAATAAGAGCTTTTTTTTTTTTTGCTGGCATACCTCGAAAAATATGGAAAATTATTTATTTAAGGGAAAATTATTTATAAGTCCCTGGATAGTTTCCTTTTTCCTCTGTAATCCCTTTGACTTTTGCACTTCCTCTGTAGTCCCTGCTTTTCACACATAATATCTTTTAGTCCCTACCGTGAGAACCGTGAGTGTACTTTTTTTAAAATACCAAAAGTACCCTTGCTTTTCATTCCCGCCCAATCACATCAAGCATTTTCTGGAAAGCTCTTCTGCATCATGTTCACTATAATTCATCTTCATCTCCATCTTCATTCTCTTTCTCCTCTTGTTCTTCTCTGTTTTCTCAGTGTTCTTGTCGTCCTTCGACGCATTAATCCTGCAGTAAGCACCGTCTCGCATTTGGTCTCCATCAAGTTGGTTTTTTTTTTGTTTTTTTACCTAGAAATCGACGTCTACGCAGGTGTTAGTCACCATGGAGACATTTTGTGGTGTTGCTCGCTTCAAAGGCGAAGGACGGCTACTACAATTCACGGTCCTAATAACCTGGGAGGTTGTTGTCACAGAGATCTGCGAGCGATGGACTTTGGATCCATCTCGAGTCGTTGTGAAGTTTGTGACATACGACGCGTACAACACGGTTTGCCCAATTGAGTCAGATGTGGATTTCCAACGCATGTGCCACATACATCATACCTTCAAGAAGAATGTGGTGGACATCATCGTTGACGAAGTCAGTGGGGCAGCGGAAACAGTCAATAACATCTTTTTACTATCCACATAATTCAGCAACAAAGATAGTTCTTACTATGTTTGTGTGTATTGTGTATTACTGCTGATTTCCCGTAGTTGAATACGTTTCCTGTGTAACATATTGCTTTTCTGTGTGATATATTACCTTCCTGTGTATTATATGGATTTCCGGTATATTACATTGATTTTCTGTGTAATATATTGCTTTTCTATGTAGTATATGTCTTTCCTGTGTAATATATAGATTTCCTGTGTAATATAATGCTTTCTTGTATATTCCACTGGTTTTGTGTGTATTATATTGTGTTTTCTGTGAAATATTCGTGATTTACCTTACGCGTTGCCATCCGCAAGGAGTCAATCTCAGAAAGCATGAATGCGGACATGGAGACGTTCTTGTCCCAACATCGTCCCGCAGGTGCGCTCAGTATTACTTCATGTTCACAAACATCTGATGGCTTCACATTGCAAGTAGAGCAACGGTTCGATGGTGTGGATAAGTTCAAAGATGCCTTGCACAACCATGCAATAAGGAACAATTTTGACTTTACATTCATAAAGAACGACAGACTTCGCACGACTGTGAGGTGTGCTTCTCCGGATTGCCAGTGGCGTGTCCACGCATCCAAAGAGAAGAACGATGAATCTTTTCCAGTGAAGACAATGTAAGGGACGCACACTTGCGCGGGGGGGCATCGGAATGACAGTCCACCCGAAAGCTAGCAAGAAGTGGGTCGGCGACAAAAAAGACATTGATGGTATTCTCGATATTTCCACGCTATTTTTTTGAAACTTGAACAAGGGGCCAAAAAGACATTTCCTCTCTCCGTTAGCTTCATCATAACGGTCGTTTCACATTTTTGGATTTGAAAGGAAATAGATTGAAAAAAAAGGACTAAATAGAAAAGTGAAACATTTCAGGGACCATCCGGGAAACTGCAAACTTGTGGGGGATTTATAAGTAATTATCACTTTATTTAATCTTATAAAAACAATATTTATTTGTGTATATATATTTATATACTCTTAGGACCAAAAGCAACTAAAATCTTTTATATAAAATTAAACTATCTTTTTCCCTTCTCTTTATTTATTATGGAAAATAAAATTAATGAAAAAAATAAAAATCAGTATATATTTTCATAAAAATTTTAAAAAGTTTTTTCAACTGTAAAATATATATGTAAATAAAAACAATTTTATAAGGATATATCTATTATTTTTTTGAGTGTATATAAACAATTTATAATTAATCATTTTTTCTTTTAATAATAATATATTGCAAAACGATATTTACCCATTCCCAAATTCAATCAAATTAAAATTCAAAAACAAATTCAACCCAATAAAATCCAGAACTGAAAAAAGAAAAAGACTACAGTTTCCAATTTTTTTCTCTAATAAAATTATAAAAATATATAATTCCAGCCATTTTACATGTAACCCCCCAAAATCATTTTAAATTATCACTCTCTATATGTAAACAGAAACCATTCATTCAAACTCCGTTGGTGCACCTCGAACGCCATGGACGCGAGCTCGTTTCCATGGGAGCTCCTCCCAAGCTCCATCCATGAAGAGATCCTCTCCAAGCTCCCCATCTCCGTCCTCGTCCGCCTCCGGTCCATCTCTCGGTCCTTCCTCTCTTCCATTCGATCCCTCCCACCTTCTCTCCCATTCCCTCGAGATCCCTTTTTTATTCTCTTCTCCTCTTCTTCGTCTTCATCGTCTTCATCGTCTTCCTTTTCCTTCTCCATGGCCTTTCAGCCATCCCGTAATCGATGGCTCTCCATGCCCCTCTCGTCCTCCCCCGCTGCTGCCTCCGGTCCTCTCCTCCTCATGTCGGACTCCCTCTTCAACCCCTTCTCCGGCGCCGCGACCCCCATCCCTCCTCCCCTCCCCATGCCCTCCTCGATCTACCCCCTTTCTCTCCTCACCGACGATGGCGCCACTCATAGCTCCAGTCTCCGCATTGTCGTCGTCAGCACCTCGGACCGCATCCGCTCCCAGATCTATGACTCCACCTCCGGTGCTTGGACGCCGCGGGGAGAGCTCCCCGGCCTTTTCCACATGCTCGGCAACGCCGTCTTTCTCGATGGCTTCCTTTACGTTCTGAGTTACGGGCCGGGTCATCTCTTAAGGTTTGATTTGTTATCCGGCGATTGGGAGACCATCAGTGAGGTGCTTCCTTCTGTGGCGTGTGCTCATCTGGTGGCGTTTGGCCGGAGGTTGTTCTTGGTCGGTGGAGTTGAATTGTTCGGAGTGATGGCCAGCATTAAGGTGTGGGAATTTGTTAGTAAAAAGGGGGATGATTGGGAATTGGTTTGCTCTATGCCTGATGAGATCTTCTCAGAGTTCAGTGGTATGGGGACGATGGAGGTTTTCCATGTTTGTGATAGGAAGGGGATAATTTGCTTCTGCAACTGTTTGGAAGATCTTCTCTTGATTCTTGATTTGATGGATTGGAGATGGTGGTGGCCGAAAAAGTGCCCTTTTCGACGGCACACGAGTGTTTTTTTTGGCGTGGCTGTGGAACCAAATGCTGAGCTTTTGAGGTGATTCTACGGTTTCCGTCCTCCTTGATGAATGAAAGATAAGTAGAAGGTCAGTGTGTTCTCTTTGGATTTTTTGAATTGAATTGCTTCTTTTGTAATGACCTCGTTCACTCATAGTTGTTAGACTCTAGGAAATTTATATTGCTATGGTTGAGTTGGTATTGTTTATTTTTCCTAGTTATTATTCTTTGTTGTTGCTTTTGAAAATCCAAATTTCTTTATCACATTTTGTAGATAGAGCATGAATGAGTAAGATAGGTAAAGAGTATTGTTTCGGTGGAATTAGAACAAGGTTTCTTATATATTGACAACTTTGAGAAATTATGGTGATGCATCTGATCGAGAGCATTGTCAAAGGTTTTGTAAATGTAAAGAAACTTCTTCCTGAGGGTTTAAACATTGCTAATGCTATGATCTCTGTTCAGTGGGAGAAAGCATTATTATATCAGTAATGCTTTATTATATGAGGTTGTTGGTTTGCTTAAGTTTTCCATGGAATGCTTTCAATATGTATATTAGCCTATGGGGTTGGTGTTGTTATGTTTGCCCTGTTTAACTCTGTCGGCTGCCAATTTGATGGTACTTATTTGAAAATTATTTATTGCCTTGCTGACAAGATGAATGCAGTATCTAAAAATGTAACATCTACTAGATTTTTTTGCCTCTTCAGAATGTGTATTAGTAACTCGAGGTTGACTGGATATGTGCCCTGATTTTAAAATGAGAGAATTGTGAGAAGTTATGATCCCATGATACTGGTGAGACTGAAGATATTTGTGAAGTAAATCTAACAAGATGTGGCATCATGGTAACACAAGGGATGCAAATTTTACAGGACTTTGGGGGAGGTTGTCTTACTAGAAATTTCTCAAATTACTTTTTTAGTTATGATACATGGAGAGTAAGGGATTCTTTTTCATTATGGTTATTCTTTTTTTTAATTACCTTTGTACATAATAATTATAATGATATCCTATTTAACTTTCCTGTACGCAAAAAAAATATTCATGGCGACATGATCCAAAATCATTTTATTTTTGCATTTTTGCTGGATTAATCTAGTATCTATAAAAAGCAATTTTCATTTCCCTCATGGTTATTTTTTGTCAGAGGACCATTGTTTTGTAACAAGGTGGTTAAATCATATTGTATCTTTATTCATTCTAATATCTTCAATGTATGTTACTATCACCATGTTGAAATTTGTCACTCTGAAAGCCTAATCTGAGAAAAAGTTTATATCAGACACAATGATTTAGGCCAATTGGACCTCATTCGTTCTGCTGATCTTTTCTGTTTCTTTCTGTTTTGAACCTGGATTGGTCTTATATAATCTTAAGTATTTGTTATAAATTATGCTTTTGCTGATATAGTCTAAGGCAAAAGGCTTGTAACATCCTTTTGATCTTTCATGTTCTAATAGGGATTCACAGATCACTGACAGAAATCATTCAAGTTGTCTGAAAAACAAACAATGCGGAACAAGAAGTAGAAGCAAGGATCTAATCCAGTGCTTGCCTATCTACTCAATATCATCACTACCTCACTTACATCCATTCATATTTGTGACAACATGAAGGATTCATCTATCCTCCCTGGGGCATTGATTGCATTCCAGATGCAAAACACAATGTATTCAAGCCTAACGGAAAGTTAGGCTATAAGTTGACATGATCGATCTAATGATTTCTGAAACATTCCGACCCGTTTCAGTTACTATTCTAAATTGAAGCGTGTTACTCCGGTAATCCAATTACATTATTACAACCGGGGGTTCCAGGATGTGATGTGATTATTTGAGTTCATTGTATGCTCTTTCTCTGCTGTTCTTGGTATTATTCCTGCTTTTCCTCTTTGAAGTTTGAACTCTTCATTGATTCTCAGTGGATGATGATGATGTGATACAAAAGGTAATGTTTGATACTGGATTTCTTTTTTCTCCCCAGCACTAGACTTAAAGCTGATCATGCATTTCTTTTATCAAAGTTGATTCATAATGAGAGAGCTCTGTGCAGCCCTACAACCTTTTGTTTGATAATACACATTCATGTTGCTTCATCTTCACTTCTCTGTTTGATGTTTGATTTTTTTATTGTCAGGGGTGTCTTTGTAAGAATCTCGAAACTCGGCAAAGTTGACAGGCAATTTTAAAAATCTATTAATTAAATTTGAGTAAGTTGTGCCCTCGGATGTAACATGATATAATAATCAAACACAATGTAAAACATTGTAAAGATGTTTCAAATTTTTGTCTATGAAACTATTTGTCTTCTTCTGTGGGAATAGCTTAAGTTAAAAAACGGGTGAGGAGCAGTTAAAGAAGGCAGCATCATTGACATTGATCATCGTGTACACGCTGCCATTTCATCATTATACTAAAAAATTAATCTTTTTTCTTCGACAAAAAAAAAATTAATCTTTTTTGCACCAATACCCTATAAAACCCTACAATCAAGTTCCACATATACATACGTATATAATTTGGGTACAAAACCATAATTTGTTTTTTTATTATTCCTCAAATTTTGATTTTCGTTTTTAAAACTAAAAAATTGTCACTTTTAATCATTCATTCCATTGGGAGGGTATATCTAAAAATTAAAATTGAATTGGCTGGTAAAATGAATGTATATATACAATTTAAATTATTAAGGGACGTTATGGAAATTTAGTTTTTACAAGGGATGTATATGCAAAAAAAAAAAGAAAAATTAAAAACAATTTAAATAATAATTTAAATACAAAAAAAAAAAATACTACGAGAGAGAGAGAGAGAGAGAGAGAGAGAGAGAGAGTGAGGGAGAAGAGGGAGGACGCCATATAAGGACGGAGTGAGGGAGCGAAGAGACGATGCGGAGATCAATCGAAAACCATCTCTGATTGCCGCCATGAGATTCGGTGAGTTGTTTGCTCTCTCGAAATCCTCAATCTTCGTGTCTTTTGTAGTTCCGGTTTGAGGATATGTTGATCTCTTTGCTTTGGATTGATGGATGCTTTGTCTCAGGATTCAGTCTCAGTGATTCGGAGTCTGTACGTGGCGCGGGGAGCAGAGAAAGAGCTGGTTTAATACGCCCTTGTTTTCATATGCATTTGTTCATTCTGATTCTTTTGCTATTTCTAGTGTTTTTTGGTTTTGAAGTTGTTTTATAGTGTTGGCCATGTTTAATCTACAGATGCATTTGGTATTCTGAGCTTAAAGGTTTATTTTATCACTTCTGTTGATTATATCTCGTTGAATCATTGATTACTAAACTAGTTGATTTAAATGAAAATGCCATAATATGAGAGTAGCACACTCATGTTTGATATCATGTTCAATTTAAATCTTACAATCATGTGTATTGTTTGACTTTTGTAGTTGCTTTATTTCTTATTCTCAGTGTTTTATCACTAAATACATCATTTTTTTTCATTCCGGTGGTATGCCATTGAAGCGCTAATCACTGAAGTAGTAGATTCTTGCCTTAAAATCCAGGCTTTTTTGCTTGCACACAGAGTATAAGATAGTACTGCAATCATGTGTATCATTTTTAATTTAAAGTCCATAAGTATGGAATGCAGAATACGGGCTTGTCCAAATGGGAAGAGTAGCTTTTTTTTCTTTGTGGTGCAACATTTTTCTTGCTAATTCATGATGGTTCCGTTATGATGTGGGAATTGATTTATGCTTGAAAGAAGGATTATTATTTCATTTTATAGGGTGAGACTTGAGAAAAGTTTTTGCTATTTCATACAACATCGGCTGCTTAACTCTATAATGAATCATTAGAATGCATGCTGTGGCATTGAAGAAGAGTTTGGTTTGTGTGGCAGGAATCTCTCCTGATAGAAGTTCATGTGTTTCGACCACTAGCAAATCTATTCCTTGTTCCAAGAGACCATCTGATGGATTGAGGGAGTATTCCAAGACGATAGTTGACGTTGAAACTTTCTCTAGCTGTATTGAAGATTGGGTCCTTCAGAAGCTGCCATCTAACAGTTGTGACAAGAAACTTCTGTTCAAACCTCCCTTTGTGGTTGAAGAATTGCAAAAACTTGATTATGCACTCAATGGGGTCTTTTTCCAGCAACTTTTTCGGATGCCTTATTCCCATCATGCTTATGATAATTCTAGAGAAGAGAAGTTTCTGGCTTTGGTATCCTTCTTTCAAACTGTCTTAGATGGCCTCTGGCGAACATTTTGGCATAAAACTGGAGAGCCACCTTTTTTTATTTCTTGTCCTCGCTATCCTGGATCTAGATTTTATACTATTGAGCAAGCAGTATCGAATGGAAGGCTTGGAGGGCTTTGTGGAGCAGCAGTTGCAGCCAAAGTTGATTCTGACTCACGTGTTCGGTGGAATGATGTGCTTGAGCTCGCACTGTTCAAATCTGACATTACCGATGGTAAGAGAAAGGCTTTCTCCATGCTAACTATATGTGAGGCCCTTTTCTATGGATTCCATATACTCCTTTCGAGGAATTTGAGCAAGTTCAATGCATCTAAAAGCAGCCCTATTTATATGCTGCTTCTGGACTCAAAATTTGGTGGAGTGATCAAGTTTGGTGGTGACCTAAGTCGGCTGGATGTGAATTCATGCAAGCCATACCACTCTGTTGTAGAATGGATTAAGAACCATGCTGAAGTCTATGTCTCTCCAATTGATCGTGTATGGAATAAACTAGGAAATGCAAACTGGGGGGATATAGGAACCCTTCAGCTACTTTTGGCAACATATTACTCCATCATTCAGTGGATAGGACCACCACGAAAGTCTATTGCATCTCTAGCCACAGACCAGAGTCTTCTCATTCAAAAACGTAGATTGGAATGCTATGGTCTGTCCTCGCAGGTTCAAAATGGCCACAATGGCCAATGGGAGACAATAGAACTTGATCATCAGTCTGATCAAACTCCCAACAAGCTGTCTATACATCCACACCTCAAGGAAGGTGAAGTAATTCGGTTGGAGGACTCTCAAGGCCAAGTAAAATTTCAGATAAAAGATATCATTCTACTTGGTGATTACCTATCTTATAGCGCTTTCTCTCTGGATCAACCTTGCAAACTATTTACATTATATGTTGGTGTTCATCCATCCAGGCTTGAACCATCTTGGGAGGCTATGAGCCTATGGTATCTTGTGCAAAGGCAAACCAAGGTATTAAACATTATGAAGCAACAAGGGGTTTTGAGTAAGAATTTGCCTGAACTTATTTTGTCTAGTCGGGTCTTGCATCCGGGCCATTGCTCTAAACAGAATCCTGGGGATTGTTGCAATCACCTTTGGTGTGGAACCCCAGTGCTCGTTACTTCTCCAGTTGGTGAGCCAGTATCGCATGTTATTGCTCGGTATGGTTCTTTTTGTACTGAGGAAGCCTTGCGTTTCTGTAGGGATATTTTGACATCTTTAAAAAGTGCAGCCTCAGCAAACATACAACATGGTGATATCTGTCCTGAAAATATAGTGCGAGTTATTTCCTCAAATGGTAAGACTGAGTCACTATATGTACCTGTGTCCTGGGGCCGTGCAGTTCTGGAAGATAGGGACAGTCCTGCTATGAACTTACAGTTTTCTTCTGTCTATGCTCTTCAACACAGGAAGCTTTGCCCATCCTCTGACACTGAGAGCTTAATTTACCTCCTTTATTTTGTGTGTGGAGGTGAGATGCAGCAACAGGATTCTATTGAATCAGCATTGCGGTGGAGGGAGAGATGCTGGGCTAAACGCATGATTCAACATCAGCTAGGTGAAGTTTCGACTCTTCTTAAAGCGTTTGCTGATTATGTGGACAGCCTCTGCGGAACTCCATATCCAGTAGATTATGATATTTGGTTGAGGAGACTGAATCGTGTAGTTGCTTGTTCAGATAAGGGCAAATGTGTAGAGAGATCAGAAACTAGTCTAAGATTTGAGGATGCTGCTGAGACTTCAGGAACATCCGCTGGTTGTTCATCATTTACTTACTGAAAATAAGACATGCATCACTCCTTTGCTCATGCAAGCTTCATCCAAAAAATGGGATGAGATAAGACATTTGAATTCAAAAGTAGCCTGTCATCATTATCGAGTTTTGGTCAGTCTGGAGTTCAGTAGCCAAGATGTATGCTTTTCTGCTTTTCTCAAAGTAATCTTTTTGTTTTCCCAATCTCTTAATTCTGCAATATAATATACTTTATCTAATAGAACAACGTTCCTTCATCGTTCACACAGGAATTCACTTGTAGCTTTGGGAATGTGATACACGCAATTCACACAACAGTGTAATTAAGAGGTAAAACTCATCTTCCTTTTGCCAATGACAATCAAAATGCTTAGGTACATGTATGTCCTGAATCTTTTACTTGAGAACGTTTATTAACCATTATTTATGTAATTAATAATATCCTCTTCTGAGTAAGATATATATTTGTATTTTTTTCTTGAGAAGGGCTTATTGGTAGTAGTTGGTTCCATCATAGCCAAATATGATACTCCTCTTGCTTTGAAGTTGAATATTTGCTTGACATGAATCATGATGGTGTATCATCCGCAATCTGTTCTGTTTAACGTTTTTCTTTCATTTTTGATATCTAGCTGTTTCCATTGTAGCCAAGTATGACACTCTTCTTGATTTTTGAAGTTAAACATTTCTGCGACATGAATCATGGTAGTTTGTCGTCTGTAGTCTGTTCTGTTTAATGTTTTTCTACCATCCCTGATATCTACATGAATTTGTACTTCTATCTCTTATTTTCCCCAGATTTCTCTACAAAACTACAACATTCCCTGTCATATTTTAGAAGTTCTCAGAATTATCTCGTAAAGTGCAAAATGTCGCCTGAAAGTTAAAGATCTGATTTCTACATCTGAAAGGTTCTTGTCAAAGATCTGGTTACTTCAATGTGTGCAGAGTGGTTATCATCATTATCTGTATAAGTAACTCAATTGGTTTCTCAAGAGTTCATTTGTTGATTTTAACAAATGTTGCCTTCTTTGTTTAATTAGATTGTTTTAAAGTCAATATCTAACTTGTTCGGTACTACCTTTTTTTGCATTCAACCATGATGAACTGTGTTTTGGTGCTCTCTGCAGACAACACCTTCGAGGAACATGGAAAGAACTCTGAAGTTCAGTGCAAGGAAGGGATCGGAAAGTAAACGCCATACAATTCGAGCTAGTTTGAACCACACATTAATCAGGTACTTCTCTCACATTGAAATTTTGTCTAGAACCAGCACAATCTTAAAATGTTTTTCTTTAGCAGCCATTCATTCCATTCATATATTTCTCACGTTCGAGTTGTTAAGACTATCATTTCATTCCTTCTCTTTAGGACATTAATTGAGACAGGTCCATCAAAATAAAAAGGGAAACCAAACTCAACCATAGATGCACCAAACATCACCCACCAACCTATCACAAACTTTGTATGTTCTCATTTCCTTTTCCAAGTTACTTGGCATTCATTGACCAGTATTCCTGCAAAAAGAAGGGAATTGGATTGGACCTCTACATCGTCTTTTGATTTTGATTGCCGGTAATGCTTAAAATATCTTTAATTCCAAGTTCTTGATTTTGACCAATTCCTCCACTTATTAGTATCGGTATTCATCTTCTTCTATTTAGTTTCTTTAATTCCAAATCTCAACAGTACCTCGTTGCATGAATCAAGTCTTTTAGATAAATTTATGCTCAACCATAGATGCACCAAACTTCGCCAACCAACTGATCACAAATCTTAATATGGTTTCATTTTGTTTATGTTTTTTTTATTTCTTGACATTCATTGACCACTATTCCTCCCAAAAGAAGGGAATTGGATAGGATCTCCACATCATCATTTGATTTTAATCACCAATAATGCTTAAAATATCACTAAGTTTTTTGACTAATTCCTTCACTTGTTACTGTTTTTTTTTTTTTCTTTCATATTCTTCTTCCAAATTCCTTTGATTCCGTATCTCAGTGGCACCTTGTCGTATGAATGAAGTCTCAAGTAGATAAATTTATGCGTGCATGTTGCCTAGGGATCCGAACTGTTCCGTGATATGAAATCTCAGCCGTCAGTTACCCTTGTCTAGCGGTTCCTTAAAGCGTTTACTTCTAGCGCCGACCTTTTCCTCCAATAAAAACTCTCCACGTGTGGTATGCTGACGTGGATCCCATGCGGGAGCCCCTCTTTCAACGGGTGAGCTTTCCCGCCAGACCACGTCACGCGAAAGGCTCGTGCTGCCGGTTTCCCGTTCAGAAAAGCTAGGCATGTTCTCTAGCTGTCGGTTGTTGCCTTTGAATATTTAAATTTCCTTTGTTTCTCAAAAACAAAAAAAAATTATTATTTCCCATTTATATTCTCATTATAAATATTTAATAATCACCATTTGCTTATCAAAATTAATAAATAAAACTCTTTTAACAGTGATTAAGTTTCTTGTCAGTTGGTTTATTAAGACTAATTAACATCGTGATGACCGCCGCAATGAGTCCCAATCGGGTGCTTAGTCACCACCTGATGACGTGTCCTGGTGGGGCCCTACAGAGACTGGCCAATTGTGATGTGCCACGTCAGAGGTAGACATCAAACTCCGACATCATTCCCCATGCGTTCCACTCTATAAATGCCCCATCTCAAAGCCTTGGTGCCTTTTCTCGTCTCCCTTGTTTCTCTCGGCGTTTCCCTTTGTTTCTCCTCCATCCTCTCCGGAGCTTCTCTGGTACGTCATCTTTCTCTTGTTGTTTTAGCTTTTTGGTTGTTTGTTTTACTTTTTCTTTTGTCTTTTTGGTGATTTTGATATGTTAGGTGCTGATTTGTGTTATGTTTTGATGGATTATACGGACTTTTTCTGAATGTTTCGGTGAAGTATCTGAGTTTGTGGAGTGGTTTTTATGGATCTAGGTTTGGGATTCATACTTTCACGTCAGTCCTTGGTGTCATAATGGAAAGAAATGAATCCATTTTGGAAGAACCTTATGTTAAATTTGAGTGATGTTTTCTATGGTTACTTGAAGGTGTATGTCTCTGAAAAATTCCGCAAATTTGTCTCTTTGTTGTTATTGATTGAAAATCTTACTTTTTTAATGAAGAAATTACTGGTTAATGAATAGAATCTTGTTTCCTCCCACATATTTTGGATTAACTTGATATCTAATGTTTGAAGCTTGCTTCGATTATGATGGGGATGATCTTATATTCTTTGCAGCCTTTTGCTGTATTTGAGGACACGGCATGGAGTTTGGAATAAAAAAGGTGGGGTCTTACTGTGCTCTTGGTGAGGTTGATGACTTGGACCTACTGAAACTTCTTGACAAGCCGAAGCTGAACATCGAGCGGCAGAAGTCGTTTGAGGAGAGGTCTCTAAGTGAACTCTCTATTAACATAAGGGCTGTGGATAGCTTTGAGAACATGTGCTCCCCTAATGGGATACGATCAGTGTTTGACACGCCTGTCTCATCTACACGTAACTCGTTTGAGACTCACCCGATGATTGGTGAGGCATGGGATGCTCTGCGGAAGTCTCTGGTTTTTTTCCAGGGCCAGCCTGTGGGGACAATTGCGGCCGTTGATCATGCTGCTGAGGAGGTCTTGAATTATGACCAGGTGAATGGCACAAGTTTGCTTGTATATTTTTTATCATGTTCTTCTGAACTGATAGAATTATCCTTGAATGAAGAGCGGAAAGTTATATATAGCTAGTCAGTTTCACGCCAATAATCATGCTATTATGTTTGAACTTTACACCATCTTTGCCATTACTTTGTTCCCTCAGGTTTCTTATCATCTGCAATTATAGTTTTTGTTTATCATGATGACTGCTAAGCTTGATTTGATGGGTTTATCTATTATGCGGTTTGGCATTACTATTGTTGGTTTTGTCCTGTTAGTAAATTCATATATGAAAGTTCAAATATATATATGCTAACCTGTTAAAGTCTGATAATTTCATGTGGAACTGGTGCATCTGTGATGGAATTAGACTAGGCTTATTCAATGGTTTTAAGATACGATGAACTTTGAAGACTAGCAGGTGATTTGTCTTTGATCCATGCTTCATGTGGAATGCAGGTGTTTGTCCGTGACTTTGTCCCTAGTGCGTTGGCTTTTCTGATGAATGGTGAACCTGAGATAGTTAAGAATTTTCTGCTTAAAACCATCTTCCTTCAAGGTTGGGAAAAGAGGATTGATCGTTTCAAGCTTGGTGAAGGAGCCATGCCAGCAAGCTTCAAAGTGCTTCATGACCCTGTTCGCAAAACAGATACTGTAATTGCTGATTTTGGTGAGAGTGCAATTGGAAGAGTTGCTCCTGTGGACTCTGGGTTCTGGTGGATTATTCTTCTCCGTGCCTATACAAAGTCAACTGGAGATTTATCTCTTGCAGAAACTCCTGCATGTCAAAAGGGAATGAGGCTTATATTGTCTCTTTGTTTGTCTGAGGGTTTTGAGACTTTTCCTACGTTACTATGTGCCGATGGATGCTCAATGATAGATCGTAGAATGGTAAGAGAAAACCATTTCATTCAACTTGTGCATCGTGCATCATTTAGAAGTCTTTTGCTGTGTTATTCTAAATTCTCATGCTCTTTCTAAATGACTTTTGCTTCCTTGGCATAGTAATCATATTTTTTTACTTCACAATATTCATGCTTCCAAGTATTTTATGATAACTCAGAGTCATAACTTCTTCAAGAGGAAGACATGTATCATACATAAAGCAAAGATATCTATCATGCATAGAACATGTTGTTTTTTCAATTCTGAAATAAATTTGAGCAGTTAAGCACTTATACGGACAAGAGTTTACTTTCTGAGTTGATGTAGCAAAATATAGTATTGTCAATGTCATGACATCTTCAAAACATTTTCTGCATTAGAAAATCTGCTTGGTACTGTCTTTGAAGGGGCTCGTTCATTTGACATTGTTCATTTGCCAATGTCATGCTTGGTACAATAAATACAGGCACAAATTTCCAATTGATGCCATGTGTGCAGTGTGGTCTGTATCACACAGGATTAAAAAAACAATAATATTAGCTAGATTTGAATTCCTTTGCATTTATGTCAGTCAGGATGCATTTAACTCTCTGGCTACTTGAAGTTCCAACCATGTTATCATGTGATAACTTTATCTAAGAAATGTACAGTTCAACCATAATGATTGGGAAACAAAACTTCTGAACCTTTAATTTATTGACCTCAAACATTCATTCACTCGAAAGGAAGCAATGCCTTACGCACAAGAAATATCCTCTAACAAAATTGTTTAGTTTCTGTGTATATATATACATGATGTTATTGTCCCACATTCTATCTGTACCGTGGCACTTCGTTTTGAACATTTACATGATTAGTGTATGGCTTGATTTACAGGGAATCTATGGTTATCCAATCGAGATTCAAGCTCTTTTCTTTATGGCCTTGAGGTGTGCCTTGATAATGCTTAAGCATGATGCTGAAGGAAAGGAATTCATCGACAGAATAGTGAGACGGTTGCATGCTTTGAGTTTTCATATGCGCAGTTATTTTTGGCTCGACTTCCAGCAACTAAACGACATTTATAGGTATAAGACAGAGGAGTATTCACACACAGCAGTTAACAAATTTAATGTTATTCCCGATTCAATCCCAGATTGGGTCTTTGATTTTATGCCTACCCGTGGAGGCTACTTCATTGGAAATGTGAGTCCTGCAAGGATGGACTTCAGATGGTTTGCCCTGGGCAACTGTGTGGCTATTTTATCATCTCTTGCAACTCCCGAGCAATCCATGGCTATAATGGATCTCATCGAAGCACGTTGGGAGGAGCTTGTTGGCGAAATGCCTCTAAAGATAACATATCCCGCCATTGAGAGCCATGAATGGAGAATTGTAACCGGTTGTGACCCCAAGAACACGAGATGGAGTTACCACAATGGTGGATCTTGGCCAGGTTAATGCTTTCTAGTTTTGCATCTTTATTATTCCTTATTTCATTCTATCTCAGTTCATGCATCTAAGATGACAAACATCAAAAATACAAGTATACTTTCTGCCATAAAATTCTATGATTAGGTCATTCGTGCGCAGAAAACGATACAAACTTAAAGTTTCCTTTTAACCATGTCTCTTAGAAATTTAACACTGCTAATTGATGGTGCAATTTTGCATTTCCTGCTCTCTGCAGTACTTCTGTGGCTGCTCACTGCAGCCTGCATCAAAACAGGGCGGCCGCAGATTGCTAGACGAGCTATTGAGCTTGCTGAAAGCCGGTTATTAAAAGATGGCTGGCCAGAGTATTATGACGGGAAGCTCGGGAGATACATTGGCAAACAAGCCAGGAAGTTTCAGACGTGGTCGATCGCTGGGTATTTAGTAGCGAAGATGATGCTGGAAGACCCTTCTCACTTAGGAATGATATCTCTTGAAGAAGACAAAGACATGAAACCTTCGATCAAAAGATCAACCTCATGGACATGCTGACAATTTCCGACGATGATAAATAATCTTATACTTCCTCTTACAAAAATTCTTTTGCAGCAATTTCACCTTTCTTCTCATATGGAAATGTCACCTGCTTTATGTAATGCCATCAACAGAATTAATAAAGGTGAGTTTTGCTTCTTCGGAGATTGCTTCGATCTCCTTCGTAGCAAAAGACTCTTTTGTCCTGCTAAAATTGTCTTTTCCTCATAATGCATTCTTTCAGTCTCTTGGAAACTTTGATCATTGGTTGATCACTGTACGCATGTGTACGTACATTGATGAGTATCATTAAGGAATTAAAGGAGCATATACATATATAAAAATTTGAACCCATGAATCTAATAATATCTTGGATCTCTGTGATCCAAAATTAGACTACTCTGGAAATGTCGAAAGAAAGAAAACAAGATAAACAAAAAGAGGCATGTTTCATCACATCATATTCTTATTTTCATGTTCCCTTCTACATTCATAATGTTTTCATGCATCTGCCCAGATATGTCCTGCTAAACTAGCAGGGGGCAAACTCTTGCATGTCGAATCCATTCTGACATAAAAATCATACACTTGTAACAATCATACAACAATGACGAACATTTGTAACAATCAAACAGCAACTGGTGATCTGAGTTGACTCATGGCTTCCTTAATCTTCAGCATAGCTGCTTCAAGGGTTGATAGAGATGCGGCATATGAGATTCTTATGCAGTTATCATCACCGAATGCATCCCCAGGAACAAGAGCCACCTGTACATGAAGTGTTTCGTAAGCAAATATAGCTGGTTTTGGGTTTTGAGGTCAATTGACCATACCTGTGCCTTCTCCAAGAGGTATCGGCAAAGGGAGTCAGAGCCATCAATGACACCAAAGCCTTCGACTTCAGACCCGTAGTAAGAGCTGAAGTCAAGAAACAAATAGAATGCACCCTGCAAGTCGCGCAATATGGTTTCCTTAATAAAATAAAATTATATATTATGTCATTCAATTGAGATTGAGACGTGGATAGTTTACCTGAGGTTTTGATATTTTGACACCTTCCAATTCTCCGAAGCTTTTCACTAGGAAATCTCGGCGTTCCTGGAAAGCCTTCACCATTTTAGTGACGGTCTCTCCACCTGCATAGCCAAGGCCGAGAGCAGCCACCCCTGCTTTCTGTGAAATGCTACTAGCACCTGAAGTAAACTGCAGCCACATGATTCACAAGTTAATCCATATCACCCACAGACAGAATGCACCGAGAGGAAGAGAAGAAAGAAGGGAAAAAAAAGGAACATGAGGAAACAGAACGGGTGCATCGCATGCTCTATTTGTTCAAATTGGCAGACATTGTGATGTAATGTACCTGGCTTTGGATCTTTCCACATGCTGCGACAAAGTGTTTAGGGCCTGCAATGTATCCAAGTCTCCAACCAGTCATTGCAAAAGCCTGCACCAAAAACTTTATGATGATTTGATGCTCTCATGTTCAATTAAATGTATTACTTGATGATCTATCAGTCAAAAATTACCTTAGAGAAGCCATTTACAGTTAAAGTTCTCTCCCACATGCCCGGCAATGAAGCGAAGCTTGTGTGCTTTGCTGGTTGGTAGATAATATGTTCATAGATCTCATCCGATAGCACCTAAAAGGAAAACAAATAAATAAATAATATTATTAAATCAGAATCAATTTTAGTGAAGAATACAGCTAAGTTCATTGTTTACAAGCTCACCAGGAGCCTCGGATGCTTCCTCACAATATCAGCAATCTGGTCAAGCAGTTCTTTCGGATAAACAGAGCCGGTAGGATTTGATGGAGAACAAAGAATCAGCAACCTTGACTTCTCATTCAGCATCGAAGCAAGGTTTTCTGGTTTTAGAAGGAAGTTATCTGATATATCAGTGGGAAGAACAACCGGTGTTGCATCAGCCAACCTAGCCATTTCCGGATAGCTGACCCAAAATGGTGCTGGAATTATAACCTAAATATGCAATCCAATTTAAAGAAAACAACTATCACAACCTGATTATAGAAATCAGACGAAATTCAAATCCAGAAGTTATGTAAAAAAGCATTAAAATGACACTGTGAACCTCAAACAACAGGAACTTTCTTCAAACCACTGCTAAGGAATTCAGCTATTTTGGTTAATAGTGAATTGTTTTTGTTAGATGCAAATCAAATATATTATTTGGGTCTGATTCAACCCAAAAGTTTATGCTGATAGAATGAGAAACTCAAGCTTATACATTCAAACCTACTTTTTCCCAAATTAACCAGTGTGGGGCTATTACTTACTCCAACAAGCCCCTTTGCTGTGTGTCAGTAAATTTTAACTAGTCACATCGCAAACAAACCAAACAAACCAAGCTATGACATCATGTTACATGCAAATCAAACATATTACCTTGTCCCGATTCAACCTAAAAGCTTAAGATGATAGGATAAGAAACCCAAACTTATATATTCAAATTTTTTTTTTATATTAACTGATAAAGGAATATTGGTTACTCTAACAATTTTCATGCATTCTCAGCTAGAAAAAATTCAACATAGTTGTACATGCACGGAGGAGGGGTTTACCTCATCCCCTGGCGAACAAACAGCAAGCACAGCTTGCATGATGGCCTGCTTCGCTCCATTGCTAACCACAATCTGATCAGGTGTATAATCCAATCCATTCTCCTCTACTCACCGACCAAGAAGAAACAAACCAAAACTCTCTTTCAGTAATCTAGACAGTATAACAAACCAAAGTATCAACAAAAAACAAGAGACACTAACCCTTGAGCTTATGACAAATCGCCTGCCTGAGTTCCTGAGTCCCTGCATTCGGAGCGTAATGCGTATAACCATCTCGAATTGCCTTCATTCCAGCCTTTGACAATCAATAACTCAACAAATTAGAACAGAAGACAAACATCAAAATTCTTAATAGAATCTTAAACTCGACAAATAAGAACATAAGACAAAATCTCATTTTTAAACAATAGCTTGAATGATCGATGACCTAATTATAGCATTTCACCAATGAATCAAACTGATAAATAAAATTTCAATATTTTTCCCCCAAATGGTATCAAACAAAGAGTAACCTGGAATCAAATCAACCAATATTTCAGCAATGCCTTCCGGAGCATCAAAGTCTCATTTTTAAACAATAGATTTGAGTGATCCTTGATCTAACTATAACATTTCACTGATGATTCAAACTGATGAATAAAAATTCAGTCTTTATTATTTTCTTTTTCCAAATGGTATCAAACGAAGAGTAATCTGAGAATCAAATGAATCAATACCTCAGCAATGACCTCCGGAGTATCGAAATCAGGCTCACCAGCAGCCAATCTAATCACAGGCACACCAGATTGCACAAGCGATGTGGCAAGATCCGTAATAGCAACAGTCTTTGAAGGCTTGACCGAGTTAACTCTAGGGCTGATGGAAGGATCCACGGCCGCCTCTGATCTCACTCTCAAAGACCATCCCTTTTTCTCGCTCCATGACCTACAACAACAACAACCCAAGAAATCAAACACAAAACCCCCCCAAAAAAAACCTCAAATCATAACCAATAAAGTTCAAAGACCCAAACTTTGCCATCGAAATCGACAAGCAATTTGAGAAGCTGGACTTTGGCAGCGATTTGTGAGGAATGAGAAGAGAGGAAGATGATGATATGGAGATAGACTCCATTAAGAATCAGAGAGAATAATGTAAAAAAGTTAGCGACTTGGAATTGGAATTGGCAACGGGAATTCAATTCCTTTTATGGGCATGTTGCTCACCAAACCCTACAACAACCCCCCGATGCTCAGCAGAGTCTTCCCACCAACCCCCCATGTGTGCTTTGTCAAGGTTCTTCCTCTTCTTTGAGGATGTTTACATTTACCACCCTGTAAAACTTTGAAATTTTTAATTTTTCACTTGTTTTTTTTTTAAAACAAATAAACTTTTACAAGGTTGAGATTTTCCCCAAATATTAATGCTTTCACGGTTTCTTTCCATCCCATTACAAGAGGCCGTTTGTTTCATCGAAGTGGTCAGCTCACTAATTTAGACCGAGAAATAATGGTGTGACAACTTCTGAATTCAGCCACTTCGGTGTCTGACTTCAGCTGGAAAAATCCCGAAATCACGACTTCAGCCTCCCACTTCAGCCCGCTTTGCAATATTTTTCAATGATAAATAAAATAATTATTACCATGGTAATGAAATAATTAAATCACTACTCTCACTAATTAATAATTAAGCATAATATATTAACCGATTTAATTCAATTTAATAGTATGGTATTAAATTAATTACGCAGTGTGCAAAGCTTTTAATTTAATAAATAAATTATTTATTACCATCGTAATAAAGTAATTAAATCATTTAATTAAATCATATGATGTAATTAAACAAGTGTAAAAAGCATGAAGGGGTAACTTTACCCTCTCACCGAAATAGTGATCATATCCCCACTTCGGTGTTACCAAACACCAAAAAGTGATGAAGTAGGATTTTTCAGATACCTACTTCAACCATTCAAACACAAGAAGTCCAGTTTTCAGCTTCAATCAAACACACTGAAGTGGATAGTTCCCGTTGAACTGTTCACTTCCACCAAAGTGCCACTTCCAGACTTCCACCACTTCGGCAATTCACTTCCGAACCAAACAGCCCCTAAGCGTCAGCGTTAACTATTTCAAAAAAAATTAAAAAAATAATTAAAATTAAAATTTTTATAAATATTTAGCTTACATTTTCCGTTTTACTCATTCCAACAAATTTCGAGTCTTGGATGACGGTGGAAAGGAAGACATTCTGTTACATTCCACAGAGAATTATGTCAACTTTCAATCCTCGACAAGTAAAGTTTATGGAAAAATTTTCCAATCCTTGATAATAACCAATTAGACACAAACAGCGCAAACTTTTTCCAATGAAGATTCAAAGAGTTTCAGTACAAAGTATGGTAATCAAACATTAAATATTCTCAGAAAAATGAATCTTCTTTGTAAACATTACTTTGTATTTAATTCCTAATTTCTGCAAAATTTTGAATACAACACTTGATTTGAAGACGGTAAAATTGCAGGAATGGACCTTCAGCTTGTTGTCCCTTCACCCCTCGGTGATTGATGAGCAGCTTCTAAACATTCTTTAGCTCTGTGGACTTTCGATTGAAGATAAAAACTTCCATTTTTCGCATTGTTCTCAAATAAGTTATTGTATTTCTGCAAAATTAGAAATCGTAAGTAAACGGCGAACCGATAAGAAATGGCATCTGGAAAATAATGATGACAAAAAACCTGCAGGATTTCATCCCATGAAGATTGCTCACTGATCCCCAGAATCTGCCTGGCTTCTTGTTCAGTCATTGTTTTCCTCATTTGACTGATGTTTTGTATCGTTTGCTTTGTGATGCCAGTTTTATTTGCATCTGCAAACGATTTATTGCAAATAACAAAAGGCATGGAATTGAGTAATGGCCATGTATTTGATTTTGTTGGCAATTTCAAAACTTCGATATCGATCAATGAAAATTACAACTTGAGCTGGTTTCCGGTCATAAAGGCACCAAAATTAGATTTTATTTACTGATTTTTATTTTTCTTTTTTCATCTGTATGATTTATTAAAGATGAACAAAGCCATGAAATTGAGTAGCTGACATCCATTTGATTTCATTTGCAAATTAAAAAATTAGACGTCACTCAATAAAAAATCACAGCATGAGTTGGTTTCGAGTTGTAAAGGCATCCAATTTAGGCTGCTTTTGTTAGCATCTACATGATTTATCAAAGATAGCAAAGCCATGGAATTGACTAATGAACACGCATTTGATTTTGTTTGCAACTTCAAAACATAATTAGATGCCATTAAATGAAAATAGCAACAAGGTTGTATCAAAGTTAAGGAAGAAACAAAAAAAGAGAAAGTAATTATGATCATTTTCAAGAACACCATTTCCTTTGGAACGAAAAGAAAGCTCCAAGCATTCAGCAATAACATAACATTCTCACCAAAAGAAGAACCACATGATTCATTAAATTGGAACAAAGCCATGGATGGACATGCACTTTGTATTTCATTTGCAACTTCAAAACTTACTTAGATGTCATTCGCAACAAGATGGTATCAAATTTAGTGCAAAGAAAAGAAAGTAAATACAATCATATTCATGAACACGATTTCATCACGAATAAAACAAAGCTCTGAGCAATCAGCAATAACATAACTATATCATCAAAAGAAGAATCACACTTGAACAAGCGGCAGATAAACAACAAGAAATAAGAAAATTTAGCATATAATGCATGAATGGAATAGTGGTGAGATGGCTTGATACTTACTTTCAATAGCTTTACGGAATGCTTGCAATGCAGCCCTTCCTACTACCCCAGAACCCATTACAAGCAAGTTTGCGATTATCCTTGCCGCCTGTAATGAAAAGCAAAAACAAGCAGAAACATTTTCAAACAAAATGAAGGCACACACAAGACATTACAACAAAAGGATCAAGCATTGAAGCATCACTATGAAATATAACATCATGAATAAAGTTAATCCTAAATTTGTATGCATATCATAAGCATCACAAGAAATTAAACAAAGCAATCATAATAAACATTCCAAGATAAGCAAATCAACGCATTCTCACCATGCATCTAGTGATTTCATTTTTTACAACAAAGTAGGAGAAATATTTTAAAATCCAAGCTTCTCACATAAATCAAAGGATATCATATGCAAACATGGAATGATTAGCAATGCAACAACTATGAACATTAAAGCAAATCTATTTCAATTCAGCAAACTAGTCAAGGTTTCAAATTTATCAAAATTTTTCTCTGGTTCTCATCACAAAGACGAGCAAAACACAGGCTTGAACAAAATTGATAGAGAAAGCGCACCATTTTGGTTTCTGTGAATCAACGGATTGAAACCCTTGCAAAGAGCCGTGCGGAGATGGATCGAGAACGAAATAGAAACCCTAATTTGAGGAATTTTCGGAGAATTTTCCAGCAAAACTGAGAAAAAGGGTGCACCTTTGCCTAGAGATGTGTGTTTATTTTTTGGGATTTGCAAAAGTTGATAAGAATTTCAAACTTTTTTAGGGGGCAAAACGAAAAACTCGTTGAATTTTTCCCCGACTCCAAGCGACCATCTTTCTCCATTGTTCTTCTCTATCAATGGAGGATCTCAGATCCGCTCTGAAGGAGCATGCGGATCTCGCAGCACATCTCTTCGAGAAGTTCTCCAACGAGCTTCGCACTGGATTCCAGCCGGCCTACGATAATTTTATTGGTTTCTTTCACGCCATTGATTGGAAGGTCCCTCCTTTGTCCCCCTCTCCTTGTTTTTCTTCTTTTTTTAAATAAGATTTGATTCTGTTTTTTATTGTTTTGGAGAATGGATCAAATTACAGGAGCCGTGGTTGGTGTGCTTGATTGCTTTTCATGTTACTTTGATGGTGGTAGTCTTCTTGTCCAGGAGAAGGACCAATTATCAGCTATGCTTGTTCTTGCTGGCATGTGAGTTTGTTTGAATTTAGATTTTTTCTTTTTTTGGCTAAATTTTTATCAATCCCTTATCTATGTTTAAAGATTGATTGATGCTATGCATCAGCGCTACTTTTTGGAGCAATTACAGTAGTTCAAGAGCACATAGCATGATAAAGATTTAATTTAATTTTTTTTTTTTTTTGTGGTGACAAAAGTTCAATTTTTTAGGTTATAAGATAGTTCTTATATTATGACAACATGTTGCAAGACTGATTGATGCTACATTGCATGATAAATGGATGGTAGTAGTCCGAAAGCACATATATTGTTTGATTTTTTTTTATATGTGCTAAAAGTTCAGGTTTTTAGGTTAAAGGATAGTTCAATTTTTGATGTTTTGTTAACCTCTTCCTTATTCCATGATATTAATGGTATGAGTGCTTAATGAACAGAAAATACTAGTCCAAAAACACATAGGATGATTAGGTTTTGATTTTGGTGTTAGAAGTTCAGATTTTTTTTAGGTAAAGAGATAGCCATATTGTTTATGTTTTGGTCATCTATTCTTTATTCCATGAAAACCATGTTGAAAGGCTGACTGATACTATGCATTGCTGCTTGCTTAAGACATGTCCAAAACAATTTAGCATGATCCTGTGTTGATCTTTGGTGTTAGAAATTCTGTTTTTTAGGTTGTTCAAAACCACATATGATGATTAGGTTTTAATTTTTGCTGTTAAGATAATCCAAAGAGTGTATGAAGTTGTCAACTTGAAACATCAGCGATAAATAACTGATGATAACTTTGTACCTTATGGTATATTAAAACAACGGAGTAATAGTGCCATCTCCTTGCTCATGACCATGCTATGGTGCAAACAGTCTGATGAAACCTAAGAGCAGTTCATCCAGTCAACTTCATACTCTCAAGGACTTTGTGTTCTGTGAGCTCGATGCCAAATTGATAAAGTGGGTAGTTTAAAGAGATAGTTCGGCTATACTCTATAGATGCACATAACCATTGTTCTAGTATCCAAATTGGTTTGCTTCCACCTAAACATTTATAGTATTTCATTTAAGATAGAATTAAACTGTCAGTTTCCTGAAAGGAAGTTTTAGTGTTCTTCTATGGAATGTATGGCAAATCATGTTTATTTGATCACCGTAACATGATTTTTAAATGATTTATACAGGATTAAATAGTTCGATCTCTATACTCTGCATATTCAAGTTGTAGTTGTTCAGGATGGTTTCATCTTTTATTAATTTTTACTTACGTGGTGTATGTAAAAGTGAAATAATTTATCTGAATTTTCCATTGACTTCATGCAGTTTCTGGAGTATTTCTTGCTGAAAAGATAAACAGCATACTGGGGAAAAACTGGGAGAAATTTGCAGGCCAGAACTATTTTGATCCTAACGGCTTGTTTATCTCTGTCCTCTGGTCTGGGCCTCTTCTCGTTGCAACGATCGTTATTCTGGTCGGTAATCGATCCTCTTCCCCTTCATCTTTAATCTCGCTTCCGTATGCACCTGTGCAACTCAAGCTCTTCACAATTTTCAGGTGAACACTCTTCTAACATTGTGCCAACTCATCGTGAAGTGGAAAAGAGCAGAACTCCGGCACCGAGCTCATCTTTCGCGTGGCAAACAAGATTAGCATTTTTTTTTATGTTTTAGAACTTGTAAAACTCCGAGTATTGTATGAAGAATTCATAAGTTTAATCCCTTTCTATAGAATGATTCTCTGAATACCTTCTTGATTCTGAGTGGAATTTTTTCTTTCATTAAAATGTGAAATTCCACAATTCAAACAGGCTCTTACTAAAATTGTTAAATATGACAAAAAAAAGGAATTTTCTTAGATTTATTAATATAACAATTCAGTAGATAACCCTTTTTTTTTGTTTTTTGGAAAAAAAAAGTAACCGTTGGGCTTCTCCTAACGGTCACCTCCTTCAAAGCCACAGCTTGAAAACCAAACGCTCTCATTCTACAAACCAAAGCTCAAAAGAAGAAGGAAAGAAAACAGCAAGGATCTTCAGCAACAATGGAAGGGAAAGAGATCAAGATCCCAGTTTTCTCAGTGTTGAAGAAAGGCAGCATCTTGAAGAACATCATCATCAATAGCCCTTCGCCGGTGATCCAAGAAGACGATGAAAGGATCCTCATCGGCCGGCATCCAGATTGCCACATTGTTCTTGATCACCCTAGCATCAGTCGGTTTCATCTCGAGGTCCAGGTGAAGCCTTTCTTGCAGAAGCTCTTCGTGGTTGATCGATCTTCAGGTATCTCCTTGAGAATTCGCTTTTGATCTCTTGATCGATGTTTTGATTTTTTTGATCTTGTTTGCAGTTCATGGGACTTGGGTATCAGGGGCAAAGATTGAACCTTGTGTTCCGGTGGAAATGGTGGAAGGGGATACGTTGAGGGTTGGGGCATCTACTAGGGTTTACAGACTTCATTGGGTGCTCCCAGGGGATGCTTTGGAGATGGGGAACCCATTGGAGGTGCTGATTGAGGAGAAAGAAGATGCTCATCAGGCAAGAATGCGGATTCATGCTCTAATTCCTGTTCTTTGATTGAGAAATTTTGGATCTTGGTTTTGATTTCTGCTGCTGTTTTTCTTGATTTTTGGATTTTTCTTGACAGGATGAAGGTCTAGGGAGCTCAAAGGAGAGATGGGTCGCTGAACTCCCTTCTGCACCACCATTGCCAGAATCCATCAGCTCTGCAACTATTGACAAGTTCTTTTTGAAGGAATCAGAAGTCAGTGAGAATTCAACTGCTGAGATGCCATTGGTAAATGATGCTCGAAGTTCATCAAGCCTTTTGTCGAGAAGAAAAAAGTCTGTTGGATTACTCAGCATTCCGAACGGGAGGGGTGAAGACATGATGAAGGAGAAACATTGCCATTTTCTTTCTGCCAATATTGATGGAAATAAAGTAAAAGATGATACCTTTAGTTCTCGGGGGATCGGGATCTCGGAGGGTCAAACTGCAGAAGAGAAGTTTGATTGTGGTATGGATGATTTAGCACTAGAAGTGTTTTATGATCTGATGCTCCAGGAAAGTCTTACGCAAAGGTCATCTTCAAATTGGACTGGATATTTGAATGTTGTGGATGATAAATACTGTTTGGATGGAGAGGTTATCAATATTGTGAAACAAGAGCAATGTATTTTTGATAATTGCAAGATCGCTGCTGGAGGAAGAGAAGAAGAAGAAGAAGAAGAAGAAGAAGAATTTGTTTCAGAAAAGGAGAATATGACACCAGTTGTTTCTAGTGGCCAGAGATCTCAGAAGACTCGGTTTGGAGTACAGAGATCACCTTTCAAAGCCATTGCAGCTTTGAACCTTGAAGACAAGTTTCTTTCAGATGGAGAATTGAAGCCAGATCAGGAGCAACTTATCTTGAAGAATTGTGAGAACACTAATGGAGAAGAAGTAGAAGAAGAAGAAGAAGAAGAAGAAGAAGAAGTAGCATTTGTTTCGGATAAGGAGAATATGACACCAATTGTTTCTATTGGTCGGAAATCAGAAAAGACTCGATTTGGAGTACAGAGATCGCCCACTGAACCCATTGCAGCTTTGAACCTTGAAGATGAGTTTCTTTCAGTTGGACAACTGATGCTAGTTCAAGAGGAATCTATCTTGAAGAATTGTGAGAACATTAATGGAGAAAAAGTAGAAGAGGATGAAGAATTAGCATTCCTTTCAGATAAGGAGAATATGACACCAATTGTTTCCACCGGCCAGAAATCACATAAAACTCGATTTGGAGCACAGAGATCACCTACTGAAGCCATTGCAGCTTTGAAACTTGAAGATGAGTTTCTTTTGTATGGCAAGCTGAAGCCCGGTCAATCTGTTTTGCAGGAATGTGAGGAAGTTTTAGAAGAAAAACAGGAGACAATTGTTTTGCAAAAAGAGAACATGACACCAGCTGAAACCCATGGGCAAAGATTAGAAAAGATCTACATGAAAATCCAGAAATCATCGTCAAATGCCATAGCAGCTTTGAGTATTGAAGTAGATTCATCTCATCCTGATCGAGAGAACTGGACACCTGAAATCACTAAAGACCTGAGACCGAAGAATCATGCATCAGAAAATATTTTGAGAAGAAATTCAGAACCTGCATTTTTTGATAAAGAGAACTGGACACCAACAGCTTCCAAAGGTCAAAAATCAAAGAGAAGGGCAGAAAATTTGTCAAACCATGAAAATGAAGAACCAGCATCTGGCTCAAATAAGGAGAATCTGACACCTGACAGTTCAAGAGCTCTGAAGTGGAGGAAAAGCCTATCAATGAGCCACATGAAAATTGAAGAACAAATCATGAAGAAGAGAGTAGAGAGGATTCCCTTTCAGTCTCTGTTGGAAAATTCTCCAATGAAGGGTAGCAGTTCTATTAATAATAACAAAAGGGATGCAAACAAAGCTGAAAACTCTCCTTTAAGTTCTAAACAAAGCGATGGAACTTCTGGAGTTGATAATGATCAAAGCATTAGAACTTTGGTAAGTTTGAAGCATAGCTTACTTTCTTGAGTCCTTTCACAACAATGATGTTGAAGTTTATTTTCTTTTTATTGCAGAACCTACGAGTGGATCAAATGCACAATGCGGCAGAAGAGAAGAAGAAATGGAACATTGTAGCAGATACAAGCTGCTTCCTTAACGAAGAGTCAAGAAGATCATTGCAGCTACTTGAAGGACTGAAAGGAACACATCTCATTATCCCGATGATGGGTAATATAGAATGAATCTTATGCTTGGATTCCTTCCTCTGTCTTACATATTTTTTTGCTATGATTACAGTTATCAGAGAACTGGATTGTATGAAACAGTGCGAGCGATGGTACCAAAAGACACCAAAGGCTTCTTCAGCATTGCAATGGATAAAGGACTGCATGGTGCGGACAAGTTGGTGGATTCATGTCCAGAATTCATCAGAGACTTTGGCTGTTCTGCCAACTCCTCGGGCATCACCTAGATTACGGTTCGCTGAAAATTCAATGGCATTATCTGTGTTTGGTGGCCTTACAGAGATTCTTTCTCCAACAGCAGAAGACCACATTCTTGACTGTGCTTTTCTCTTCAGAAGTATAAAAACAGATGGACATCTCGTCCTCGTATCAAACAACACGACTCTTAAAATCAAAGCAATGGCAGAGGTAATTCAATTTGTGTGTTACTTATCAGGATCAAATTAACATGGATGTTTGTCCGATAAATAAAACTTGTTTTGGGATTGGTTTCAGGGTTTGCTGTGTGAGACCCCAGTAGAATTCCGCGAGAGTCTTGTGAATCCTTTTTCAAAGAGGTTTTTGTGGGTCGACAGCAGCCCGAGAGGATCAACTTGGTCATTATCCGAGGAGATGAGTTTTACTGATAACTATTATCATCAACTTTCAAATACAAGGAAGACGAGCATGGTGTCCGAGAATGTGAAAGGATTGAAACTTATCTTGCTCCACAATTCTCACTATAGGCAGACCAACTCAATCAAGTAAAATAGTAGCTAGAGATTGATGCATTTGTATGTTTCCAGTTTCTTTCCCGGTTTGCATATCCCTTTTTCTAGATCGTCAATTGTTCAAGTTTCTGTTTCTAGAGTCTGTCCTTTTCATTTATTTGGATTTCATTTACATAATCTTGATTCTTGTTTCCTAAACCTAATATGGCAAATCTGACTCAAACGATCAACATGCCAAGTTTGAATAATGCTCATATTTTAATGTGAGAAATTGTGATACCCTCACTAATCAAGATTCCTCTCGTCATATATATATCTATATATTTATAGTATTATTGAGGTGTTGCCTCCCCACTCACCAATACATAGAAAAAAATCAATGTGATTAAATAAATTGGTTGGATTGTGAACATTAGCTGTTGGGCAATTAGGCTCTCTCTAGATTAGAGTTTTTTAAAATTCAAACACCGATGCAGCTATCACAACATGTGTAAAATAAATTGCTTTGTTTGCTATCTGCTGCAGAAACTATTTCTTTGAAATAAATGATCAGATCTACAGATAGGGGAAACTATTTTTCATGCACTAGTTCCAAGAATCAGGGAAGAGTCATAGAAACAAACTGAAGCTTTTATTGATAATCAATCTTACATAACTTACATGAAACTCGATGGGAAGAACTGAACTAGAAGAAGTAAGTACATGAAAGGATTAACTGACAGAAAAATGCAAGGTTTTTGATAGATGAGAGAATGAAGTGAAGCTACCCGAGGTGATTTGGATTCGAAGCCACTCCATTTCTGTTAACAAAGTTGTAAGATCCAGGGAGAATGGAGAACGAACTTTCTGAAACTTCAAAAGCTGGACGAGGAAAATCATCCAGACTGCCGAAGTTGCATGAGTCGAAATTCATTGGTGAGAAAAAACCACGGTCATCATCATCACCTTTAATATCAAGAAGGCCAACATCATCCGAAGCGCAACCGAAGTTGAATCCAATGCTTCCTCCATTCATCAAATCATTGCTTTGAACTTGATCCAACATGATTGACACTTTAGCGTCATCTACTGGGGGGAGAGCTGGCGTGTGCCCTTGGAAGAGTGCGACATGCCCAAACAACTTATCTTTTCTAGAGAAGGTAGTACCACAAGAACAAAGCCATTTGTCCCGTCCACAATGCTTCTCATGAGTTTTCAGGTCAGCGATGACGGAAAATTTCTTTCTGTTGCATCTGCTACATGTATAGCTCTTGTCACAGTGGCTCCTCTTATAATGGTTCTTGACACAAAGGATTGTCTTCAGGGGTTGGAACTTCTTGTGCTCCTTGTTCCTCTTGCATCCGATAAATGGACAAGAGTACCTTTTGATTGGAGCCGGTTCAGAGCTGACTTCCTTGCTCGGCTTTGCAAGAGCCGCGGGGGTCTTGTACTCGTCTCCATGGCCTCTCATGTGCATTCTCAAGTTTGCGTCCCGCTTAAATCCCTTTCCGCATATCAAGCAAAAGTGAGTGTGTGGAGCTAAGATCTCTTCCTTCTCGAGTTGCAAAACCTCATATGAACCAGGTGGAAGGTTATCTAAGTCCGCAGCATCGTCTTCAACGAGAACAGAGTCAGCCCCTTCTCCCCCGCAACCATTGACATACTTCATCAGATCATCACCTTCATCCCCGGCATTGCTCAAACCTTTGATCAGCTCTTCATACTCAGAAGCCTTGGTGCTATCCGATGCCGGGATATCACTACCAATCAAACACCCATTGCTGTTCCGCAGGCTTGAATTCTTAAAGGAAGGAAGAAGAGTTCCAGCAGTGGAGATGAGCTGAATTATGATGCTAGTGAGATCAGCAGTGACGAGCTGCTGTTGAGCAGCAAACTGGCTTCCTTCCCGACCGATCATTGATCGAACAACTTCCTGAACTTGATGAATCTTCTGTTCAAGGAATGAGAGGTTGTTCAGCATCACTCTTGGATCCCAATCAGGAACTTGTTGCTGATCCTTCTTCTTGATGTCATGATAAGGTTGAAGGGATTGAGTACCTAGATTTGGTTGATAAGCATGAAAGGATTGGTTGGTTCTGGTCTCAAAACAAAGATTTGAGGGGCCAAATTGAGTGGTGGTGAATGAAATGTTTGGATTAAGATTGAGATTTGATGGGGATGAGGATTCAGGAGGAGGCATCACAGCACTGGATGATGAAGCTTTTAATGGAGAAGATTCAGATAGCCCTCTCTTCTTGAGATCCATCTATGTCAAACCCTAAGAACAAATTCCAGAACCGAAGCCCTAAAAATTGACACTTTCACCCATTTCCAGTCAAATCAAGAGGATTCCAAAGCTCTAGTCTTCAATACATCAAGAAAATCACACACAAAAGCAGAGATTTCAAACAAGAACAAATCAGAAACCCTAAAAATCCCGAACTTTTTTCAAGATTCCATCAAACCAGAAGCACCAACTCAGGAGAAGATTAAGAAAACATCAAAAAAATAAAAAACCAACGATCTTACACAGATAGAGAAGAACAAGAAGGAGAAGGAGAACTCACTGGCATGAATTCCAAGCAGTAAAATAGAACAAAAACTCTTCCTTTCATCCATTACTTGAGAAATCAGAGCTTCTTCCTTGGTCTCCGTATTTGACTTTCTCCCATCTTTCTTTAGTTCCCTCCACATGACATCACAAAAAATAATAAAAATAATAATAATTAAGAAAAAACTTTTTTTAACATCCTTTCCTTTTCTTTCTTCCCATTTTAACTCATTAAAAAAACTATTTTTTTATTCCAGTAAAGTCTCTAAAAACAACACTGTACTAAATCACTCAACAATCTAACCCACCAATCAAAAAAGACAAAAAAAAAAAAAAAAATCAAAACTTTGCACACTCTTCTTCACTCTTTATCACACCCTCTCTTGCATCCAAACAACTCTTTCATCTCCTTCCAAACTCCTCTCTTTCTCTTCTTCTTCTTCTTCTGCATCTCCATCTCTTCAACCTTCATCTCCTCCTCCTCCTCCTCCTCCTCCATTATCATCACCTTCTTCTTCCTCTCCTTCTCACTACTACTCACCTCATCTCCATTAATCAGCACCTCCCTTATCCTCATCTGCCCAATAAACAACACTTGAGCCACAAACCTCATTGGCAACCTCTCATTCTGTGCAGCATGCTCACAAGCCTCTTCAGACATTCTCCTGCAGCTCAACACTCTGCAAACCTCCTCCCTCTCCCTCTCACTCAAATCCCCATGAGCATCCAAGTATATATCCACCGCTCTATAAACTCCATCATAACTCCTCCCCAAAGGCTCCAACAACGCTCTCACTCTATCCATAAATCCCACAAACTCATCCTTCCCCAAATCCCCGTCCCTTGCCATCTCTCCTGCATACTCCTCCATGATCTCAATCACAAACTCTGCTTCTTTTGCCTTTAATTCAGTTTCACAGCTTGCAATGAAGTGACCAAGTATTCTCTTCATGCAATCTATGTCATGGGTTGAAAGATCTTCAATCGAGACTTCAGTGAGCTGCATGGCTATCATGTGCTCAAGCCCATGAATGCATGCCTTATTTGCATGCACGTCAATGGCGGCACGTAGAATTTGGAGGAGGTTTGATGCATGCACTGATCCTCTCTTGTTCGGTATTAAAGCCACCACTGATTCAATGATCTTCTTGGTTTTGCTTCTCTCATAAATTGAGCTTTGTTCTTGAAAACATTTGTTGGCATACCGAAAAAGACAGTGGCCGATATGATCAGGAGGGATGCCGGAAAGTGATAAGTAAGAGATTGCAAGCTCAAAAAGAGGGAGAGATAGGCTTGTGATGTCTTCATTGGAGGAGGAGGAGGAGGAGGAGAAGAGTCTCCGGCAAGCCAAAGGCTTGGTATCTACCGGAAAAGGTGGGTCGAGAAGCAGAGGATCAGCGAAGGCCTTGGCGGAGATGGAACTAAGGCAGGCATCAATGAGGCCACGGTGTTGTGCATGGGAGATGAGTGGTTCAGTGGATTTGAAGGCTTTGATGGTGGAGTTCCAGTTTGGGAGGATTTGGGAGGAGAAGAAGGAGAGACAGAGTTTGAGGAGGTTGTTGGGGCTGTGATCTTCAGTCATGGAGAGGAATGCAGCAAGGCATGCAACAGGGATGGTGTTGTCGGAGGTGAGAGGTGGTGGGACGTTGTAGGAGAAGATGGCGATGACTTTGAAGGCCTCGACGGCGACGGTGGCAGGAATGTCGGTGAAGATGGAGAGGTCTATGTAGCTGTTTGTTTGTAAGAGTTTGCATAGTGTTCCTGATCTTGATGACATGCATTCCTGGATATTTTTTTAATATATTAATATTAGTGATTAATCAATACATGCATATATATATATATATGGTGAAAAAAATACGATAATAATGAGAATATATACCTTGTTTAGATGGAAGGAGACGTGATGGACTCGGATGTGGACGTTTGCTGGAGGTGCAGAGCTTGAGAGCCTGGAATGAACAAAAAAAACAATGAAAAAAAATTAATGAGTGTATGTGTATGTAAGAGAAGAGTGAGGAGATGATACCATGGGAGTTGTGTAGACATGGAGGAGGATTTTCTTTTTTTTACTCTCTTTGATGCTTTTCTCTGCAATATGGGGTGTTCTTTTCTTTGTTTATTTGTCTAATTATTTTTGTCTCTTTTTTTTTAAATGTTTTGAGTTTTGAAAGATGAGAATTATGAGGATGGACTGAGAAAAGAAAGGATGAAATCCTAACTGTTTTGATATTTTGGTTTGTGATCTCAATAGTCTATCAAGATCCAACAACTGAAGCCAAACTGAATGATTCAAAAGATAATTTTCCCCCAAAATTAAAAAATAAAATTTATAAATTATCAATATTCAAAAGTATATTAGTAACATAATTGATAAATATTCAGTGCTCATTAAAGATGAGTTATTATTATTATTATTAGACAATCCAGAATTACATAAGAAATCACCACAGTACCCATGATAGGGGTAACAAAGAATGCTTCCTTGTATATCTATCTATCTTCTTGTAAGCCATGAAGCTGGAAGGACATTTTTAAGCTTCCTTCTGAAGATGATAAGGATGAGAGAAGCAACCAGAGGGCAAGTTGAGGTGATGGCAATGTATGCAAGCAGCCACATTGATTTGTTGCTCTGCCGAGAGAGCTGGTTTATTGACCTCTTCAGCCTAGTAGTAACATCGTCGTCTTTGAGACTTTCAGCAGAGCTGTTGTTTTCTTGTGAATTCTGTGCAGGTTGATGTTGTGTGGACTCCTCCGGTGGTGGTTTGTCAGTGTCAACCTCAACCTCTTGAGCTGCAGCAACCATACCGTCGTCGGCAAGGCTGATATATGGGCTCTTGTCAATTGAAGATTGCAGTGACGAACGCGGGGCGAGATCTTGCGCCTGCATCAAAAAGGAAGCTCATCCAAGTTCATATTCGGTATTTGGAGTTGTGAAAAATTCATTCAGTGTTTTGATCATAAACAATGACACCTTTCTTGGTTTGTGTGTGAGGGAACTAGAATGGAGAAGGGGAAGAAACTCAGCAACAGCTCCTACCCACCTGTAAACAACATTGGATTTGAGGTTGTTCTTTATCGACAAAAAAAGATAGTCATTTAGTGAGCAAGTTGCGAAAATAACCATAATTTAGAAGCAGTGATCCCTTGGAAAAATCCAAGGTGTCCTCCGTGAGCAGCAGTGGCCAATACAATGTTGTGATTTGCCCTGCAAGATCGAAGGAACAAAAAAGTTGGAACCAAAACCTAGTAAGAAGTATACGATACAAGATTATTTGAATGGTGATTTTTGAACCTGCATTCATCCCAGGGAATTGCTTCCCTTGTACAAACTGGATCATCCAAAGCACTGACGCATAATAAGGGTACTGACACTTTTCCAACAAATTGAGCACTGCTGCAGTGGCGGTAATATGTATCAACGGTCTGACAAATGTTGGTGTCCTTCAAGTTAACTTGTCTCACATATCCAAATACTAATGCCAGATGAGATAACTATACTATACCTCAAAATTAGCAACAATTCGAGTTGCATGGTGATCAAAGTCCCTTACAGTGCGTGACTGGCCAAAAGTAAAAAACAAGAATAAAAAATTAGTTTAGAGAATGATGTTCCGCCTTGTTTTGCACATCCAGAATAAATAAACAGGAGTATGAGTAATCAGTGCAAAAATCTGGTATCATCCAAATTTCATAATTACGTAAAGAACAAAGTCCAAGCGGTCCAAAAGAACAGATAAAAATGATACTCCAGTTTGTATTTATGGAGAAAGATGGCATATCATCGCTGTTTTCTTGCTTTCATCCAGAATTCTACTTCAACTTTAACCCACTACTTCAGTCTTATCAAATTAGTAACAAACAGCATAGTGCGCCTGTATCATTTTTTGTTCTAAATTGTGGTGAGGAAGTGCACTGTGAAGAACTGAGGCATGCAAAAAAGATAAAAAGGACCTAGTAGACTGTAAGTCTTACAAAGAAATTCCTTGATGTTTGCATCCTACAACCAGAAATGTTTCCTCAGTGTAAATGCAAGAGATAATCACATCAGGACACTCAATACTTACATAAGAGATTCCAGTTAATGCACAGACAAAGAACCCACAGATGTACGTACCTTCTGAATTCCTTCCCAGTTTGCAAGACGAGTCAAAAGAGGCTGATGTCTGTGGAAAATGATAATGTCCAAAAGCATCATCAAATGGAGTATCAAAGAAGTACAAGGGCAGTTCATGCTAGAGGATGGCACTACCAATATGTACTTGAGGATCAACTCAAATTACAGAAACAGTCTGCTAAGTCTGCAAGATAAGAATCTAGGGACGTACTGTTTAGCATAACCTTGAAGACCAATTGCAAGGGCTCTGTCATACAATCGCTGCACAAGCTTACGATTAATGAACCTGTCACAAACCTACAAACTGGGTGTCAAATGTCAATAATGTCCCAAAGAGCAATTCTTCATACACTGACAATAACAACAATAACAAAGATTTAGATTAGACCTAGCAGTTAGAATCAGATACCATGCCACTTATGTTGGCTCACAAATATTAAAAAAATAACTAGAAAGAGGTCTAGTGCTTAAATAACACCAACAAAAGCCCCCTGCAGACATTAGTTTGTCACTACCGACAGAATAGATCATAAACTTTAAGAGCTAACTACAAACAAATCCAATTAAGCCATTGAACAGAAAAAGAATGCCACAAAAAAATTAACTGAAAAACTAGGCTAAAGAAGAAATTGATACTGGGCTAATAGAACCAAGCAAGCAGCTCATGTAGAAGTCAGGAAGAAACAGAGAAAGTTACGTTAGGTAATAAATTTAGATGGAAATAGCAACAGTGAGATCTACCAAGTGTAATGCTGGATGCCAATTATTAAATCAAAAGCCAAATTGAGAATTGAGAGCTCAGGAAGCAAAGCATGTGAAAAATGTAACATATATGCAAAAACTGAAAGGGGAAATTCAACTAAAAATAAAAGAAAATTTTAAATTAGAGGAAGTTCTATATCCAAGACTTGTTTGATGACATAAAACATGTAGTAATAAACTAAACAGAGGATCAATTGCCCTGCTTATTTAAAATACCAAGCCATCTTGATCCCTACTAAAGTTGTTAATTTACTAACCACCAGATCCCATGGGGAGCAGACAGAAACAGCCCCGGCAACAGGAGTGCTCTCCCCCTCTTCACCGAGATACTTAACCTAAATCCAATATCCAAATGATCATGAGAAGCTAAAAAAGCCCATTATTCAATATACCAAGCACAATTTATCTGACAATCAAATAGGGCTGCTCAATGTGTATAGTAAATAATATTATATCATACCAATACATTGGCACCAATGCTTGTCCCTACAGCAAATAGAGGAGCCTTTGGATGTTCATGATTAAGGTAGTTCACAACTTCCCTCAAATCTTCCGTCCATCCAGCATTATAAAGGCAGTCAGACTGTATGAATTGGCATAGAAAGCTGAGAACTTAACAATAATTGGAATAATGGCTGGTTATGTAGATAAAAATCATAATCAACCTGTGAAAACACCTGAACTAAGAGACATGTTTTACAGATGCAGAGGTGGGAAATGGACATATTAAGACTGAAAAATTGTCAGTAAAAATGATAGATAGGTTTACCTGATATAGTTTAGGGTTAGGAGAAGTGATCACGGAAATTGATAAACAAGTGGGTTAGGTTCAACCTTTGATTATATCAACAATATTATGTAAATCGTAACCAGTGAAACAATCCTGAAGTTAAATTCTATATTGCAAGTCATAGCTTGGTGAAACAAGAAGGTCATGGTAGCATGCACTTTAAAATATTGAAGATATCATCCCCCAATAAATATTCATATATAAGACACATTTCTCATGCACAAACAAAGATGTTGAACGCTTCACACAATTAATGGAGAAGAGCTTTTAACAGGCTAAGGGCACAATAATATAGGTTGTTCGGGATAACTTTTCCAACTTTTGCATTCGGAAACTATGGTACAAACTCTACACACAAAACAACCTTAATCAGATCACACTAATTGAAACTAAATCATGATATAAGTTAAAGATGTCAGAAAAAGTAAGGCCACTGACAGTTATGGAGACACCACCCAAACCCCGATGGTTGCTAACAACAACATGCCATCCTTGATTTGCCACTCTGTGAGCAAGATGTTTTATATACTGCAAAACATATTTATTAACACAAATCACATCAGCAAAAGAAAGAATTAATTTCTCATGCAAAAAGAACTGTGCCACACGCTAACAACCAGCAGGAATCAAAAGTGCTGAACCATTACACAGACATTACAAGCTTTAGATGAAATAATTACTCTAACAGATATTCATGGAAATGGAGACTCTTTGTCAACTGCACAGTGAATAAAAGGTATAACAGCTCCTAAATTATTGCATATGCCATTGCTCAAGTATAAACAAAATGAAAACATGTTCATTTGTTTTTTTTTTCCAATATATCCCATGTTTTCTAATCAATTATCCCAGATATAAATTCCTAAAAAGAATGCTCAGCAAAAGTTTTGCACTTGTGACAACACCATACAGCTTACAGCAAGTTAGAAATATCAATTTTAAATAGGCTCAGATATCTCTGTATAATGGACAGGAGATGACGAGTACATTGGCATGCCTTGAGGGTTCTAGGTCACATTAAAACTACCAAGTAATATTGTCAATCTTCCCACATTGATTTTTAATGATCTTAATTAAAGAGCAAAACATAACATGGTAGACCAAGGAACTTACATACTCAACATGTACACTCACTTGATAATTTGGCATATACTCAACTTATTTGATTATATCAACTCAGATTTCTAAACATGTTAAACTCAATAGTATATATTATACAGTTTAAAGAAAAAACTTACAGCAGAAGCAGAATCACTGGTGAGTCCAGGCACTACAACCATAATAGGTGTTGTATCATCTTTGGAAATGCCCCCATCAGTGTGGAGAGAATATCCTTTTGCTGTAAGAATGCACATTCTAGTAAGTACCCAAGATTTCAAAACTTAAATACTAACATAAACAAAAAAAGGAACATACTAAATAATTTAAGTAGATAGCATAAATACATCTCATGACCACATAAAAACAATGTCAACTATAACTTGAGCAGGAAGTATATTATGCCCCACAAAGATCTAAGGGATCGTAAAATGCAAGGCAAAGCCAAATCACAGTATGAAGATTTGTGAGTAAACATACAGATAGAGACAGATTGTGTTAAAATAAAAGGTTCTCAACTCATGCTATTCTAAACACAAAATAAGCCAATATGAGAATTAATGTGCCCATTTAATTGCTACAGGACAAAAACCGAAAATGAAAAATAAAAAGAGAAGAAGCTCAATTTGCATGGAATAACACCTTTAGAGTTTGCTAATGAGAGAATTTATAATCTTCTGAGGAGTGGCAAAATGGCACTGGGCAGGAAGCATCAACAAAGCAAGAATATAAAGGTCTAATCTAGTTTATGCAATCCATGGCATTACTGCAATAAATAAATACAAGAATCATGATTCTTAAGTTGCATTGAACCACATAATTCTTATTGCAGCAGAAAACGCACTCTCCTCCAAGCTACATCTAGTGACTCGCAACTGTTTCCATGAATCCATAGCATCCTTAATTAGGAGTGCCACTGATTCATTGAAGCTACTAAAAGCAAACACACAACAAAAAAGACCACATTTGGCTATTGGACCTTACCATCTGAAGCAAGGATCCAATCCAAAGCAATTGTCCCGCCATCACGCACTGAGAACAACTGCCTGAAATGCAAACAAATAAATCCATCAAAGTTCCACAAAAAGACATGAAGACATCAAGAAGATGAATGAATTATTTAATACACAAAAAAAAGCCTATATTTTTCAAAATTAAAAATTGGGCCACTTTCCACCAGAGTGAGAGACCTTCGGTAGCGGACAGCCGGTGGCCGACCAAAGAAATTCAAGAACGTGGTCTGGAAATGGGGACTCGAAAGCCACGGCGTGGCCAAGTACCTACACAAGAAATCCACCATCAAAACCTCAATCAAACAACACGAAACCAAACAATGACAAAATCATAAGGCCGAGATCGCACCTCCCGTGGAGAATCCGGCACTTAGAAACCACATCGTGATATAGCTCGCACGGAGTTCCATAAGTGAGCACCACCGCATCGCCGCGGAGCCCGCGAACAAGATCTCGCAGGAAATGAAACTCAAGGAAGTTATACAAGAAGACGATAACGAACACAAGCAACGCAACAAGGTAATTGGCGGGTGGAACGGCTGCCGCTGCGAGGAGGAGGAGCTCGCCGGCTGAAGCCATGGATCCCGGCGATTGGTACCAATGAAAGCCCTCGCTTTGCAATCAAATATATTTAAAAGCTCTCGGAGATCGGACCGGGGAATAGGTGGGCACGGTTTGGTCGGATCCGCTGTGTGGTTGACTAAAAAATCGGATCTTACAGTAACCAATATAATCCGTACACGTGTCTAATGAGGGTTTGCTGTTTCGTGTATTAACACGTGTATGTATTTGATGAGCCCTGTAGAAATGACTGTGTTTGTAGCCGAGTATCACCGGGGCCGGCCTTCAACCATTTAAGTGTGGGTGGGTGAGAGTTGGAGGGAAAAAACAAGAGAGTTATTTGCCAAAAAAATAAATATTTTTTTCCCCCTTAAAATGTCTAAATTACATATATACCCCTCATTATGTGTGACACGTGAAAAATAATACTAATTCTGGTGGCATGATTAGTGCCCATAAAACCCTATTTATGCAAATGCCTGAGAAATGGTGAAACAAAATCTGATCATTGTATTTTTTTTTTTTTTTTAACTTGTTGATCAAGTTGTTATTCTTGAGGTCTAACATAATTTATGAGAAACCTAAAAACATGAGTTTATGGCCAAATGTAAATTAATTTCCAACCTTTCTAAAGCAAAAGGGGTATCATTGGAAGAAAATTAAAGTTGGAAACTTCTGTCCACAATGATAGACTCTTGGGACTTCTTAGTCAAAACTCTCACTTGGGGGAGCATTCAATTTCCAGGTTCACTTGCAAGCGAGGAGCATGACCCAGATGCCTAGATCCTAGTTTAATTTGTTGGCTTATATATATATATATGAATTTACATCTTCTATGGACGTCCATAGATAAAAAATCTATAGATGTCCATCATTAGCCGTTAGATTTTGATCTAATGGCCGACATTGATTACTATACATCACTGTTTCAAATAATAACTACTGTACATTCATTATACTAACTACTTATCATCAATATTAATCATTGGATCTAAATCCAACGACTAATGATAGACATACATAGAGTTTTTATCTATGAACGTCCATAGAGAATTGACCATCTATATATATATATTATGTTTTTACTTATCCATAATTTGGCAAAAGAAAATTATATTGCAACAATTCCCGTTGTACAATATTACAGTAATAAAATTAAAATTTAAGTATTTAGTTGTGAATCAAGAATAAGCATCATTAATTAAATAATATTTTTTATAAATTAATACAAATAATTGGTTAAAAAATAATGCAAAATTGAATATCTTTTAATCACTTTTATAATACATGCTTTTTTTAAGAAAAAAATATAATTCACATTTACTTGGTTAAATAGAAGTTTATTCAATAAAAATTATTATGAAATTCACAACTTAACAATCAAGAACAAGATGATGCAATCAAACATAAATTTCAAGGCCTTGAAGAAAGACAATGATTGGGCCTTCCCGTTGTTGGGCTATTACAATGATAATGAGGATGAAGAAGACACCAATGGGGATTCACCACCATCATGGTTACATATGCGACTAATGTTTACCGCCAATATGAAGGCCGTGTACACGCCTATCGAGTTCCCTTCACAAGGGAGGATAGTGGTTGGAACACCAAAGCTGGGTTGTCATTGTCAATTAGAATGCCACAAAGTCAGAGTTCTTGCAAGAATGTGCAAGCCAAATCATCACTCAAGAGCTCAAAAAAATCCCACACCAAGGGCCAAAAAAGCTACTGAGGCCTCCTCCTCCTTAGCAGGAGTAGTAGACACCATTGCGTTCTGTACGACGGTCTGACATATAGGGTGACATTGTGGGATGTGGGCATGGTAGAGGGACTTAACTCTTATGCCCCGTTCTCAAGTTACCGTTTCAATCACGAGATCCCCAGAGAGATCAAGGGGAAAACAAAAGTGGCGGAGAAGTCTCTGATTTATGGGAGGAATGCCGCCATGCCTACTCTCCTTTTGGGGAGGACAACGCTAACCATTGGGAGTCTTCCAAGCGATAGTGTTCATGATGGCCAAAAAGAGAGTTCCACCAACATGATTGAGAATTTTAACTCCTGCGCAAGGTGCATGCATGAGGCGGCCAGTGCATCTGAAGAGAGAGCTCCCAACGTTGTTGCGCATAAAAGCCACACGGCAAGAACAAAATCAAATATTAAAACTATGGAAGATGAGGAAATTAACTCCGGCAATGATTGTCGTAGCTCGCCAATAGACGACGTTGTGAAGGAAGGGGTTATGATCCAAACTAAAAAGTCTTCTGTAGAGCATCTGTACGACGTTTCTTGTCTGATGAGGAAATGTCTTTCGTGGTTGAGATTATTAACTCCCACGATAAACGAGTCACCTCAGTGACGGTCGAGAACAATTTATCCTCCCGATTTAATTATGGCGAACCGATGGATAAAAAAATTCTATCATCAAAACACGTGACCAAATCAGTCATTGGCCGCGCAGTACGAGATGTTGGCTGGCACTCATGCCTTGTTGTCAAATTGCTATTGGCCACACCCATGCAGCACGAGATGTGGCCTCTGCCCGAAACATGTTAATCAGTTGTTGCCACTTGTAGATTACCATGCTAGCGGGACCCAGTCAATTGACTTAAGCGATCAATGCTCTCATAAACCAGGCATAGGGGTAGAACTGAACCCAATTCCCTTAAATGGCAGCCCAAATCAGGAAGACAACAAAAAAACAATTGATATACTATTAAACTAGCTTGCAAATGAATCTAACATGTCTTTAATTGTTCTTCACAAGCGAAGGGTGGAAGAATCAATTGGTTCTTATTGGCGTTAGTCTCGTGTGTGTGACTCAGAAGGTCTCAGTTAGGCTTTGTCCCATTCAGGGACTCTAGGTATCTCCTGATATGGGTAATTACAAATGGTCAACCACGCCACCTTAACAGGCCAGACCGTGGGGCCTCCACTATAGTGAATTGCACAAAATATGTCACCATCAAAATTACTTAAAAGCACTCACATATCGTCCATGGCTCGATATGAAATATAACACTTTTATAACAAACACATGTAATCATTTTCATATCCAAAGCTTCACATTTTGGCTCCAAGCCATGATCCAAGTAAAACACACTTAAAAAGCATATCAAGTCCGTTTAGCATTAAAGCACTTTCCAAATAGAAATATTTGAATCATTTGCATCAAGCCTTACTTCAAATATTTTAAAACTAAAATCAATGTAAGTAGAAATCATTTTTATGTATACCATAGTGTAGTCTCAAATCCATATGAATCATGCCTAGCAAATATTTAAATATTAGCTCTAAGCCATCAAATTCTTTTGCCATGTAGGTTTATATATATAATGTATGAACATGAAGTTTCATGCTTAAACAAAACAAAAGCATTGCTTGACTTTAAAAATCTTCCACTAGATTCCTATCCTTTGGTAAAATCTCAACTCCCCACATAGCTCAATAGATAATAATATCTCATTCAAGATCATGAATGCTACAAAATATCATCATCAACCTAAATCGAATTCCTTGCATCATTCATCAAAAAGGCTAATCTATTTCCCCAAGTGCCATCCTCATAACTTCAATACATATGTCATCAAGAAATGATTATAATCTCCAACTTAAACAAAAATTAAAAACATCAAATACATGCCCCAATCTTGCTGCAATGTTATAGTACAATATTTTCATATCGTGAAACGTTTATTCAAAATTACCCACTAATTAGTGGAAAAAATATAATTCTTTTGATTTTATCATTTTTAGCATTCACCCACATGACAATATTACAAATATTTCCTCTAATAACTTATATGTCAATCAAACATGTACATCAACTTAACACTATACATATTCACTAACATACATCCCTCAAATCAAATATAGCATCAAACTACATTTAAGCTCCATGAACTTTGTTCAAAACATCATATCATAAAATGTTAATAATCCCATAATGTAAGAACAATTGAATCTTTAATAAATTGTACTTAGCACTAAATAAGTTCATAACATGAACCTTGGAATACATACCCAATTCTAAGTTTCATCCACGTCTATTACTCATCATTAGATTCACGATTAATAAAATCATACATAGAACCAGTTGGTATAACAACATATGTGATATCTCTTTTTTTTTTGTTTTCATGGGTTTCTATTTATTTGGTATTTTTCTTGAAATAGAAAGGTATTTTTGGTCCTTTTCATTTGTGTAATGGCATTGTGGTGGTTTGGTTGAAGAGTTGAGGGTAGATTGGTCTTTTTGCCTCAAACCTCATTCCTTCTAGTTCCATCTTCTCCTTTGGTTGGCTTCCATAGCATTCTTTTATCTTCATCTTCTCCGACTCATGGCCATTCCTTTTCCTTATAGTTTCATCAACTTCTCAAGTCTCTTGGACTTCTTTGAACATGAAGAGCTAAGCTTCTCTTGAGTGGAGTTCTTGAGAGTGAGTTTCTTTGCAAATTTGTGTGTTGATTCTCTTGTTTATATTGTTTGGCATGTTGTATTAATTTACTTAAGCTTTCTAAGAGCTAGACTTTGTATGGAGGTTTTTAGGACTTTGTTTGAGTAGAGTTTATCTTGTTCTTCATACTATTTTTGTTCTTGTGTAAGTGGAGAGTGTGAATGTCTTCTTTAGATGGAATTTTGGAGTGAAACTTTGAGCTTTGGATGCTTTTGAAGTTGTTCATATATCCTTTTCTTGTTTTGCTTGAAACCTTAGAGGATGAGGGATGTATTCTAATGAGATTGAGTGGAGTTTGAACTTGGTTACTGTAGCTCAGTTTGGAATTACTATAGACCAAAGAATGTGTTTTGGGTACTTGTAGCAATTGCGTGTTGGCACTTGTTGTTTTAAAATCTTTGAAGTTAGGGCTTTAATCCACCTTGAGTCACCATTCTCCTATCCTAAGAACAGACCCAAATTCTTAGTTTTCGGATTCGAATTTGACTTATTGCATTTGTTATGTTTGAGTTCCATTTTCCTAATTTTCTTTTATGTTTTTTGTATTTGGAATGCTTTCTTATTTGTAGGAGGAGAGCCTTCAAGCGAAGGCAAGGCTTTAGAGGGAGCTTGACCACGTTTTGGGCTTGTTTGTGAGTGAGTTTGTGTTGACTAAACACATAATTGAGTAAAATTTAAATGATAATTAAAATGAGTATTTACTCTTATGCATGGCTTTGTAATATGATTTTACTTTTGAGATTACATAACTCATGCTTGTTTGATCCTTTCTCTTCTTTGGAACTTATTCTTCTTTGTGAAGAAAAATGTGATATTCTTGAAAATGCTTGTCTTTTTTGTGAAGAGAAAGTCTTGTACTTTGTTATGGCAATGTTGTGAAAAGGCTTTCATGTGATTTGATGGTGACATGTTTTGTGTAATTCACTGCAATTGAGGTCCCCACGGCTAGCCTATAGAGGCAACGTGGTTGACTATTATTTTACCAATGTCAGGAAGCGCGTAGAGAGCCTGAATGAGACAAATCTTGCCATAACAAAATACAAGACTTTCTCTTAGAGGCCAACGCCAAGGAAAGCTATTTAATTTATTTTGTTACACTTGAAACTAACCTTAGCGGGTTCAAACCCTAATGGCAACCGCGATTAGGATGAATATTCTTTAAAACTAGCCTATGAGTTTTCAAATAAAATGATTTGTGAGTATTATACGCATTCAATCTATTTTTGTTTACTTTAATCAAGATTTTACTTTATTTTAATCTAAATAAGTATTGGTTATTATTGCTATGACTCGACGTCTACTCATGAGTATCATTTCGATTCTATTTGAATTATGTGACTTATTAATGTTTATATAAAATTTTCTGATATCTTAATTTTAATCAAAATAGGTTTATCTTTAAAAAAAAAATTCCAATATCCTAATCAAAATAGGTTTATCTTAATTACATACATCCAAATTGTAATGGAATTAGGATATGATATTAAGATAAACAAAATGATATTATTTGGATATATATATATATATATATATACAAATCACAAGATTAGCCGACAGCACAGATCTCGAGGCGATCTAAATATTCAAATCTCCAAATCAGCCAAGAGCACAGATCACGAGGTGATCTAAAATATTTAAATTGCAAGATTAGCCAATAGCACAGATTTCGGGGAGATCTAAAAATTATTCAAATCCCTAGACCAGTCAAGAGCACCGATCTCGAGCTAATCTAAAAAAAATAATAAGAAATATATATTCAAATTCTTGGATCAGTCAAAAACACAAATCTTGAGACATCTCAAGATTACCCATGAGTGCGCATCATGAGGCAGATATATATTATTCGATATAGAAAAAAATAAATAAATAAAAAATAAATAAAAATAAATAGAAATAAATAAATAAAAAAAATATGTGGATAAAGACGTAAGGATTTGATCATACCCCTTTGTTACGAGATGGCGGAACCGCCCGAGATTTGCTATCTCCTGGTTTTAAAAGGGATTAAAAAAAAAGAAAAAAGAGGACCAGTCAAAGAAGAAAGGAAAAGAAGGAGAAAAAGAAGAAGGTTTCCAAATTTCTCTCCCTTTCCTACATATATATAAAAAGTGACCACTCGTCACCACCACCGGCACTGTCATTGCCGTCGCCATTCTTCAACTCTTGTTACTGTTGTCACAGTGATGCTGACGGCAGCGAGGGTGGAATATCCCTCCTCCGTTGCTAGTTCCGAATATGATATCTCTCTCTCTCTCTCTCTCAAGATGGAGACTTCACCGCCATACATATATAAGGGAAGCTTCCGCCATTCATCGTCGTTGTTGCTGTCACCGGCGTTAACGAGGGTGGAATATCCCTCGTCCACCTCTCAGTACTCCGTTGCCGAATCCTAATTCTGGCTACCCATTGAACGCATAGTCAAAGAACACTAACTCATTGCTCGTCTATATATATAAAGAAGAAATGTGCACCGCCTTTTGTTCACCATCGTATGCAGACAATTGCTGCGACCTCACTCCATGGCCTGTGCTCTCCGTGCTAATCCTGAATTCATTCATAGCATCGGGATTAAAACTTGCGTCGCTGTTTTTTTTTCTGCACGTTTCATCAGTAAGCTTAGAATGAAGTCGATCCAGAGATGTAGCTCGGCCTCAGCTTCTTCAAATGATTTTGAACACATCTCAAGACAGTTTCGTGGATAGAAACTCAAGGATGAATCCATGAACAATTATAAAATGTTCCCAGTTGCCTCTATGGTCTTTCTCCCAACCTTGAGAAGTAGAATCAGAAAGAAGTAGAACGCAAGGAAGCACGAGCTGAGGAGATGCCAGGATTGACATGCAACACGTACAACAAGGAGTTCGCAGATGAGGCAGAGCAAGAGCTCCACTACTGATCGGAATGGCACTGTTACTCACTCAAGTGCAAGGTAGCAAGAGTTCCTGAGGTGACTGAAATATTATTCCAGTCTAGGCAATTAGCTCTAACTGAAGAAAGAAGTAAATTGACTGCATCTCACATGTTGTATAGTTGTGCTCTCTGCCAGAAAAAAGTATAGAAGTGCTAAGGCTCATGCTCAACATTTGAATTCAAAGAATCATGTTTTGAAAGCTTCTCAAGATGCAAGTTCTCTGGGCTCAAGGCATTACTAAAGTAATAAAGTGACTTACAACTCCTGCACCAAATAAGTCAACTCTAAGTAAAACTCTAATGTTTAAAGAAAGGGTTGAGGAGAGTACTGGAAGTGATGATGAATGGGTGGAGGTTAGCTCTGATGATGATGGATCTCCAAGTAAATGAGAATGCTTCTCGGATTGAAGCTGAGGAAGAAGATAATATGGATGAAGATGAAGATCAACAAATGCCTCGAACTTATGCTATTTTGGTAATGATTAAATCCCAGCCGTTCATACGTCTTTCTTGATGAAGAACAACAAATGCCTCGAACTTATGCTTTTTTGGTGATGATCAAATCCCAGCCGTTTACACGTCTCTATTGATGAAGATCAACAAATGCCTCAAACTTATGCTATTTTGGTGATGATCAAATCCCAGCCGTTTATACGTCTCTATTGATGAAGATCAATAAATGCCTCGAACTTATGCCATTTTGGTGATGATCAAATCCCAGCCGTTCATACGTCTCTATAGATGAAGATCAACAAATGCCTCGAACTTACGCTATTTTGGTGATAATCAAATCCCAGCCATTCACACGTCTCTATTGATGAAAATCAACAAATGCCTCGAACTTACATTCCTCTTTGATGATCAAATCCTGGCCGTTGCTTATAACTTCAACCTTTCCTTTTTCACATCAATAAACTTAACTGGATTTCAAACTCCTTTCGAACACTAACCTTCAATTACTGTAGCTTCACTCCAACACATCAGCCTTTAAATTCTCCCAATTCTTCAGCAATGTCATTCTTCTAACTCTTCAAAAATTACTTCTCAGCTTCTCTTCAATCACACTCTAACACCTAATTAAAGGAGAAATATGGTGATAAGATGTTGAGAATGCAAAGATATGATGATGAAGCACATGCCACCGTATATGATGAGCTTTTCTCATATGCATGCCCCAAATTCATTATCTCATCAGCTCCTCTTTTGGAAGAGCCTCTTATAAACCGGAATCAGATGCTAGGGCACGATAAAAAATACCCATTTTCAAGAAGACAATGAGATATATATCTCAAAATGGTAACGAGGCATGCGACGCGGTGACAAGGCACAGACAGCAAGATATATATATGAAATAAATAAATAATAAAATTTATAGTTTGTTATATTTGATATCCTTACTTGTACTCAAAGCCCTTAATTGGAGGTTCTCAAGATTTTAATATGGGGTAATTAATAATAGAGGCTTGCCTCTATTAGGAATGGAAGAGTCCACAAAAAATAAAAATAATAAAATAAAATAAAATAAAAAATCATTTGTGATTCGATATATGACCCGGTGTCTCTTCACCGATACGACTCCAGGGCGCGTATTTTCGATCCCACAATTAGCTCACTGAGTAATAGCATTACTCGCCACTCTTCTTTTTCCCTCCTCGAGTTTAGTAGTGAGTGCAGTCTATCCTCGTGTTGGGTAGCTGTTTGTGTGTGTTGCTCTCAGTGGGGTTTGTGCATCTTTTGGAGCATATTGTATATTACACATTCTTGTCTAGATTGGATCAACTGGGTTGTATATATATCTCTGAGCTGTATATCACATTGTGTACTTGCATTTGTTTTTGCTGTACATATATATAACTATCTATTGTATTCTTTCTAGTTCCATTTGGTGATTTGCCTAGCTGTAATCCAATACATGTTTGCTTAGGTTTTCAGTAAGCCTTGTGCTAATTCAGAGGAGGTGTTGTTCACCAGACTTGAATTAACGCGGCGATTATCCCGTGCCTAACTAGGAGTCGGGACGTGACAACATAATTTATCAAATCATAAGTTCAACCACAATTATACCAAATAAACTGTTTCTAAACAGTGTCATATTCTAACCATCAAGATACAAATACTCACCTAGGTCAATGGACCCTCTCAACTCAAGTCATGCAAGTATATAAAATATTATTCTCAAAGCTTTCACAATCAATTCAAAATATTATGAAATGCATTTTCAAAGGGTTGTCAAATAAAGGTTTAAAAAATGCTATATAACTTTAATAAATCTATACATAGTATAAAATTTCACTCATAGAAAAACGCTCCCAAAAGTTACTCCCACTCTTTCGCAAGTTCCTCACTTTTCCAGGAGGATGTTTTGCCTAAAAAACAAGCAAAGAACTTATAAAAATCAAAGAAAATAGGTTTAATACCCAAAATGGTCCCTCTACTTTTCTCTCTCTTCCCTTTTAGTCCCTCTACTTGAATTTGATCTTAATAGTCCCTTTACTTTCTAATTCGGGCCAATTTGACCCAAGCCGGAGACGTCGTCAACAATTCCGTTTGCTTCAGATGACGTGGCCCTCGTGTGGATTAAAACGTGACAACGTGGCAGCCCACGTGTACTTTACTTGAGTTCTCGGATCCGGATCCGGACATCACATCCGGATCCGAGAAACCCAACGAGAGTCTTCTTCCTTAATCTCCCTCTCCCTCGCCGAGCCCTACCGGAAAGCCGTTCTCGGACCCCAGCAAGACCTCAAACTTGGAGCCCTAGCAGGACGACGCTTCATCAACCCTACAAACCTCTGCAAACCTGACACTGTGATTTCTCTTAGCGAAGGTAAACAATGTCGGCTTTACTTCATCCCCATATGTGTTTTAAAATCAATGCGATGAATGTACACATGTACACATGCTCAAATTGATGAATTCGGAATGTTTGTGATGATGTTTCCATTCTTTATGTTTGATTTGACGATGTTTATAACCCCACAGAGAGCATGCTAAATTTTAGCCATTTTCCATTATATGTATTGATGTTGCAAAGGAGCTTTAGTGTTTGACAAAGGAATCTTAACAGTTGTTACTTGTTGTGAATATACAAACCACACTATCTTTGGACTCATTGCCTTTATTTCTTTTCCACAAAACAAAAATGTTTGGCTTTGTCTGGTTATACCTTAATGGATGTTGTTCAAAGTTCAAAAAAGACTTAATGCTAGGTACACTAAAGTATCATTGTTTTGATTGCATTTTAAATTTTGTTAGTACTTAATGATTAACAATTTAGCTTTTTCTGCAAGCAATCTTGCAGTAATTTATAAAATTCTCAAACATACCTTACGAGCACTATCAAACTAGACAATATTTAACATAACTTTAGTTAACCATTAAAGTTAATGAATGGCTGGATCAAGAACTGCCATGGATGTTATTCAAAGTCTCTACATAGATTGTTAACTAACTTTACTGCTAGGTACACCTGAACTAGCATTGATTTGATTGCCTTTTAATTTTTGTTAGTTCCTAGTGACTAATGATTTAATTTTTTCGGACCAATTAAGGAAAGCGCCAAACTTAATTAACTTAACTCCAATCATAATCACAATTAATGAATACTAGTCAAGCTCTCACATGAATCATTAAAGAAGTTCATTAACTTACTTTCTTGGATGAAGAACTACCATGGATGTTGTTCAAACTTAATTAACTTGCTTTGTTTGGTTATATATGAATTCATATGCCCCATAGGCCTAATTTTGAACTTGAACTTTGAGTGTCATTCACATTTTTATTTCTGAAAAAATTCAAGCGAACGTAACATTTAGATTTAGTATTTCCTACAAGCCAATTTGCATTGATAGGTCAACTTCTCAAACTTGCCTTACCTTACAATCATTATCACAGTATATAAAATTAAATGACACCTGCGATTAGGAAACCTCTCAAACCTAATTAACTTGCTTTGTTTGGTTATATATGAATTCATATGCCCCATAGGCCTAATTTTGGACTTGAACTTTGAGTGTCATTCACATTTTAAAATTTAGTATTTCCTAGAAGCCAATTTACATTAATAGGTCAACTTCTCAAACTTACCTTACCTTACAATCATTATCAAACTAGATAAAATTAAATGACACTCTCCTGATTAGGAAACCTCTCAAACTTAATTAACCTAACTTAACTAGAATCATAATCACAAATAATGAAACCTGAAGGAGTTTCACTTAAAGGAGTTAGGAAACCTCTCAAGTAAAGTCCTGACATGAATAATTAAAGGAGGTTCACTCCACTAACCTTTGTTTAAAAATTTAAATGAGACATACATAATGATGAATAAAGATCAAATAATACAAATTTACATGATTTGGTATTACTTAGCAATGTCCATTAATTTGTTAACTGCTTTAAAAAAAACTAGGAGAAGATTTGGAAGTCAATGGCACATTTTGCATCTGAGATTTTGGAAAAGCAGATCCCCACTAAAGTGTTGTAGTTATGTACATTAAAATATCAACTTATTTATGTAACTTTTTTCCTGGCCTGTGCTCTTATTGCTTGCCCTGCTATGGTTGTTGTCCTCATTTATTAGGAAATGAATTGTTTTCTATAGGATGTCTAATTGGTATGAGTACACTGTAAGTACCACCACGAGGGGGAATTAGTGAGGGAAAGTGAAGTTAGATATGTTGGTGGTAGTGTGTCTGAATTTTCTGTTGACCCCAATAAACTTTGCCACTGGGATTTGCTAGGGGATGTGAAAGAGCTGGGTTATGACATTAGAATGGATGTGAGGTTATCATACAAGGATGAAGAGGGAGTGTTAAGAAGTGTAATTGATGACCAAACTGTGGTAGGCTTCACTGATCTGCTCATGTCACGCAATACAGTAGACATTTATGTCGAGTGCTCAGAAGCTATGCATGGACAAACCCTACCTAGCACACTGCTATCTGACTCTACATCTGACAATGATAGTGATAATAGTGTAGATGATCATAACGAGGATGAAGATGCCCTAGTGGATGTCCCACTTGTGGATTTTAACTCAGAAGTTGATGAGGAAATTGCACAGGCTAGGGATAATATTAGGAAGTATATTGAGAAGAAAAAATCAGCAATTGGTGTTGTAGAGGAGGGTAACAACAATGAAGTTCAGGGAGATAATCAGGAAGGCAGTGTGCAAAAGGAGACTGCAAACTTTAGGGCATCTACTTCTAAATTTGGCAAAGTAGTTGGATATGACAGTGAGTATATAGACTCCTCAGACCCCGGGAGTTATGAGGACACAAGTGATGGATCGAGTGCAGATGATGCAAGGAGGCATAGATCAAAGAAGTGTCACTATGACCCTAATGTCCCATTGAAGGACTTCTTCATTGGTCTTCAATTTGAAAATATGAAATTATTCAAAGATGAGCTAGTGCAGTTCTCAAATAGGAAAGGATTTCAATTTAATTACATGAAGAATGATCTTTGTTAGGGTGAGGGCCAAGTGTTACGCCAAAGGCCGCAAATGGTTAATCTTGTGTTCATGGAGCAGTGGGCCAAAGTTATTTCTTTGTCAAACATTATGTGAAGGAACACTCATGCATCTTGGTGACCACTAAGAATAAGAGGGTGACAACACATGCGGTTGCTAAGAGATTTTTAGAGGTGATAAGTGGGATGCCTTCAATCGGACCCGGACATGTGAAAGCACTAGTCGAAGAGAAATGGGTGTCTTCATCACTAATAAGGTCTGCAGAAATGCAAAGACATTAGTACTAAAAAAGATTGAGATGCAGTTTAAAGAAGATTTTAAAATCTTACACAATTATGCCCTGGAGTTGAAACACAGCAACCCTGGAAGCACAGTCAACATAGTGTCTGAGAAGATGAACACAAGTGACATACCTGTTTTCCGGAAGATGTATATATGCTTGGCACCCATCAGGGAAGGGTTCATAGGTGGGTGTAGGAGGCTAATAGGTCTTGATGGGTGCTTCCTGAAAGGGTTACTGAAGGGTCAGCTGTTGGTGGCTGTGGGGAGGGATGGAAATAACCAGATGTACCCGGTGTCTTGGGCCATTGTGGAGAAGGAAACTACCGAGAGTTGGACATGGTTTCTCCAGCAATTACAGGAAGACCTTAGCATTGGAGATGGTTTGGGCTGGTCAATAATCAGTGACATGCAAAAGGTTTGTAAGAAATTTACAAGATTAGGAAATTTTTTTCCCAACTTCATTGAAACAATGCTTACTTGGGACATTGATTTTTCCTGCAGGGACTTATACATGCTGTGAAGGATCTCACGCCTCTGGTTGAACACAGAATATGTGCAAGACACATATATGCAAGATGGGGGAAGAAGCATCCAGGGAAGGAGTTGCAGCTCAATTTTTGGAAGGTTGCCAGGTCCACAAATATTCCAGAGATGCAGCACCATTTGCAGAACATGAGGAAGCTCAATGGAGGAGAGAGTGCTGCTGAAGATTTGTTGGTGAATTGGCCAATTGAAGGTTGGTGCCTAGCATTTTTCAATGATGTAGTCCAATGTGAGGTAATTGATAATAATATGTGTGAGACTTTCAATGGGGTGATGGTAGAGGCTAGGAGCAAGCCAGTGATATCCTTCTTAGAGGACATTAGAAGATATGTGATGAGTAGAGTAGTTGTTAAAAGAGGGTATGTGCAAAAGTGGAGATGTGATTATGGGCCTAACATAGTTGACAAGATTGACAATGAAAGGAAAAAGAGTGGCAAATGGCAGGTGGAATGGAACGGGGGATTGAGTCATGAAGTATTTTAGGATAACTTGGTTGTACATGCTAGGCAGGGTTATGTAGTTATGTTAGGAAGCCATAGTTGCTCGTGTGGAAAATGGAACAAGAGTGGCACCCCCTGTCAACATGCAATAGCTGCAATTACATTTGAAGGAAAAGACCCACTTAATTATGTGGCCGAGTGGTTCAAGAAGGACACATACCTCAAGACATATCAATTCCCTGTTAATCCAATTAGAGGAAGAGAATTTTGGCCAACACGTGAAGATGGGCCGTTGGAGATGCCTTCTGCTAGGAGGATGCCTGGGAGACCTGTGAAGAAAAGGAGGAGGGAGCCACTGGAAGGCAAAAGCAGTTCTCAAACAAAAGCTTCAAGGCATTGCAGAGTGATGAGATGCAAAATCTGCCGTGGTGAAGGACATAACAAAGTTCGATGTCCACAAAAAATGAACACTTGTGAGTAAATTACATATACTTATTCTATGTATATTAGTAGCATCTGTCGGTGATATTCATTAATTCAATGGATGACCATTTTGTAATGTGCAGGCCACATCTGCCAATCCACCAGTTGGACTTGCAACCAACAAACGCAGGAAGACAAAATCACAACCCTGTGATATAGCAGCTCCTCCAGTAGATGAGTTCAGGGTGAGTTTAATGTTCACTTCTATGAAGTAAATTGATTAAGTAATTTGTTGTAGGCTTACATTGTGAAGTGTTTGCTTATGGTAATTAATGGTTGCATTTATTTAGGCATCAACTGAGAGTCCTATCTTGGACAATCCTTCAATGGGGAATGCCACTAGTTCAGTAGAACCTAAAAAAGGTGGATCAAGAGGTACTGATAGGTCAATTAGGTCACACAAAATTTTAAGAGTAAGGGTTAATGACATTTCTTATTCACACAAACATTAATTTGGCAGGGAAAATTGCTTTGCCACATTAAATAAATTTTCTGCTGTATTGGTTACAGGGTGCTCACACTGGAGAGCTTATTGTTGGTAGGGAAGTGCAACAAAACACCTTGTTCATTACAACCAAAGAGTTGTTGGTAAATTAAGTTTCCATATTAACATTAAAGTTAGTGTTGCATTGTTTTTATTCATTACTAAGGTAAAACACTCTTTCGTGGTTGTGTTTGGCAGGAAATGAGGAGGAGTCTAGGTGCATCACATAAGCAAAATGCAAATTCCTGTCAGAATGAAGAACCAAATGTGACAACCTCATCTGGAGCAAATGAATTGGTGGATCTACCAACACAGCAAAGTATAACAGATGCTCATGCTGGTGTGAGTCCTTCCAATTGATGAGAAGCCAAGTGATGTCACAATTTGATGCTTGCAAAGGATTTTCACTTTTATAGCTGCAATTGCATGTGTATGTGTCACAAATCTAGAGAGAAACTAGTGACTGGTTGCTATCAATGTATTGTTTTGTTGATTGTAGTGGAACAACTCATTTTGAAATGTATATAAACCAAGAAAACAAATTAATGGACATTTCTAAGTAATACCAAATCATGTGAGTTTGTAATGTTTGATGGTTCTTTATTATTATGTATGTCTCCTTTAAATGTGTAAACAAAGTTTAGTGGAGTTAAACTCCTTTAATGGTTCATGTCAGAACTTGATTAGTACTCATTAATTGTGATCATGATTGCATTTAATTTAATTAAGTTTGGGAGTGTCTTAATTAGTAGGTGTCATTTGATATTGTCTAGTTTGATAATGTTTATAAGGTAAGGTTAATAAGTTCACCAATTACTGCAAATTGGCTTGTAGGAAAAAGTAAATCATTAATCATTAAGTACTAACAAAATTACTGCTTATTTTTTTTTCTGCATTAGTGATTAAGTAAATCATTTTTTTTTTGAAATCAAAATGTGAAGAACACTCAAACAATGTTTGTTTTGTGAAAAAGAACTGAAGGCCCCTAATGACACTGCAAATTGGCTTGCATCAAAAACTAAATCATTAATCATTAAGTTAATTCAAACTGCAAATTTATAGAACTTAGTTCATTTCGTGAAAAATTCGAAATTTATCGGAACAATCACACAAATTAATTACAAATTAGTTACAGACACGGATACATTTGAATGCATAAAATTACTTAAAAATTACATATATACATAAACAATAAACTAATACAAAATTCACAACAACTTCAGCCTAATTTTGTTATCTTCACATTGACTTTCTTAACAAGCATGGCTTGCTTGGCCACCTCTCCCACTCGGAATGGTCCCGACTTCAGCAACATCACTTCGCTGAAAGACAGGCGAAGCGGAGATAATTTATGGGAGAGGGCACATGCCGTCCGACTGGGGCTAAGAGCTTCCGGGCTTGCAGTGGGTAGGAGCTGCTTTCTAGACAAGCCAGGGCAAGGGATGATGTCCATCTTACGAGGGAGACCATCGGAGAAGAAGACTGGTGTTTGGTTTCTCGGATTAGGCTAGGCAAGGGATGATGCCCATCTAAGTAGACGGAGATTAAGGAAGAAGACTCTCGTTGGGTTTCTCGGATCCGGATGTGATGTCCGGATCCGGATCTGAGAACTCAAGTAAAGTACACGTGGGCTGCCACGTTGTCACGTTTTAATCTACACGAGGGCCATGTCAGCTAAAGCAAACGGAATTGTTGACGACGTCTCCGGCTTGGGTCAAATTGGCCCGAATTAGAAAGTAAAGGGACTATTAAGATCAAATTCGAGTAGAGGGACTAAAAGGGAAGAGAGAGAAAAGAAGAGGGACCATTTTGGGTATTAAACCAAGAAAATACGAAAAGGTCTGACATGCATACGACTCTACCAACAAGTGCTAAAAAGGCCAAATTGAAATCAAACGAAATCATATCAGTCCCACACAATAACTAGAGAATTTTCAACACCTAAAACCTATGATTTGAATCTAGAAATAAGGTGAACCAATGAAAATGGTTCGGTGCTACAGTACTCAAAACTCATCAGTGAGTTTTAGCCAATGAATACATCCATTTTTGTTTTTTAGAAAATCATTGGAGATAACAAGAAGAACATACTTCCAAGATATTTTGGCTTATAAATAACTCAAATTTCACATCTAAACATAACAAATGAAACCCTAGAATATGGATCCACAGATATAAATGAAATTATAAAATAAAATAAAGGCTACACATGAAAGAATAACAACATATCATGAAATCTTCCAAAAAGACATGAAAAACTCAAAGAAATCCATGTAAAACAAGAAATGAGAAGAATTAGAAGAGAAGAAGAAACATTTCTTATCTCAAAGATTTGCTGGCAAAAATTCTCCAAAGCTTGCCCTTACTTAAAGGAAAATAAGAAGGAGAGGAGGAAAGAATGAAAGTGAAAAAAATAAAGAAGAAGATAGAGGATAAGATTAAGAAGATAAATGAAAGGGTCTGATGGTTGAAGAGGAGTTAAGATGAGAATAAGGTTGAATGAAAACCTAAGGATGAAATAGAGTAGGCAAATTACTATTTTACCTCTCTTTTGGGAAAAGTACAAGAAAAACACTCAGTTTTAAAGTATAAAAAATTGAAAGACCAGAATTACTATACATACACATAAAACTTGGTCTTCACTTTTCTTTTTTGATTTCGACGTCGGGGACGGGTATCACATCTTCTATTTGTCACTTTGTGTTGCGTGGTGTAGGAGCCCACTCCTAATGGACTCGTATCGTTGATTTTTCTGTCTTTATTGTTATTCTTTTTCTTTCTAATTAATGCATGTGATTTATTATTTTATTTAAAACATTGTAAACTTCACAACTACATTGATTAGACTATTTTTTAGTATTTTATAAGGTTTTTATTTTTATCAAATATCAATTATCAAATCACTCATTTAATATAAAAAATAAAAAAATTTTAATTCTCAAACCTTGATGGGAGACTATTTTAGCCGTATTGACATCGTTAATGTTATATATCCAATTTTTTTTATATCTCAAAATTGTAATTATATTAAAAACTTTTTTTGGCTTTGAATTATATAAAAAAATCAAGTAATGAATTTTTTTATTAGACTGAATGTGATTTTCATTTATAATAATAAATTTAATTTTAATGTTTTAGTACTATTTAATAGAAAACATGATTTTTTTATTTGATTTAATTTTTGTTTTTTTTAATCATGTCATTCATATTGGACAATGATATGAGCAAATTAATGCATGATCCAATGGTACTTGTTGATTTCATTTCACTTTTTATTTATTTTTTTCATATCAATTTGAATATTAGAAAATATAGTTTTCTAATTTTATAAAATTTTATATTTAGCTTACTTCTTAAATACAAATTGATGGATATCGAGAGTTATTTTTAATTTAAAATATATTATTTTTATTACATTGTGATTTGCAAAAGAAATAACCAAACCTGATTATAAATTGCAATTATTAATTACTTTACATTTATATCATAATTAAAAAAATAAACATACTAATCAAGGCATCAGATTCGGAGGGAGTGTCAATCCCGATGCAAAAGAGGTCACTCATAGCAAAACAGCAAACACGATTACACATCCAACTAGAAAATCACAAGTCAGCAAACCTACACCACGTCACCCCCGTCATTTGAATATCGAATCCGGGGCAATCCCGTCATTTCATATCACAACGGGACAAGCGAGCGACGCTTCCAGATGTCTACGTTTCCATAAATAGCATCCCAATATTCCTCACGATAATTCTAAACAAAAGTGATCCATCGAGCACGTGAAATCGGACCGTCCGATCAAGACACCAAATCGGTGCTACTCTGTCATTAAACCTGCGCCGGCGGAGCAGTATAACAGCGCCGTTGCTTGGCTTTTGGGAGTACAAGGAACCCATCTCACCTCTCTTTCTCTTTCTTTGAAATCGGCCCCGTTTTGTTCGATATCGGGGAAAAGTTCGGCGCCGGGGCGGCGGAGAAACCCTAGAGGTGGAGGCGATGGAACCCGAGACGGCGACAGCGGCGGTGCCGCCGGAGGAGGGTGAGGCGGTGACGGCTGCAGGGACGGATGAGGGGGCGAGGAAGGAGGTTGAGGAGGAGGTGTTGGTGTCGAGGGCACAGCGGCTAATCTCGAAGATCACCGCGACGCAAGCAAACCCTAACCCTAGACTCATCCACGCCCTTGCCTCCATGCTTGAGACGCAGGAATCCAGGTGGTAGTCAGTTTTCCCGCTCACGTTTCTTTGGTTTGCATTGATTTCGGTTTTAGGGTTTGTGGGGCTGTTTCTTGATAGTTGTATTGGAGCGGCTTCTCCTTTGTGGGAATGCTAGCAGCGATGATCCGCTTCTAGGGTTTAGTTTGAATAATCGTTTCTTATTCTTTTCTTTTTAAATATTGTTCACTCGCTTGATTTTTTTGCTTTGGTTCTAGATTGCTGGATTATCCGTTGAAAATTAATCGTGGAAGTTTTGGATATTTTACAGCATATATTTTGTTCTTTCTTTGCGGAGAATGAATCTCTCGCGAACCTGTAAATGCCTGGATGATAATAAACACTGGACGATGTCTCACAACTCTTTAATATATCCACCTATGAGAGGGGCGAGAGATTTTTTTTCTAATTTTTTTTTTCAAAATTTAACAGTATTGAGGTAAGGATAGTGTTATGTTGTGCGTCTGTGTGTTCGCGCGCAGGCCTGTTGTACGAAGCTCATGTTTGTGGGTTTGTTGAAATTTAGAAAATGGAATGTTTGTTATGTGCTGTGGGATGGCTGCATACGTCATAGAGTGGGAATTGGCCGGTTAGTATTAGGTGGAAGACAATGTGGTTAATGGGAACAAGATTAATAGTTAGTACCATGCATTTGGCATGAACCTTAAATTAACCATATTTCTGCATTGTGCTAAGTGTAGGGCTGTGATAAATATTTAGTAGTTCATATATGCGCTGGAGAAAAAGTAAGACTTGATGAAGGAGAACACCTGAACAACATTTTTGAGTGGCAATGCTGTTGAAGCAACAAAGCTTCTCATCTAGGACGTGAGTATTGAGCAATTGTCTTGAATCTAACTAAACAATTGGCGGTTGTTTAAATCTAATAAATAAAGTTTTGGGTACCTTGGTCCATTGCTGAAGATCAAGGACCATGTGAAGTTCGTGATTAATGAGTGGGAGGAAACATGGATAACTGAAATTTTTATGGCCATGTGCACATAAGTGTCAGACAAATTCTAAGAGGAGCTGTTCTCAAAATTTCATTCAAAAGATGTTTCAATTTTTGAATTTCAATATCATTAAGCGAGCTTATGGTTTCTCCCACCAAAACAGGTAGACATTTATGAAGATTCTGTTTTCGTTTTACGGGCTTCACTCTTTTGCTAATTCGTCTTTGGACCAATCTTGGTCTTTGGTTTCTTTTGGTTCAAGCTAATTTATTCATTATACTTTTTTGTTGGGATCATGGGAAAGAATGTGATTTTTAGAGGAAGCCTGCACCATTTCCTGTTTGAAACTTCAGAGTAGCATACAGTTTGGGATGAATAGGAGAATTGCTTGTTTTGCAAACTCTAGATATATCAATGGTATGATGTGGCATATTTCATGGCCGACATTATGTGAAAAACATCACCAGTTAGCTAGCATACCATTTTTATCTAAATGACCTTGTCTCAAAGCAAATCATGCATGTATGTGGGAGAAGATAAAAAGTTTTTATCTGTGACCACTGGATGAGGAGTTTCTTATCAGGTGTCATGGTGATTAATGGGTTTCAAAGTGTCCTAGTTTTAGTCTTAATATATGACACTGGTTCCCTGACAGGATTGCAAGATATTTTCTTCTTTTTGATCTTGTCAATGTCTCTATTCACAGTCAATATTTTATTTCGATATACCTCTTGTGTGCACTAATTAATGGTTCCCCTTGTGTATTTTCTCCTTTCTTTTTTGATATGCTGTATTTCATGTATGTAGCTTGTTAATACCATTTTGGAAATGCATTTCAAATGTGTGTAACTGATATGTGATACATGACAGTTATATCCAGCAATCTGGTAGTTCATCCCTCAATAATGGCCGGGCATCTCACCTTATTGGAAGATTGGGAAGCGTGGTGAGGGTAGGCTCAGCTTTTTAAATGAATAAACTTTTGTTAATATTCTCGTATACCGGCATGCTCTCTTTGATGGTTGCTTTTCTCCTCAAAATGTTCTGTTTGTTTTACTCAGGAGACCGATGAATTCTATGAGTTGATATCATCTAAGTTTTTATATGAAAGTAGATACTCTACTAGTGTTCGTTCAGCTTCTGCGAGGCTTCTTCTAAGCTGTTCTTCAACCTGGATGGTTAGTTTGCTTGCTGAAATACTCTCTCTCTCTCTCTCTCTCTTATATATATATATATATATATATATATATATACTTATTTATATGAATTGTTTCTGTGAAAATTTTCCAGTTCCCTCATGTTTTCGATGATGCTGTTTTGGATAATATAAAAAACTGGGTTATGGAAGAACCTGTGGATGTATCTGGCTGTTCTTCCCACTGTGAGTGTGAATCAGGGAGGACAAAACCAACAGATGCGGAAATGCTTCAGACTTATGCTACTGGGCTTCTTGCTCTCTCCTTGGCCGGGTTTGCATTTTAATCTTATTTGTTTCATACACTGCATATTTTTTGCATGTTTAAATGTAATTAATAAAGGCAATGATGTTTTGCAGGGGTACCCAAGTTGTAGAAGATCTGTTGACATCAGGTTTGTCTGCTAAACTTATGCATTATCTGCGTGTCCGCATCTTTGGGGATACTGGCACTGGTCAGAAAGATAATATTGCTCCAGATGTAAGGCACGGTTCTTCCATCAGAAACAAAGAAGAAAGTAGAAACAAGTATCGGCAGGTTGTCAACTCCTCCCGACTGGATGTTCCAAGGGTTGGAGATGAATCATTGTTAGGTGGGCAGACTTCTGAGAGGGATCTTGATAGAGTTGATAGAGTTGTGGATATGAGACAAACACAGGGGTCAGAGTGTTGGGGAGAAGCTGGTGAATTTCTAGAATCTGAAAAGATTGTTTCTTCATCTGGACCTGTTGGTGTTTGTGATATAGTTGATGAAGATGCTGGTATGACTGGTGAGGGCTGGCACAATAGGGAATTTGTTGATGGAAAGCTTTGGCCTGGGTCTGGGGAGCGAGATAGTGCATTTAAAAACATATGGGAAGATGACGATGATGGAAATTCAAGGGATGACTCTTCAAGGCGCAGGGCTAACAGGGGTTGGCCAAGAACAAGAGGGAAAGGAAGGACTTCTGAAGGTACTCAAGAAAATGAAAGGATATTGAGTTCTCCAGGGTCTGGATTAAGAATAGGTGGTTCAGGCCGGAGTTTAAGAGACAGAAATCAGCTAAAAATCGAAGACAACAAAAGGATTATTGATTCAAAAAAGAACTTGAGCAAAATGGGTTTGGATGTGTTTGCAACTGGGGAGGAGAATGATGATCGTTTTGCTGACTGCAACATTGGTGCCAAAGATATTTCACATTTGGTGAAGGAAGCAACAAGGGCTGCTGAAGCTGAAGCCAGGGCAGCTAATGGACCTGCTGAGGCCATCAAAGCAGCTGGTGATGCAGCAGCTGAATTAGTGAAAGGTGCTGCTTTGGAGGTATGAGCAAGATTGTCTGATTTTTTGCATTTAAATTTTATCATGCTTCTGTTATAGCATACCTATGTGCTTGTAGGTTTGGAAAGCTACAAATGATGAAGATGCTGCTGTTTTGGCTGCTTCTAAAGCTGTATCTACTGTTGTGGATGCAGCTAAAGCCACTGAAAATTCAAGGTAAGCCTGCAACTAATTGTGTACAAATTCTTTTTTTCAGTCGATTATAGATGAGCAAATAGATGTAATTTATGTTTATGCTGGGAAATTTATGTTGACTCAGAAATTCCCTTAAAGCAAATGAAGTTTTGGACAATCCAAAGCCTGTGGAACCTGATGCAGATGATGGTTTGGACGACTTCTTCATTTTGGACAATGAGTCTCTTGCACGACTAAGAGAAAAATACTGCATTCAGTGTCTTGAAATTTTAGGCCAGTATGTTGAAGCTTTGGGACCAGTCCTTAAAGAGAAAGGCGTGGATGTCTGCCTGGCCTTTTTGCAACGTTGTTGTAAAGATGAGAATTCACTGGATGGCTTGTCATTACTTCCAGAAGTTCTGAAGCTAATCTGTGCTCTAGCTGCTCATCGAAAATTTGCAACAGTATTTGTTGATCGGGGTGGGATTCAAAAACTCCTTTCCACCCCAAGAGCCTCTCAGACCTTCTTTGGTTTGTCATCTTGCTTATTTACGATTGGTTCTTTGCAGGTACAAAACCACTCTGAAGTTATATTGGTATGCCATACCATGTTGTATTTAGGTAATTGATCTTATGCTCAATCTGAACGTGTATGCAGGCTGTCATGGAGCGTGTTTGTGCTCTTCCTTCTGATGTGGTGCATCAGGTTGTGGAGTTAGCTCTTCAACTACTAGACTGTCCTCAAGATCAAGCCAGGAAAAATGCAGCGATCTTCTTTGCTACTGCATTTGTGTTTAGGGCTGTCCTGGATTCTTTTGACTCACAGGAAGGTTTGCAAAAAATGTTGACTCTTTTACATCATGCCGCATCTGTTAGGTCAGGTGGGAACTCTGGAGCATTAGGCGCTCATAATGCAAATCTTAGAAATGATCGATCACCAGCAGAAGTTCTGACTGCAACAGAGAAGCAGATTGCTTATCATTCTTGTTTTGCGCTGCACCAGTACTTCAGGGCTCATCTTCTTTTACTTGTGGACTCGCTTCGCCCAAATAAAAGCAGCAGGGGAATAGCCCGAAGTACTACTAGTGCCAGAGCTGCCTATAAGCCATTGGACATCAGCAATGAAGCTATGGATACAGTGTTTGTTCAAATTCAGCGTGACAGGAAACTTGGACCTGCTTTAGTGAGAGCTCGGTGGTCTGTTGTGGATAAGTTTCTTGCTTCCAATGGCCATATAATAATGTTGGAGTTGTGTCAGGTATGGATACCTACTCAGGGACTACTATTTTGGTGTTATTATGTTTGTTTCGTAAGTTACTGATGGTTTGATGATTTGTTTGTTTCCTACAGGCTCTTCCTGTTGAACGCTATTTGCATGATTTGGCACAATATGCACTTGGTATTCTTCACATTGTCACATTTGTGCCCTATAGTAGGAAGCTAATTGTAAATGCCCCGTTGAGCAATGAACGTGTAGGCATGGCAGTGATTTTAGATGCAGCAAGTGGTGCTGGATATGTTGATCCTGAGGTATTGTGACTTGTTTATATGCTCAGAACCAGTCAGTTTTTATTGAAAATCATCATTTGCTCAGATACATTCATTTTATGCATTTGGCAGGTAATACACCCAGCCTTGAATGTGTTGGTAAATCTTGTATGCCCTCCGCCTTCAATAAGTAACAAACCGTCTTCAACTGTTCAAGGTCAGCAGTCTGTTTCATTGAGCACAGCAAATGGTGCTGGTGCAGAGAATAGAGACCGCAATGGGGGAGTCTAACTTGATTGAAAGAGGTGGGCCAACACCATTTCCTGGAGGAAGTTCACAAACAGCATTGACAGGTATGTCTGCTGGAGTTGTTGGGGACCGCAGAATATCTTTGGGGCCTGGAGCAGGCTGTGCAGGCCTTGCTGCTCAGCTAGAACAGGGATACCGTCAGGCACGGGAAGCGGTTCGGGCCAACAATGGTATAAAGGTTCTCTTGCATCTTCTTCATCCTAGGATGATCACACCTCCTGGCGTTCTTGATTGTCTCCGAGCGCTTGCGTGTCGTGTCTTGCTGGGTCTAGCAAGAGATGATACGATTGCTCACATATTGACCAAACTCCAGGTTTGTATGCATGTTATGAAATTTTTTTACTTGTAAGGTTGCCGTCATACTGGTTCTTTTGTGCTTCTTTCATATCTTAGTTTGACAACTATGCATGATACTTACATTTGGTGTACATTTGTGTGGATAATTGAGTGACTTTTCTTCCTTTACTCATATACTCACAAACATTATCTTGGTCAATTATGTAGAATTTTAGTTATAAACTGGCTGTTGAACTTGTTTCTTCCTTTTTTGGGTGATATTTAAGGTGGGGAAGAAACTGTCAGAACTCATTCGTGATTCAAGTACCCAACCATCTGGAACTGAGATGAGCAGGTGGCACACTGAGCTGGCCCAGGTGGCAATTGAGTTGATTGCGGTGAGTGTATTGAGGATTTGAATGAGTAGTCTTATATAAAATTTATACCATTTCAGTGTTTTTTCGTGGCATATTTATCTGCTTGTAGAGTATGTGTTGGCACCCAAGGGAAGTTCATGTCTGTATTCTGTAAGTTGAGTATACTTTATGCTCTTCATTTGAGGGTCCTTTTCTTATGCCTGCTGTCATAAAATCAGGGGTGATTGTGATATAGTCTTTTGAATGCTGCCATTGCATATGTAGGGAAATATTAGAGGTTGTGTACATAGCCACAGTTAAGTATTTGATCAAGCTGTTGAAAAGAAGATTGTTTGGCTATGTCTATGAAGATTCTGCACATGGTTCTCTAAACATGCAGGTCGAGAGGGTGTTTTTTTAGTCTTCTAAAGAACTAGGTTAAATCTATATGCTTGTTTTCTTAAGAGCTGCAAAATATTATGTTGCACTAGAGTACATGTGCATTAATCAGGGTTCATGCGCAATAACTCACTTCAGCTGGGTTAATGTGCAAAACCATACATGTTTTGGCTGTGAAAGGCAAAGTGTTCCAGTCAAACTTGCAGTGAATGAGCGGGCATGAAAAGAATCAACTTGATGGCATTGTACTTCTAATATATTTGCCTGATGCTCACCATCATTAACATACTTATCTATCTATTTTGTAGATTGTTACCAACTCTGGGCGGGCAAGCACATTAGCAGCCACTGATGCTGCTGCTCCTACACTCAGACGCATTGAGAGAGCAGCAATTGCTGCAGCCACTCCTATTACCTATCACTCCAGGTTTCTAACTTAAATTTCTCCTTTAGGAGGTAGTCAGCCATGCTTTCCTTGACGAGTAATTTGTTTTTTTTTTTTAATTTGACACAGGGAGCTATTACTTCTTATTCACGAACATCTGCAACTATCTGGCTTCACAGCCACTGCAGCCTTATTAAAGAAGGAGGCTGATTTGACACCTTTGCCGTCATTAGGTGCGCCACCACCTCCTCTTCACCAAGTTACTATTCATGAGGGTTCGTCTACACTTTTTCAATGGCCATCAGGTCGTTCAAGTGGATTTCTTTTAGATGCATCAAAACCAATCGTGCGAGATGAGGATGCTGGCCTAAGGTCTGATCTAGTTTCCAATTCGTTTAAAAAGAAGTCTCTATCTTTTTCATCTAGTTTGTCACAGTCAAAAAGTCGGCCACCATCTCTCTTGCTTACTGCAATTAAACCGTCTACTGCTATCAACGGCTCATCTGTCGGGGGACCAGAAACTCCATCTATATCTGCTCCTAAGTCTACTTTGGATATTGACCATACACTCAAATCTCCGATTCTTCTGCCAATGAAACGCAAATTGATGGAGCTGAAGGATGTTGGTTCTTCCTCTCCATCCAAACGACTAGCTACTGTTGACCTTGTAACCCAGTCTCCAACCTGCCAAACACCAAGCGCTGGTCGTAGAACTCACTTGTTGGATCATAAAGGACAATCTCCTAATCTCAATCTTACGCCGCAAGATTCTCAATCCCGTCTGAAATCTAGCATTTTTTTGGATCACTCTGATGAAACTTTCTATGGCAGTACTTTCCAAGCACCGATGATGTCTGATGCCCAGATTGGTCTTCATGCTGATTCTCAACCTGGAAATGTAGAGCGAATGACACTTGATTCTTTAGTTGTCCAATATTTGAAGCACCAACATCGGCAATGTCCAGCTCCGATAACTACACTGCCTCCTCTTTCTCTTTTACACCCACATGTATGCCCTGAACCCAGCCGTAGTCTGAATGCTCCTGCAAATGTGACATCTCGAGTTAGTTCACGTGAATTTCTGAAAGAATATGGGCAGAATCATGCCCGTCGGAGGGATCGTCAGTTTGTCTACAGCAGATTTAAGCCATTTCGTACTTGCCGAGATGAACCTGCTCTTTTATCATGCATTACCTTTTTGGGTGACTCTTCTCGTATAGCTACTGGGAGCCAGTCTGGGGAGCTGAAGATTTTTGACACCTATAATGGCAATTTGCTGGAAAGTCATTCGTGTCACCAGTCACTAGTCACGCTTGTTCAATCTGCCTTTTCTGGTGGAATGCAGCTTATTCTTTCCTCGAGTGTACATGATGTAAGGTTGTGGGATGCATCCTCGATCTCGAGTGGACCTCTGCATTCATTTGATGGATGCAAAGCTGCACAATTTAGCCACTCAGGGACCATGTTTGCGGCTTTTTCTCCAGAGGCATCTCGGCGGGAGGTTCTTCTGTATGATATCCAGACCTATAATCTAGAGCAGAGGTTTTCTGATAGCTCAAACATGTCAGGACGAGGCCACACACAATCCCTTATACATTTCAGCCCGTCAGATACAATGTTACTTTGGAATGGGATCTTGTGGGATCGACGAAGTTCAGGCCCTGTTCATCGGTTTGACCAATTCACAGACTATGGAGGAGGTGGCTTTCATCCCGCTGGAAATGAGGTATGACTTTGTGTTTTACCGATTTGTTTGTTCAAGTAAACATTTTGGTAGTATTTTACTGGGGGATGATCTGTGTTATTCCACCAGCTGCAATCATATATTCAAAGGCTGCATGAGTTAGCAAATAATTTCTTTTATACAAGATTTAATCAAGGAATATTAATAAAATGTTCAGTTTTATTTAAACTGTATATTTTGATTAGCATTAATTAAGCCAGAGTTGGCTTCACATAAAAGTTGTCCATCCAAAATAAATTCAAATAATTAGATGCCAAACTCATCCAATATAGGAGTTTGTGATCCCATCCAAAGACCACCTTTGTGTGTTATGTGGCCCAATGTGATTCACACAGTTATCAAATAGGTGTATTGAGCACGCATGTGGGAGTGATGAAAAGTTGTGAGTTCATTATTTTTAACTGGTAGTGTCAGTGATTTGGGTGAGCTTCTGTGAGAAGTTTCTTTTTGAGAAATGTGGAAAGGCCATTCTTATAGCACTAACACTTACTCCTGACCTTTTGTGTGGGGAACTTTTTTTAACCAAGTTTGTGACCCTCTAAGAATATTTTCAGTGAAGCATATTCATCTTTTCTGTATTTTTGCTATATGGTATTTAGCATAACATCTGAGTTGAAACTTATGCCAGACAGCCTTTTGTTTTCTTAGACAGTCTTAGGGAGTTATTTGTTACATATGCCAAGCAACATTAAATAGATTGAAATAGTTTTAGTTGTTTTAAAGTAGTTTTGTGTCAGTCTGACATACAGCCTAATATGAAGTAATAATTGTAAATATATTTTGTTCTCCAATGGAGGAATTGTCCGCAGAGATTGTTCATTCCAAAGACAAATGATTTTTTATTATATTTTTAATAATGTTTATGTGAATATGGAGGGAGTAGCTGTAATGCTGTTTTAGAACTATAGTCTACTCCGTTGGTTACTTCAATCTTACATACGGATTAATTTATTGTGGATGCATTTGATTCAGTTTTCTATTACATAAGGTGCATTGGTTTTTCTCAAACAACAAAAAGGTTCTTAACTTCATGGTAGCTTATAGCACCAGGTCTTTTTATAAATTGATGGTAGGGATTTCCATATCACTCATTGTGTATACTTTTTGGTTATAATATATTTGAAATGAGTGAAAGTGCAGTTCATGATTATGAATTTGACTTGTTTCTTCTGCTTTTCTATCTTCCATTTAAAAGGGTTTTTTTGAGGGCTCGAAGCTGAAATTTTCATCCTTTTCTTAACCTTTTGGTAGACCATCTACTGTACATGAGGTCAATTAATGTCCGTTCCATATTTTTTGGGTGGCCATCTGGTTGGTTGTATCATATTTGCATGCCTCTAAGCATGTAAAGGCTGTTAGTTATACGGTGTATTTTTAGTTGCTCACCCCTTTCATGTGGTGAGCTCTTGCAGGTTATTTTGAACTCTGAAGTCTGGGATCTTCGGAAATTCAAGCTTCTACGGAGTGTGCCATCCCTGGACCAGACTGTGATCACCTTCAACTCAACCGGGGATGTCATCTATGCAATCCTGAGACGCAACCTTGAAGATGTAACATCAGCTGTTCACACCCGACGAGTTAGGCATGCATTATTTCCTGCATTTCGCACCATTGATGCTGTGAACTATTCTGATATTGCAACAGTCCAAGTTGATCGCTGTGTCCTTGATTTGGCAACGGAACCCAATGATTCCTTTGTTGGGGTTGTCGCCATGGATGACCATGAGGATCTGTACTCCTCTGCCAGGCTTTATGAGATTGGTCGGCGTCGACGAACTGATGATGATTCTGACCCTGATGATGGGCCAGACACAGATGAAGAGGAAGATGAGGAGAATGATGACTCTGATGTGGATGCGGACGCTCTCTTGGGCCCTGATTTGGATGGTGAAGGGGATAGTGACTCAGATGACTTGAGCAACGATGAAGATGATGATAGTGTGGATGAAGCTGATGATGATGTTGGGGATTTCAACATGGATGGTCAAGGTTTGCTGGAGATAGTGACGGAGGGAGATGAGGATGACGACAGCGAGGTGCTAGAGTCACTGGGTAGTGAAGACGAGGGGGATTTTATGGGCAATGGCTTTGGATTTTAAACTACAGCAATATCTTACCAGTTGTTTGCTTGTCTTCCCTGTAAGTATTTAGCTTCTTGGTTCTTCAGTGGGAGTAGGAATTAGCCAAAAAAAAATAGTTGTATTGGAGGAAGTGAGGATATGAGATGGTTGAAGAGAGCAATTGATCTACTTTTTTTGGGTTGTGCTAAAGAAAAATAAAGTGGTAATTTTGGAATTCTTTGTAATTGTTCCAAATGTATCATATTTATTTTTCCTTATTCCCATCACATAACTACTTTTTGACCATTTCTGTTGTGCTTCTCTTGGCCTTCTGAAGGGCAGAGACTGGTGTAGCGTGAGCATGGCTTACTGCAGGCTGAGGTGGGAGGACCTGTGTGCCTGTAGTTGTTTCAGATGTTTACGTTCTTGTTACTTAATGCGTTCTGAGTTTTGTGTTTTCAGGATTTGCTAACATGTAGTTTATTTGGTTTTAACTTTTTAATGAGAAGGTGCAGAGTTATGATTGATCATGCAGCTGCCGCTGCTGCTGCTTCTTTGCATGAATGGCCTCTTAAGTTAAAGGTGAGTTCTAAAAATGTATTCAAACCATCATACAATCCTTGAGACAGAGATGTTGCTTGGGATTTTGTAACTATTGGTTTAAATGATGCCTATGTGTGATCTAGCAAGGATGTAATTAAGTGTGGGGAAAGTAGAAATGCTGTGTTTCTAGCTGGAAGGTATTTTCTTCCGGCGAGGTAGCAACATGTTGTGAATGAGTTGGAGAAGATGCATTTATTTTGTATGGATTATTCCGCAATTATATGATCTTTTCGTTGTTTACCACTTGAAATTTCTTTATCAAATTTGAACTTTAAATACATAATAACTCATATCAAGATGAAGATTATTGTTATGTTTGAGAGAAAAAAAAGGATCATACGTAAAGTGGGCATCTACTTACGGGCAATCCAGGAATAATTTTAAAAATTAATTTATTATTAATAATAAAGCATATTTTTATTACCAATTTACTCCTAATATTGTATACTTATATATTAAAAACTTTCAAAATGATAATAATAATAATGATAATGTATTATTTATAATTTTTTCTCACTTCGTTGCTCATCGAGCTCAAGCTCGCCGGCTCTAATGGCGTCGTCGCCGTCAACGAGGATCGAGAAGGTCCGAAAGATCTTCGAGCGCTTCGATTCTAACAACGATGGAGGTCTCGATCGCTTGGAAATGGCGGAGCTTGTGGCGGCAGTGAACCCCTCGGTGCCCTTCACTTCGGACCAGATTTCCTCCATCGTCGACGAGGTCTTTCGCTCTTACTCCGACTTCGTCTCTGATCCTCACGCCGGCCTCTCCCTTCCCGGCCTTCTCCGCACCTACGACGACGGCGCTGGCGATCTAGATCGCGACCTCGCCGCCCTCAATCTCAGTGATTTCCCTAGTCCTAATTCTAACCCTAATCCCAGCTCAACCCCAATCCCCTACCCGTTTTCCACTTGGATCTCCTCCACCGATCAAGGCATCATCCATGAATCCACCAGGAAAACAATCCACGACCTCGAATCCCTAATCAGAACCCGCCTCATCGCTTCAAATCGATCGAGAAACCCTAGAAATCCCAATGAATGGAGTTCCGAGAGAGGCTGGTCGGCGGACCTTAGCGCCCTTTACACCCCAAAGTCCAGCGACTGCAAGACATTCTTGAAAGCTTTGAATGAGATCCGAGCTGGTGTGGATCTCTCTCCGACCACCGACGAAGCCTTCAACGGTCACATGGCCATTGGTCGGACTCTCTACGACCACAAACTCTTCTCCGAGTCCATCCACAGCTTCACTCGCTCAACGGAGCTTCGTCCCTCCGACGCGCGGCCACACTTCCACAAAGGCAACGCCTTGTGGTCTCTCGGCCGCACGTGCGAGGCTCGTCAGTCCTACTCCACCGCATTAGAAGCCGCCGAGGCCGATGCTCTCCAGTGGTCATCACTGCTTCCCCAAATCCATGTCAACTTGGGCATAGCAATGGAAAGCGATGGCTTACTGATCAATGCGGCAGAGCATTACCGTGAAGCTGCCATCCTTTGCCCCACCCATTACCGGGCTCTGAAGCACCTCGGCAGTGCTTTGTTTGGTGTTGGTGACTATGGCACCGCTGAGAAGGCACTGGAGGCTGCAGTGTCTCTCAGCCTGAACTTCGCTGATGCACATTGCGATCTTGGCTCTGTTTTGCATGCAATGGGCGACGATGAGCGTGCTCTTGCTGCGCTGCAGCGCGCTATTGATTTGAATCCTGATCATTTGGATGCTCTCTATAATCTTGGAGGTTTGTTCATTGATGCAGGGAGGTATCAAAGAGCTGTTGAAATGTATGGAAGGGTAATCAGTCTCCGGCCTGATCACTGGCGTGCTCATCTCAACCGAGCGGCAGCATTACTAGGGGCCGGAGAGGCTGAGGAAGCAAAGAAGGCATTGAATGAGGCTTTCAAGTTGACAAAGAGATTGGAGTTGTATGATGCTATTTCGCATTTCAACAATGGTGGTGCGGAGTTTATCATTATTGATGCTGCGAAATTTCTGCCAGCGAATGAGACGACAATGTCGCCAGAACATTTATCGGATGCTCTGAGGATTCAGAATGTGCAGAAGATGACAAAATTGGGGAGATGCAGTGTGCTGGTTTGGAAAGATGAGATTAAGAAACAGAGTTTGCATGAGAGGAAAGTGAGGAAGGCTGAATTGGAGATCATTCTTCACAAACATCTCTGCTTACTTCAACCTGAGTGCTTTCAAAGCGCCGTGAAGGCTGTCGATGAGACGGTTTTGGTGGCTCTGGATGTTACGGGCTCCGGGAGGGTAGACCTTGGCATGTTCATTGCAATCGTTGCGCCTATCTGTGCAGGCTCGGCGGAGAAGCGAAGACGAGCAGCATTTGATGCTCTTCGGTGGCGTTCAACAAAATATGAATATCAGGGAGAGATTGCAAAGGTGGATGCTGCTGTTTATCTGAGGTACCTGAGGGCAATCTACTACCCTTTGCAAACACTCACTGATGTGATGGAAGGTCACAAAGAAGAACATGAGAAGATGACGATTTCATTTCACGAATTTGTTAGTATGTTTGATGACATTGATTGTGGTTTTGGAATCATGAATGCTTTGATGAAGCTTGAGGATGCTGAGAAAGTACACAAGAAGAGTAAACAATGCTGCGGTGTTTGCAAGTATAGAATCACTGGATTGATGTTCAGGGAGACATCTTCAAGGTTTCGGTTGTGTTCGAGTTGTTACAGTGAGCGCAAGGTGCCTAAAGCTTATCGGAAAGAAGAATTTAAGTTCCAAGAATGTCGGATTGAATAAATCCTCTCTGGTGAGTTAATTCTTGTGTATTCTCTTCTTTTCTTGTAGATAAATAATTCAAAGTGAGTTTTACTGTTTTATTTTTGTTGAAAGATCTCATATGAGTTTTGGTTTGTTTCAATGATTCATTTATAAGCTTGTCTCATCCACTGCCCTGTTTACTATACGAAGTCTATCTTTTTGAATCGGAGTTTTGTCTCGTCCCTGATGCTTGAACATCATGAACAAGATGAACATGGAAACCACCAGTCTTTATAGCATCAACAATTCACCACCTAAATGCATTCCATTGGTGCCCAGACAAATATCAAACTCATTCACATTAGCTTAGAAAACCTTCATATATTATTGTTCCACACCATAATTCACAGAATCGTAAACGGGTGTCTTTGAGATAGAAAACAAATAGCACCAGAGAACAATTTTTCAGAGAAAGGGTAAACAACTGAATGCATTGCAAACATAGGCACGCATTTTATTTTAATTAACATATGACTAAGTTTATCTCCAGGGACATCTCCGAAGAGTTCACACACCGCCAAAGTGGCGGATGCTGCCGATACCAATGCTGCCACCGCCGCCTGTAGGAGAATGCAGATGGACGGTTCTGCTGGGAACAACCTGAAGAACACCTGGTTTATCTGCAAAATCCAAATTCATCCATTACATGAAGAATATGCAAACATGACCTCCATATATATCATATATGATAAATGTTTTGAGTCAAAGGGACTCCTCCACTCCATAACTATATATTATATATGTATTTCAGACATTTCCAGTTGCAAAGGAACTCAAGTGCAGACAAATTTTGGAGCAAACTTATATAGGTGATTGGTTTTGTAGGAAAACAATGTCTAGGAGAATTTCTTAAAGCAAGTATTGGCACAACACTCCAAATCTTTTTTTTTTTTTTTTAACCAAACAAGCTAAATTCAAGTACAAATGTCAAAAAAATTCTTACAAGTAGAGGACAAGAAGTAGGAACCATTTCCAAAAAGTCCAACCGAATTAATCCGTCAATATAACTCCAAAGAAAAGAATCATGTGTGTATTGCTATTTTGGTCTTGGTAAGAACTAACCATGAGAAACCAAAACATGATCTTGGTCTCCTAGAAGAACCATTAGAGGATGAAGAACACAAATAATCACAAGAGAGTAATCAACCATGAGATGAAGGTGATGTATAAACATGACACATAATCTGACCTAATGGAAGTATCAAAGATATAAACTAGTAAACTAGAAACTTTGTAACAAGATCTAGAAAACCAGAATTATAGTTCAGTATCATACCTAGAAATTATATAATTAAAGCTGCATCACAGACAAATACAATGTTTCCACACAAAATAGGTACAGACATGAACATTCAAGGATCAATTAGGTCACAAAAACTATCCAATTACTTAAAAAATAGTGATTATTTCTCTTTATACCAATGAACTCAGAAACGCATCAAAAACATGAACATTCAAAGACAAAGATTGTAAAAAATTATCAATCAATCACCAAAAAAAAAAGAGAGAATCTTTTCTCTTCATATCAACAAACTCATCCAACAGTAGTAATAAAACATGAACAGGATATAAAATCTATCAATTAATCCAAAAAAAGTATTTCTTGACAAAAATTATAAAACAAATCAATTAATAATTAAAAAAAAAAGGTCTCTCCTCTTCGTGAGATCAAGAAACTCATCTCATAAAAACAAGAACGCATTAAAATCATAATTAGATGAGTCAAAAAAGCAAAGAGCCCTAAAATCAAACAAGAAAACGTCAGAAACAATAAAAGAAAAGAAGAAGCAACTCACTTGACATCTCCTGCACCTGCTTGGGAGTGAGCCTCGCCGAGAACCCGCTCGCCGCGTGCGAGTAGCTATACACCAGCGCCTCCTTCGCCGCATCCTCACTATCCAAAAACCCCAATCAAACAACCAAAACCATCAAGATCCCATCCTCTCAAAACCCAAAACCCAAAACTTCAATCCCTAGAAACCAATCTATCAATCAAAACGGAGAACAAAGATCAAACCTTCCTACAACGGAGGCGAGCGTGCGGACATGGTAATCCTCGGCGGCCTCCCCCTCCGGCGGCTGCTCAACATACACGATGTGCACCGCTGCGGCGCCTTCCTCCACCTCACCGGCTTGCTTCTGCGGCTCCTCCGCCACATCGGCTTGCTTCTGCGGCTCCTCCGCCACACTGACTTGCTTCTGCGGCTCCTCCGCCATGGATCCAAGCAACAACGACGACGATGAAAAGCACAAGACGACCACCAAGAGTAAAGATAACAGCAATGGGCTCTTCTTCTTCATTTCTCAACTCTCAGTTTCAATGCGTTTATTTATAGAGTTCTTCGTTCTTCCGCTAAGTATGGGATCCAACGGTGTCATCACCTCCCGGTGCGTGTAACTGACTTTTGGATTTATTCCATAATTGAATTATTATTATTATTATTATTATTATTATTATTATTAGTAGGAAAACATTTATAATTATATAATCTTTAAATTATTTGAACAGACAAGCAACTCTTTTGGATTTTATTTTACAACATTATAAACTTAACATTTAAATTTATTACATTTGAATAAAAGAGTGTTGATCAAATGGCACAATGAAAACAAAAATGAAAATTATTAATAATTTTGTATTGTTTTAAAAAAAAAAATCATCTTTTTAATAATAGGCAAATTATTTAAACATCGACATGTTGAAGGATCCAAGAGTTATTCACTCAATAATTCTTCTAATTTCAGTTTTATCGAATTTTCATTTTTTTCAATTCTTCTCTCTTATCAACATCAATATATTCCTCAACTATGTATTTAATTTTTATATATTTTATAAACATAAAAAAAAAACTAATTATTTAAGTGAGTCAAATATTTACCATTTTATCCATCCTAATTGGTAACTATGTAATTATTAAATTTCACTCAAATTTATAATTTTAAATGAATCAATTCAATCTTTAACAAAGTTCTCCTACAATATAATTATTTGAAAAATATTAATGGGATTGATTTAATTGGTAAAGATTTTGGTTATTTAAACAAATAGCTCAATCTTTCATATCTAACCCCCTGTAAAAATACATATTTGCATTTATTTATAGTTTTTCTTTTAAAAAACAATTTAGGCGGTGATCGTACAAAGCCCAAATGGCGCCGTCGTCTTCTGCATTTGCCTTCTTTCTCAAACTCTTATTAATTAAGAAAACGAAAAAAAAAAAATACAAATAAATAAATAAATAAAATTAAAGCGCATCGCCATCTCGATCTCAATCTCTTCGATGAATATAAATAAAAAAAGATTACATAATGGAAATAAGCTCTAAATAAATTTAATAAAATTAAAAAAAAATCTACAGGGGAGACTACGATGCCGACGAGCGATGGCGCCGACGCAGGCGCCGGCGAGGTCCCTAATTCTAGCGCTGGCGAGCGGGCGCCGCAGCTGAAGAAGTCCAAGACCATCACGGCAGCGGACGGCGCCGCTGCGGCCGTTGGAGCTAACTTGCAGAGGTCGTCACTCTTGCCCGCTGTCCGCCGCTCTTCCACTTCACCGCTTAACCTCACGGTTGCCGTAGATGATCCCTCCGATGCTCCAGTTACCGCCGCTGGCGGCGGAGTGCTAGATCGTGATTGGTGCTATCCCTCCTTTCTTGGCCCCCATCCCTCCCGCCCCCGCGCTCCCCCGCAGCATAAGAAGAAGCAGCCGGACCCACTGCCGATCACGTCGCGGCGAGGTTCGGCTTTCCAGAAAACACCGGATCGAGCTCTAAGAGGCAAGCCTCTGAGAGCTTTTGAGGAGGGGGAGAAGAAGGAAACGAAGGAAGGTGTTAGTCTTGCAGAACGGAAGCCGGCCTTGGTCTCTGGTCCGGCTCCCCGTTCTCCGGCTTGTAACTCTCGCTGGCTTCCCGTTTCACTGGTTTTTTCAACGGTTAGTGTTCAAGATCCCACCTTTTTTGCTCATTCCCCACTAATTTCCTATTTGTTGGCTACCAACTAGATTTGATTGCATCTCTGTGTGATTTATTGCGCAGTTCGTTAAGAAACCCTAATTTTTAGCGCATTTTTTTTTCCGGAAAAAAGATTCCCATTTTTGGCAAATTTTAACATTTTTCACTGAAGTTTCCATTTTTGTCATTTTGGATATAAATGCATTTGGGGCTATGTATTTATTGCAGCTCGTCATGATGTCAATTTGGTGCGCCTTCGTTGCCAGCTCTCAGAGAAATAGAATTTTAGAACTAGAGGTATTTGGTTTCGTCTCCATCTGAATTCCTGAATTTAAACACTCTTTGAAAAAATCATTTTGGAGGGCCTTACTGTTGAATCTCTTGGCAGGAAGAGATTTTTAACTTGCGTAGAATTTGTAACGGGAGTTGTGTTGATGATTTTGATAGCACGAGAGTTTTGCAGTTTGGGATCAGAGACTTGATTTCATACTTTGGTAGCGTTGACAGTAGGACTGTGGCTTTGTACACTGTGGTGCTCTCACTAGCAACGCCATTCTTTCTATTCAAGTACCTTGATTGCATTCCCAGAATAAAGTCCCCTGCTAAGGATTCGAAGAATAACGACGAGGAGGCTCCTTTGAAGAAGAGAATTGCTTACAGGGTGGATGTGTTCTTCTCTGTGTATCCATATGCAAAGCTACTTGCACTTCTTTTTGCGACTATACTTCTCATTTGCTTTGGAGGACTAGCGCTATACGGGGTTGGTGATGGCAGTCTCTCTGAAGCCCTCTGGTTGTCTTGGACCTTTGTGGCGGACTCTGGTAACCATGCTGATAGAGTCGGTGTTGGACCAAGGATTGTTTCGGTGTCAATCAGTTCAGGGGGCATGCTTATCTTCGCTATGATGCTTGGACTTGTGTCTGATGCCATTTCAGAGAAGGTGGATTCTTGGCGCAAGGGGAAAAGCGAAGTGATCGAGAGAAATCATATACTAATTCTAGGATGGAGTGACAAGCTGGTAAGCACCTTGAATTATCGTCTCATTTTTTTCATTCGCAGTAGAGAAAACTGCTATCTTTTTAGTGCTGTTCTGCGTATATTGCTTGCTACAATCATAGTTTGGGGCAGCCTTCATCTGCTGTCTATGTTTTTGTGTGTGTGGCCTTCATTTAATGTTTTAGAAATCAACTATCTTGTTCTAGAAATACTTAAAACGCTAGACTGGAGGATTGTAATCGAACTTTATTATTGCATCATGTTTACTTGTCTGTGAAATTATCATCTGTTTATCCTTCACTAACAGTTTGAATTTTTATTGACAGGGTTCCCTTCTCAAGCAGTTAGCGATAGCAAACAAGAGTATTGGTGGTGGTGTGATTGTTGTGCTAGCGGAAAGGGACAAGGAAGAAATGGAGATGGACATAGCAAAGCTTGAATTTGACTTCATGGGAACATCTGTTATCTGTAGGAGTGGAAGTCCTCTCATACTTGCTGACTTGAAAAAGGTAAATTGGGCAAAGATCATGTGAAATGCTAAACATTGTTCTGCTGGAACATCTCGAACAAAGCTCCTAATTATTTGGTTTTACGTTATATTTTGTCAGGTTTCGGTTTCCAAAGCTCGTGCCATCATTGTGTTGGCAGCTGATGAAAATGCAGACCAAGTCAGTAGTGTTGCTTCTATTTCTTTTGGAACTACAGCCTTTTGAATTCCTCACCCTAACCTTCTTCCTTATATGTCATACTCTCCTCAACTAGAGTGATGCTCGTGCTTTGCGGGTTGTGCTGAGCCTTACTGGTGTAAAAGAGGGATTGAGGGGTCATGTTGTTGTAGAAATGAGTGATCTTGATAATGAGCCCTTAGTAAAACTTGTGGGAGGAGAACTAATTGAAACAGTTGTTGCTCATGATGTGATTGGGCGTTTGATGATACAGTGTGCTCTCCAACCCGGTCTTGCACAAGTTAGTAGTTACCATCTTCTTGTGCAACAATTTAATCTGGTTTCTTGAGCATTAGATGTTACACTTTTATTTAGATTATTTTCATTGGCCATATCTTATTTTCAGGAATTCATTCCGACAATATCATCCTTCTTTTGCAGATATGGGAAGATATTTTAGGATTTGAGAATGCTGAGTTCTATATCAAAAGGTGGCCTCAGTTGGATGGTATGCGTTTTGAGGATGTATTGATTTCATTCCCTGATGCAGTACCTTGTGGAGTCAAGGTTGCTGCCAATGGTGGAAAGATCATAATAAATCCTGATGATGGTTACGTTTTAAAAGAAGGGGATGAAATCCTTGTGATTGCTGAGGATGATGATACATATTATCCAGGACCCGTACCAGAGGTGATCTTTCCTAACCTTATCGATTCAAGACCCACTTTCTATAAGCAATGTCTTTGAAATTGGTGGCGTGATGCTTTCTAAGAATATAACAAATCTCTTACAGCTGTGAAGTAGTGATCAAGTCTTGTTTCTGTTCCATTCTCTGCTTCTGCAACTCTGTTCATTTAAAAAGCAAAAGATCCTTTGGCTTGTAGAGATGCTATTAACCATGAATAAACTAAATATGCTCATCTAACTGTTTTCATAAACACTAGCCAATTTTGCTGACTACCATTTGAACCTTTTCTCAATTACCGGCTCAAAATGATAGACAGACATATTTTCCTTTTTGTCACTGATTGTTTAGAGCTGGTTAATCAGTGATTGAAGGATAAAGGTGGATGACCAGTTTCCTTGAGCCTACTCGGTCTGCACACATGAAATTGTTCAAAGAGGGTTTCTAAATCATAATATCTTGTTTCCCAACCTTGTAATTATGATGTTCCTCTTTTGCCTCTAAATTGTTATGACTTCTCTCTTGTGATTTTGTAATTATGATATTCCTTTATGATCTCTAAATTGTTATAGCTCATTCACTTGTGAATTTTACTTTTTGTTACCTCAGGTACGACATGGTTTTCTTCCTATTGGTTCCAGTCCTCCTTCTAAATATCCAGAAAAAATATTATTCTGTGGTTGGCGGCGCGACATAGACGATATGATTATGGTAATTTAATGCCAATTGATTTCTTTCATGTTCTTTTTGTTTAACTAGATTGGGGCCGAATTCTGTACTCATGGTTTATGATATCTCTAATCTTCCTTCATGTCGTCATCTTCACATGGATTACTTGCTGTTCTTATCTTTTGCGTAATACCATGAAGTTTATGTTGTAGGTGCTAGAAGCTTTTCTTGCTCCTGGCTCAGAATTATGGATGTTTAATGAGGTTCCAGAAAAAGAAAGGGAGACAAAGTTGACAGATGGTGGGCTTGATCTTTCTGGGCTGACAAACATCCGTCTTGTCCACAAGGAGGGAAATGCTGTAATTCGACGACATTTAGAAAATTTGCCTCTTGAAACATTTGATTCAGTAAGAATACATTCAAATTTTATTCTTATTTTTTGCCTGAACTTCTTTCTAATTAGTATATTATGTTGGGGAAGAGGGAATCTGAAGTGACCAAAGTTTGACTTGGATTTATTCGAACTTCATAAGACTGCCAAACTTTGTCTGGGTCGATCTCAATCATTATACACTGTTAGCAAGTTTCCCATTTGAAGCTTAAATTGACAATGTTCTTCTTTTGAAATACGTCCTATGCTAACTATCAACCAGCAGATTTTAATTCTTGCAGACGAGTCGGTCGAGGACTCAATCATTCATTCTGATTCACGATCACTGGCTACACTTCTCTTGATTCGTGATATTCAGGTATTTTGTGTTAAACTCAAGTTGCTAGCCTTAATCTTCAAACTGTTTTCTTCAATATCAGTACTTCTTTTATCTTTCATTGTAGTCCATTTTCTGATATTTTCGTTGTCTTCATTCGTGCTTCTAATATAAATAAAATGTTCGGCTTTCTAATGATTGCTATCTGTTTGCTACACACCACCTGCTTTATATATATCTCTTCATGTGCCACAGTCCAAGCGTCTTCCATCGAAGGAAGCAAAAACAAATACTATGAGATACACCGGATTCTCCCACAGCTCTTGGATCCGAGAGATGCAACAAGCTTCAGACAAATCAATAATCATCAGCGAGATCTTGGATTCGAGGACCAGAAACTTAGTATCTGTTTCCAGAATCAGTGATTATGTTCTGTCAAACGAACTGGTTAGCATGGCACTAGCTATGGTTGCTGAGGACAAGCAAATCAACCGGGTTCTCGAGGAGCTCTTTGCCGAAGAGGTACACAAGTAAAGAAATCACTTCATCGATAAGTATGCCTTGGATAATTAAAACATCAGAAACAGGCAACATTCAATTCGATTGGAAAAATGGCTTGCTTTTACTTGTGTTATTATTAACTTAATTTTTGGTAATCTCTAATGGTAAAAACATGATTCTCCTGAGCTGAAGTTAAAAACCATGTGTTACAGGGGAATGAGCTGTGTATCAGACCTGCGGAATATTACTTGTATGACCAAGAAGAACTAACTTTTTACGACATAATGGTCCGAGGTCGCGAAAGACAGGAGATAGTGATCGGGTATCGCCTGGCAGATGCGGAGCGTGCTATAATCAACCCCACCCCCAAGGCAGAGCAGAGGAAGTGGTCACTTGATGATGTGTTCGTCGTAATATCTTTGGGCGAATGAGATCATCGAAGTTTCACTGTTGTTGCATGACCTCTAATATTAGTCTGCTGATCAGATAGGAAGGAATCTGTAGATGAAAATCCTAGTGATACTGATTCATGTCTAATCCTATTTGTACATAATAAAACTGCATGATGTATGGCTTGAGGCATTCTTTTTTTAATGAATGCAAAAAAAAAGCCACATTCTTGTTGTTCCAATGAAACCCCGGTCGCTTTAGCTTTCTTGCAATTAAATGGATGATCTTGTGTTTAACATCTCACAAACCAAAGTTAATTACAGTGGTTTTGTAATAAACAAACTATGTGAAAGTTCACTGTTGTTGTGACCTGTTTGTATGTATCAATGAGATAAAAGCGCATCGAGATACTTGTTTGATACAAAGATTAAGTGGAAAATTTCTTCTCAAGATTCAGCACCAAAATAAGCATTTGAATGTGATTCACAAAACAGCAATATACACACACAGTACAAAAGAACAGGTGTGGCTTAACATTTCAACATACTGGCAATGTACATAAAATAAGAGTTATGATAAGAGATTTGAACTAAATCTCAGTAGCTGAAACATATAAAAATGCATGTATGCATTACTGACAGAACACATTCAGCAACACTATTAGACACCACCAATGAGAAAATTGTAGCTTCCAAGGAATGTGCAACTGGTAATATTTTACACTATGGATCATTAAGACGATGATGATAATGATGATAATAAACACACAGATGAGAACAGCACAGAAAGAATCCTCTAGAGATCCGCAGATTAGCAATAGAAATACCAACATCCGATATTCATACTTGTAAACTCTATGATTTCTCAACTGACGTGGTATTCTCCGCTAGCATGGACTTGCTTCACAGTCTTGTCATATTCATCTTCGTTGTCCTCTTCCTCTTTGTCGTCTTCATTCTCCTTCTCCTCACCTTCACCCTCTTCATCTTCATCCTCCTCGGCCCATCCAAACCCGGAGATAGACCTGGAAGCTGGCGGAGGGGTCCTTGCATCCCCGACAATCTTCATGATCTCCTCATTAGTCTGAAGGGAATAGGTTGGTGCAGTGTTGTCCCTCTTGTAGTAAACTGCCTGAGCTGCTTCTGTTAGTTCTCTTGGTAAGTTCTTCAAGAACCAAGGATGGCTCTTGATCTCCCTTATTGATATTCTCTGTGGAAAAACAGCGATACAAGTCATGTCTGGATTATGCTAGAAAGTAGTTTGCAAATGCTATTGAATTGCTGAAAGAAATACCCTGGTTGGGTTTGCAACGAAGATTCGGGATAGGAGCTGTCTGCAGTCCTGGGAGACATGGACATAATCCGGTATTTTGTACTGAACAGACATTATTCTCTGTAAAACACGCGAAGATATGAGAACCTTTCATGTTTTAACTCACTAATTGGATATAGAGGAATCATGGATGAAAGAAGAAGAATAAACATCAGGAAATAAAGGATTGGGAGTGTTACTGAGATAGTTTTCCGGAAATTCTTAGGATCTTCCTGATCTTCAAAGGGGTAGGCTCCCACCAGCATCACATAAAGGGTTACTCCACAAGACCATACATCCGCCAGCTACACCATCACCACACCCATTTTGTTCAGAAAGTAGAAAAAAGAGCTAAAAAATACTGCAAATATAAAGATTAAAGGAATAATAAACAAGGAAAATATTGCCTAATCAAACAAGTACTACTGGAAGATAGATCTTAAGATGACAGCAAGCACATGGGGCGTGACATATGCTTATAAACTTCATCATTTCTAATTAAATATTTTGGTGTCCAGCAGCGTACTCACGCTGCATCTGGAACCAACTTGGAGTTTCCTTTTATGCTTAATTGAAAGATCCTTTGACCTAAATCAAGACTATTGAAACCAATGGTCCAAATATTACGTTTAATCAACAAACTTGGGCAAAGCAAAGGGATTGATCAAGTGGATTAGGTTCATCCCAACAACAAACTAGAAGCCACTAAGTTAACGTCATGGCTCTCACCAAATCAAAACCTACCCAACTCCCACTTGTATTACAATGTTGACTGATAGAAGTTATGCCTGAATGACAGGTGGTGCAGTTCTGAAGCAATTAATAAGCTTAATTATGGGGGAAATGGAAATGTTGCTTTTTCAATAATCAATAATCAGAATAAACAAGACATAGAGTAACATTACAAATAATAAAAAGCAATCATTTGTTCATCCTTAACTTGAATATCAGCATAAAAGTTGAGTTCCATACATGCTGCCCAGTAATAGTTAGATGATTAATGATACTGTTGATGAAAATAGGTAGTACTAAAGAAGATGCACATTTATACGGCACAAGTGGTTGTATCCCAGAACGATATAAGAAATTATTCTCTCTAAATAGACTGGCCCCCTCGGAAGTTAGGTTCATTCATCAATTGACTGAAGGAAAATGGTGTAGCAGTCCCAGATCTAGACTTTCCGAACAGCATATGTTGTTTAAGACCTCAGACCTACCACTTTATCAGCATCTCACAAGGAATTTATTGCAACATGGCCCAGGACATTGTTAGCTCACAACATCTCAGCCATTTAATTTAGGATACTTTTAGGAAACACATTCCAAACATCAAAAGGGTTGCTTGTTCTTACTACATCTGTGTGTAATAAGTCTCTTGCATGTGAGCTGAAAGTTTCAGGCTGAAACTACATTCTAAATCCAGAATGTTCGGCAACTCACAAAAAAAAAAAAAGACATAATTATTTGCACAATTCAATTTATCTCAGATGGTTCATTCACAAAATTTTGGTTGGTTGGCTGCATTCAACTTTGCTGAATTTACTTTTGATCATAACTTTACTGCCAGCTTGGATTTTAAGGCAGGAGTTTGGGCCCTATATGACTGATATAAAAGAATTGGAACAAACTAGTATGCTGCCAAAATTTATTTAGAACACCCCTTGCTTGTCGAGAGAAACTCACATTCTATTTCCCGACAACTGCTTTACATGAACTACACCGCTAAGTTAGATAAATCTGTAAGGAAATGGCCCACCACGACCTACAGACAAACAGGCCTACCATGAACTACATCACGTGGGCTAAAGGCGCGAGGAAATGGTCATATATGACCGATATTTAAGCTACAAACACTATACATGCACCTTTCGGCTTTTATCCAGGCTTATTTGAATATCAAAATCAATCCAATTACTATTTACCATTGATGACACTTAGGCAGTAAAACACCACTGTAAACTACTCCCTTTGAGCTCCATCTCTACAGACACCTGCACGATTTCCAGAACTTACCACAACCTTAGCAATGGTAGCCCCTTCATACCTTCACTAATTCACCTGTAGTCATCACCCGCCAATCAATCTCCTTTCCAAAAATACAGTGGGAATCTTAACTTCTTTCGCTACCAGGCTCTCAGGTCCGACCCCTCTCTAAATAACCAAAAGCAAAAGAGAGAGACAAGAAGAACCTCACAACTCACAAGGATCCTCTGACATCCTACCAACATATAGAAATTATTTCCTTTTATTAAGAAAAGGAGAGGAAAGATAACCGCCAGACTGTAGGGTCCTTTCCCAATACTTCACACCAAACCAATACCCCTCCGCAATGCCACAGGCATCCATGCCACGTGCCAAGGCAGTGGCAAGTTGGACTTCATCCCTCAAGGCCAGTGCAACGCCCAGCAAACCCCTCTTCTCGCTTTGGAGAAAACAAGTGTACCCAAAAAGACATTAATATCTCACTTTCAAGCCAAACGAAGTTAAAGCAAGAGTTGGTCCCATTCCAAGTTTCCTTTTTCTCAAACAACACAGAGAAGCATTGAAAGTAAAAGCCACTCAAAGAAGATACCTTGCCGTCATATTCACGCCGAGAGAGCACCTCCGGAGCGATATACGCCGGCGTCCCTACCGTGGATTTTGGCCTCGAGTGCAGCAGCGACGACTGCCAGCGTTTTCCAAAAATAAACACATAAACTCATTTTCACCACGCATTTTTCACCCTTTGGAAAAAATTCTGAGAAATATGAACAAATTCAAACCTTTGAGTAACCAAAGTCACAGATCTTAAGACGAGGAGCCGCGCTCCCGTCAAGCAGCGTGTTTTCCAGCTTCAAATCCCGGTGGCAAATTTGCTGCATATTAAAAATAAAAAAATCAGCAAATTCCTCAGTATTTCCAGAAAAAAATAGAAATTTTTTTTTCTATTTTCCCAATTTCTCAATCATCTTCCCCACCATGTGATGGCAATAGCTGACGCCGGAGATGAGCTGTTGGAAAAAATATCTCGCCTAAAAATTACCAAAAAAATATCAAGGATTAACAGTGATAAATAATTAAAACTACTTCTCAAATTTAAAAAACTAAACCAGGAAAGAGAAAATGGGGGAAAACCTCATCCTCGCTGAATCTCCCAGCGTTGCAGATCCTCTCAAACAGCTCCCCACCGGCAGCGTACTCCATCACGATCGCCAGATGGGTCGGCGTCAGCACAACCTATCAAACCCCCAAAAAAATCACACAAATCCAAAAACTCCCCCCAAAACAACAAAATAAAAAAAAAACCACTAAATCCCAAACCCTAATTCAGTCCGTACTTCTTTGAACCGAATGATGTTCGGGTGCCGAAGTGACCGGTGATTGATGATCTCCCTCGCCACATTCTCATCAATCTACAACCCGAAAACACCAACGAAAAATCAAAAATAAATAAATAAATAAATAAAATCAATAATCCAAGAGCTTATACCTTATGGCCTCTCTCGATATACTTCATCGCAACAAGCTCCTTCGTTTCCTTATGCCTCATCAACCTCGCAACCCCGAAGTTCCCCGATCCGATGTCTCTCACAAGCTCGTACTTCTCCATCTCCTCCTCCTCCTCCTTCGCTAGTAAATCGAATCCAAGTCCCCTCTCTCTCTCTCTCTCTCTCTCTCTCTCTCTCTCGCTCTCTCAAGAGTAGTTCGTTCGTTCTTCTTCTCTTTGTTCCCAAAAAGAAAGAAATAGAAATAGAAAACAAAAACAAGGACCAAATTGTAAATATACATAATAAGAGGGGCTTGATTGCTTATAGTGATGGGGGAGGAGCACGTGACGGGCGGTTTCGGATCCGGATCCGCACCGAACGCGGTTTCGGATTTTTTTATTCGGATCATCATCAGTTTGGATCTAGCGAGCTTAGCGGATCTTTTCTCTCTCCATAATATAATGTATAACATCTATATTCTTGTTACATGTTTGCCCCCAGAAAATAAGAAAATTTTTTTTATAGTATTTTGTATATGATTATTTCTTAAGTTTTAATCATATATATTTATATATTTATAAGCAATTCATTATTCAAAGACGTCTTTAAAGCAGCCCTTAGATCTCTATAATAATATATTTTTTATAATTTATTTACATGAAAATTTTAAGTATTTAAATAAAATAAATTATACAATAACAATGACTGAATAATATATATATATATACACACACACACATAAAATATATTAAGTAAAAGAACGTTATCATAATTTGATCAATTTAATTATAAATATATCAATATATTACTAGATAGTGGGAAAGACTCTACGCAAAATTTCAACTATTTAATTTTTTTTTATTTTATAAACTCTTCAATATATCTTTTAATTTTAAAATTATTATAATATAAAACAACTAGAAAATAAAAAGCAAAATTGAAATTCTCCATTAATATATATTTTTAAAAAGTGTCCAATGGAAAATTTTGCTCAAGGATATAGAGGTCATTTTACGTATTTAATATTTTTTAGTGACGTGGCACAAGTGAATTGACTGTACTATCTTGTCATCCCATTCACTTTCCACATGGTACTGTCTCTTTAATCAAATATCACCCTTTTTTTTATTATGTTTTCATTTCCACCATTATTTATTTATTTATTTATATATGCTTTATGTTAATAAACATTAGAAGAAAACTTAGAAGTGATTGACGGTCTCATTCGGTTGATGGCAAATGTGCATTGGTTGGCGAATGTTGACTTAAATTAGGATTAATTACTTCATAATCAAGCTTTATTTCTCTTTAATTAAAATCAAGGGTTACTACTTAAGCATCATTTATTTATTTATTTATTTATTTATTTATAAAATGATGATGGGGGTGCAGGTTTCATTATTGTTGATGGAAGGAAGACACTCTTGTTAGCTGGTGTAGAAGCTCTGGTGGTTGAATCAAGCATGCATGCTGAACTGTTAGCAATTTAGAAGGTTGTGGAACATTGCAAGATGCGGATGCTGAGGATGGACCGAATATACACAGACTGTCTTTTAGTCCTGGAAGCTTTGGACAAGCACAATTCATCAAACAGCTGGCGAGTTCAACAAGGCATGCAAAGGATTAAACGACTGCTGCAACAAGAGGGAATGATGGCAATTAACTACTATCCCAGGGAATTTAATGGTCTTGTAGATCAACTTGCCAAGTATGCGAGACGGAAACCGATTGTCTCCCTATTCCATAGAGGAGTGGAGCGTCCCAGATGGCTAGAAGAATCGGTGAATCTAGCTGGCCTCATTTTTTAGTTGCTCTGAATTTTTGTTGTTTCTAGCCGGCCGCGCACACAGTTCGTGCTCACAATTCTCAGACATGCACCCTCACCCCGAGGATTCAAACTCTCGCCACTTGCGAAGCGTCTTCACGGGGGACCCAAATATCAATTGACCCAAAGACCGTTGACACTGTTGTGATTCAAACCATTTTTAATTAGTTAAACACCAATATTTAACCACGGAGTTTTTCAACATAACTTATTTACAATAAAATTTTTATATACTTATAAATTTATATTTTCCAAATTTTAGTTTATTACTACCTTTTTCAGTTTTTTCTATATTTGGTAGATCCACCATTTCATATTTATTATTTAATAATTAATATTCTTTCGTTATCTAATCAGTTAGAGAGCGAATTAGACTTATTTTAATTTCATTTCTTTTTTTTTAAATAAATAAATATTTTTATTCCATATAAGTTATTTGCCTCAAACGAATTAGTATTTCTACCAAAATAAAAAATAGGGTTCTTAATCTCTACATTTGAATTTTTGCTGGTGTGATTTTTTAAATTAAAATATTATTAAAAATAAAAATTAATAAGTTTAATTACCAAAATATATCTTCTACTTTTCTCTCTCTTCTTTTTTATTTTTTTCACTAGTTTTTGTGAATTTTAGAGGGTTGGTTGAACAATAGACTGTCCATTTAATGATTAAACATGAAACAAAGGACATTTATGAAAAAAACAAAGAAGAATAAGAGAAAAAAATTCAAATAAAAGCACTTTTTAATAATAAAAAAAATTAAAAAATTGATTTGATATTATAAGGATGCAAAGAAATTATAGATTAAAGTAGGGATATTTGACTATTGCAAATATTTGAGAATAAATATAAAAGCAGAGATTTGTTCCTCATTGCAAATTTTCCATAAATATTTTAAAGGACCTCTAACCCATTTTTCTTTAATTTATAATTATTATAAAATATAAAAATAAGGGAAAATTACTGTTCACCCCTCGCGAATTTTCAAACTTCCTAAAACCCCCCTCCAACTTTTGCACACTCCGGACAGCCCCTCCGTTATAGTTTACTTCCCGTCTACCCCCTGCCAGTCACTTTAAATGTGTCTTTTGCATGAAATTTCATATTTGCCCTTTGAAATGGCGGGGAAAAAACCCGCCCGATCACATCACGTCATGTCCGCCCTTAATGCACACAATTGTGGGTTTTTTCCCCTTCATGTTGGCTTTTTGTGAAATAGAGTTTAGAAGGCCAATTACATCTTCTTCTTCTTCTTCTTCTTCTTCTCTTTCGCATTTGAGGTCTGGCCGTTCTCCGGTATTATGGAGAGTTTTTGTGCTATTGCTAGATACAACGGGGAAGGACGAGTGCTCATGTTCACGGCGCTGACTACTTGGGAGGTGGTGTTAGCTGAGATATATCAGAGATGGGGTCTCGATACTTCCCGTGTGAGGGTGAAGTTTGTCACACCCGATGGACATAATACGGTTTGCCCGATAGAGAACGAGATCGACTTCCAGCGCATGTGTCATGTTTTCTCCATCTTAAAAGGCGATGTAGTTGATCTTGTTGTCGAGACGGATGGCGCGTCATCGCATCCTACTGAAAACGAGATCCTCTCGTGGTAATGTGGTAGTGCCAGATAGTTATGTAGTTGTATATGTTAGGTATTGGTTAGTAATTCTCTTCTGTTTAAGTTAGAGACGTTACCGTTTAATTTTGGGGTTCACCGTGTAAGTTCTCATGTTACTGTTTAACTATTGACTATACCGTTTACATTATGGAGTCTCTGTTTAATGTTTGGCTGTAACGTTTACAATTTGATATTTACCATTTAACAAAATGATGTTTATGCTTAAATCCTAATCGTTTTCGTCTGAACTGAAGTGCTGGTAGGAATTAGGAATCTGGGAGCGCTTCTGTTCCACCTCATAGTGACCCTGACGGTCTTGCATGCGTACCTTCCTCGTCAGAACAACCTGAAATGTTGTCGTTGGACGTCGGACAACGTTTTGAAGGCGTTGAACATTTCAGAGACGCACTTCGAAATTTTGCCATCAAACGGAACTTTGACTTCAAATTTGTAAAGAACGAAAAACACCGGGTCACTGTGGAATGCGCTGCCACTGGTCGTTCAATGCTTGGATCAAAGAAGCTCGTCATTTGCCGGTGACGAAAATGGTCGACGCGATAAGGTTTTTCGCTTATACCGCTTAACATTTTGCTTTATCATTTAACACACATTGTCCATATTTAAAATACCACATAACTGTTTTAATATAATTGTCTTCGTCTAACTTTCGGGAGTAACGTTTAATTTTTGACAATACCGTTTAACGCTTTGGATTTCTGTTTAAGTATCAATATATTCACTTCAATTTATTCAAACTTTATGATCTTCGTTGTGCAGGTTCAAGTTGATGCGCATGTTATGCACTCGCCGTGAGCAAGCGAACAAATGGGAGACCTACTTATGCTCGGATATACATTCGAAGGTTGAGGCGCTTGTTGCGGACAGTCGAAGTCTTCACGTTGGCCGATGTGTCGATGACTGTTACGAAGTTATTGACCAGTGCAGCAATTCTGTAAATCTTGCCACCCGAGTTTGCTCATGTCGCAGATGGCAAGTTTTTGGTATCCCGTGCAAACACGCTTGCGCTGCAATAATGCAGACGGACACCAACGTCCATCGTTTTATAAGCGGCTACTTCACCGTCGACACTTACAAGCTAGCGTATAAGGAAGCCATATTCCCCATACCCGACAATGAGCGGCCTACGGACGAAAATCGCGATCTGCGTTTGCGTCCGCCTTGTGACGAGAAGGCGGCTGGGCGTCCTAGACGAAGGAGGATCGAGTCCCAAACATTTGAGGTCCGCGAGTTGCATTGCGGCCGTTGCCACGCGTCCGGGCACAATCGAAGATCCCGCAATGAAACCGTCGTCGACTAACACCATCGTGAAGGAATAATTTATGAAGGGAAAGACATTTGTCTGGTGTAAACTTTTACTATTTAAAGAGGGACGTATAGAGTTAAACGGATGCTTCGATGTTAAACGGTAAGTGTTGAGCTTAACGGTAACATACATAATTACATAGAGAAACCGTAAATCAAACGGGATTCATATTTTTCAAACGGTGCCGGGAATATTTAAAAAGATAGTACTTTATTTTTCATATGATAACTGAAACTTAAACGATTATTTGAACATAGACCACTTCATTTTGGGATTCATTCATATTTCACCTTATTCGCGGAATGTGAAAATGGAAACATAGTCGTTTATCCGGACGGTGCTTCATAGGTATTGCAAGTGACCCCTGTTTATAAACATGGAGAGCTTCATTATCTAGTTCGGTATGTTAATTACTATTTAATTAGCATAAGACTTATTTTATTACATGTTAATTACTATCTAATTTCTTTTTATTACTATTTAATTAGCATAAGACTTATTTTATTACGCGTAAGAAGTAGTCATCTCCATTAAAAAGTGTACGGTTTCGTTTGAACCGAAGTGTTGGCGACCATTCGGAAAGGTGTAATGAAATCGAGTAAGAATAATTCTTAAATGAGACAAATAAGTTTTTGTTTGTTTACTCAAGCCAAGAATGCGAAGTACAAAGCCCGGAAGACGATGAACGGAAGATGGTATATTTACATTGCAAAGTCTCGGTACCTCGGACGAGAACGCCGAGTTGAATACAAAACTAAAACTAGCAAACATCCGCACGTATTTCGCCTTTAACCCTTGTTAGGCGTTATGTGGTTTTGTTGAAGCTTGGTCCTTCAACTTCGCTAGATGGACAAAGTCCTGGTTTGTGTTCAAGCGTTGATAGTTAAGCAAAGACGGCGGAAGTTAAATCGAGACTAGCGAGAATTGGATGTGGTCAACGTATGTTGGCCGAAAAGGCGATTGTTAAACGGGTACGAGTAAGAGTTAAACAGATACGGCTGGCCTTAAACGGTAACTCTCGTGGTTAAACGGGAAACCTTATAATTCAAACGAAACAGTGAAAGGAAAGCGTAAGACAATATTTTGAAAGAATGAATTGCATTTGAAAGACTAGCGACAAATACTAAATTTACATTGACATGTCTTCCATGTCGATGGCAAATAATAAATTGAATTTAAACAACAAAGACAAAAGCGCTTTACATTTGTTAAAGAATGGCCGTGATAAAGATAAACAATTCTACTTCACCGAATGTGGGTGCATCCCTTTTTGTTGGATGCCGGCCGCACGCCCTTCCTTAAGTATGAGGGCGGTGTACTTCAATCTCGGATAAGATAGGTCTTTACGCGTTATGTGTAGTTTCTCGCCCGGAGTAATTGCTCTATAAACTCCATGACATACACGGAGCGATCGACACTTCCCTTTTTTTGTCGCGGTGTTTCATTGTCGTGAACAAGCGGGTAGTGTTTGGTCACCGTCTCTCCATACTCCATTTCGAGACGGGTGTCAAATAGTTCCCGTTGTCAAGGTGTACAAGTTGAGGTTAGAATAACAACCATCTATGAAACTCTATGGATCGATACATTCAGTTACCAAAGAACTTACCATTGCAACCGCGTCTTTGTCGTACTCTTCACTTTGGCATGAGGTGTAATGCCTGTACTCTTGGTTGTTATTGTCGAGCACCACGACATGAAAGTGACCATTCATGATTATGGGAAGGATGGCAATGTCAACGTTATGAACGACTTTGGTGGCATCTCCGATCATAGCTAAAGTCGTCTCGTGTGCGTCTTCCTGCTTTGACATAAACAATGCCAGTGGTCTTGTGATGGAGGCGCGCTTCTTGTAGGGATATGGTACTTTGGTCAGTGACTTTTGTTTTATGCACACGAAGGCGTCCATCACATCATCCGTCACCATCTCCTTCCCGTCGAGTAGGACGAAGAGGTTGGCCCGTGTGGTGCCGACATAGTCATTCCTCCATACGACGGCCCCCTGCGGTTGAACGGCAACAGGTGTAATTAAAACGGAACACTAAATCTTACGCGGTAACCGTATAATCTTAAACGGTAATGTATATAGTTAAACGCAAAAGCCAAAAAGTAAATGGGAACATCGTATGTAAATAAAAACATACAAAATAACACACTTACGTGTCCATGGGGAAGTTGAGGAAGATCTTGATCAACTCCTTCTCGAATATGCTCGAGGCGCGATTGACCGGCGTATTTTTCTTCTTCGGAACGAAGTCCTTCCGAACTTCTTCATATTGCTTTGGTTGGCAAGGATCATAGCTTTCGTTTTGTTTTCGGTGACGTTCCCTTGCCCCTCGTCAACAGCTTTGGGTTCATCCGTAGATGCTTTTTCTTTGTTGCGGGATCGCGCCTACATTGGATGCGGCACTGTCGGCCGCTTGTTCCTCCGTGTGCGGGATTTCCTTCACAATAGAGGTAACGGTCTTCTCAACCGCGGCCAAGGCAACATCATCAAGGGGAGACACATCCTCGGCTGGTTCATCTTCTTCGGGGATTGTGACCACCACCCTCAATGCGCCACCGTCGGCCGCCGGCTCCACCGGGACGGGGATTTCGGAGGCATCCTCAAGAGCGGCGGTCGCAACGGCATCGGACGATCTCCACCTCGGCGGTCTCCACCTCGGCGGCCACGTCAACATTGGCGACGGACACAACAACGGCATCGGCCGCCGATGGTGCCGCCATTATTTCATCGTCGGCTAGTGGTGAACGAGAGAGGCTTTATTGCTTTCGCCTTTTCGCAAGCCTCTTCAAACGTTGCCGTCTTGGAATGGCCATCCCGATAAAGTCCTCGTCACCTAATTCGACGCCCCCTCCGCCTCGGACCCTTCCTTTATTTGGCCGGACGGTGCGATCGATTGAAACCGTGCCTCTAATGCCTCAACCCGAGCGACAAGGCGGGGGAAGCGTTCATCATCACCACGACACGCCCGCAAAAACGCTCGAAGTGATTTCGTTGCCTACTACCGTGGAGGGCCGCCGCGGATGGGGGGCCTGTGGCGATCGGGGAACCGACGTTGTCGCGGCCGGAGCGTGGGGTGTTGCCGTCGGGCGGGGTAGTGGAGGGCTTACCCGACGCCGATGATTGCGTGTTGGGCTGGAAGTGGGGGAACGGCGTCGTCGACCACGCACTGAAGAGGCTGCCCTCTCCTCTTGCCTTCGAGCAACTGGTTCCGGCGCAATAGCATCCCTCCGCCGGCTGGCCCGAAGAAATATCTCCTCCTCAGCATTCGCAGGGACAAGCTCCGGAAACTAACATACGTAAACAAAACAATCTCAGTCAAACCATTCAATTGAATCAAAAACAGGCGTATTTAAACATTTGACATGTTCACGTAAACGGTATAGCACATAGTTAAAAGGAGACTAATAATATTAAACGCAGAAACCTAAAGTTAAACACAAATACACAGTTGTTAAATGGTAATAACTATAATTAAACATTAACTACTCATTTTACACACATTGTTCATTATTTAGTACCTCTTTTCCTTCGAGAGCTGCCCAACTGGTTTCTATCGTCGCATGCTTCCGGTAAGTACTTTCACCGTAGCACAGCACCCTTGGGGTCTTGCCGAAACGGACTTGCTTTCCGGTTCCGATCACCTCGTAAAACCAGATGCACAGCGCGATGGAGCAACCCTTAATGTACCCCGTGTTTACCTTCCCCCCCGCGCATCTGGCTTGCACTCGAGTTGCAGCTTGTGGGACGTCCTCCATAAGCCATTTGTGCGTCGCCTGCGCCCATGCGTAACGCCCCATGCCTAGTAGATCGTCGACATAATCGACGATCCAATTGGGCACCAAGGATGAGGTAGTCGGGAAGAGGACTGTCCCCATGAGGTACACCATCAAGAGCTTCGCGAAATCTTCCTCTTCCCCCCTCTGTCCCACAAACCGCTGGAGAGTGGCCTTGATGGACTCTCGGTGTCTCTCATAGCTTTTTGATAAATACCTTCCCTCGAATCTTGATTGTGTTTTCTTCTTCTTAAAGCTGGACCGCGTCTCCGTCGCAACGTTGCACCCGGAATCGAGCCACATCCTCGGGCTGAAGCTCGGCAAGCTCCCCCGATCCTGAATTTATTGGTGCGGCCATCGTACCTCTGCAGAAGCGAGTCCAGAACGGCCCTCTCCTGGAATACAGCTTCCACCTCAGTGAATGCTGCGAACGGTGTCCTTTGGATGATCTCCCAATGTCGAGATGTCATGTGGACTTTCAATTCGGCCAATGTCCCCACCATCGGTGTCAGGTAGCATCTGCCGTTGACTAGGTTTACCGCCATAATCACAAAACTGCAACAATGACAACATTTGTTAAGCGGAGACATCAATTGTTAAACAGAGATATATGATGTTAAGCGGAAAGCTCAATTATTACACAGAGATATGAATCGTTAAACAGAGACCTAAGGTTTTAAACAAGAACCCATTTCTTACACGGAAACTCATTTTACAAACTGCAACCGTATGAAATGAAAGGGGAAACGCACGTTGTCCACATTACACAAATAAAAACAACCTAAAACTCTTTCGGTGATCATGGACACAGTAGAAAATGTAAGACAAGCCAAAACCCTAGCCGGCAAATCTGCCGCGAGACTAGAAAAACCCCAACCCGAGAAATTCCCCCGCATACTTCGGTGTCTTCCGTTAAAAACAGAACCACAAAACAAAACAGACGAATATCTCTGTGTAACATATTGGTTCAAATAAAACCCTTACTTAAAACACAACTTCTTCAATACCTTGAACTGCAAACTGATGAAAGTGCCGAATGCTTGCCACGAGTGATTCAGTGTTTTGAGAACTGAAGTTGCGGATGATGTCCACGCAGAGACAACTTCAGAAATGGAAAAGCCGAAGAGGCGCGTTCGAGAAGAAAAGCGTATACGGACGTCTCTTGGGATCACCCTAAAGGAAACTGCCCCACCCGTCAAAAGTTCCAGTGTAACGACTTCCCATGCAAGAAAGGGTAATTTCGTCCATAAAATTCCAACATAACTCCGTTAACGCCCGTTGCAAACTTTGGGGGGTTGGCAAACATTAACTTTAAAAGGAAGGGGTTTTTCGGTATTGAGAAATTAACAGGGTGTTTTTGGCCATATCGCAAACTTATGGGGTTTTTTTGGCAATTTCCACTAAAAATAATAATATATCTTTTAAATTATTTCAAAATATTATTTGAACAACCTATATATATACACACACGCACAAACAATAATAAATTAAATAAAATTTACATACCATTTTATAATTAATTTTTGAAATAAATATAAACTAAGATATTTTATGGTAAATTACATGATAAATTCCAACTCAAAGACAAAAACCCACTTAAGAAAAATTCTATTAAAAATAGAAATCCAACTTGGTAGCCAATGCAAATGACTCATGAGAGCATTTTTCTTTCAAAGCATGCTCATTAAATTAAATATATTTACTCAAAAGGAATCATTCTTTTATTTGACAAGATAATAAAGAGGAGGTGGCACAAGGACTGATATATAATTATCAATAGACTCTAGTCTACCAAAAAGCATTTGATTTTTATGGGAGTGGCCATTCCCATCTCCATGCATTAATACAAAAGCATGGGACCCCATGAAAGTCTATCATATCTTTAGTCATTATCTTACATTCACATATCTTCCCACCTATCATTCATTCTCTTTCCTATCTTTAATATATAACCATAAAATATATAAATATTCATATAAATAATAATTATTTTATATCCAAAGACTTATTAATATTTTTAATAAACAGTAATCTATATACTTAAATTTTATATATGTAAATAATTTTTTACTTGAACAGTGAAATTTATTTTATGATGACTAAGTTTTACTTAACCATAAAAAGCATGTAACTATTGAAATATCAACCACCTCTCCTTTCCAAATGTATTCTCATAAAAAATAAGTAATAGGAAAAAAAAAAAGAACAAGAAGAACATAAAGAAAAGATTAAATGAAAAACGAAAAAAAAGTTAGTGAAAAAGTAATTTAGGTAAAAAAAAAAAAAACAAAACAAAAACTGCAACCAGTTTTGGGGAAAACTTTGAAAAATAAATAAATAAATTATCTGTAAATTAATTTTAAAAAAAATCACCTGCAAGTCACTTTGAAAGCTCTTCAAAGAATTGGAGGTCATTTTCCTATTTATTTATAAAGAGAGCATAACACTACTAGTGTATCACATCAAGCATAAATAAAAACAAGCCGAAATGGGTGGGGTCTAATGGCGCAGGATTAACTCAAAGCATGCAAGCATGAATTATGCATCTACAGGAAGAGCACAATCTAAAACATAATTACATAATTCACATCAACAAACATTAATTGACCAAGGAAGCTGAGTAGAAGCAGCTTGTGACAACATTATGACATAAAAATTCAGGAAAGACAAACGAACAATGATTTTCGGATAAGATCAAATGATATAAATATATATATATATATATATATATATATATATATAGTTCAGTAAGTCTTGCTTTGCAATGATAACTGAAAGATAGCATGTCATTAGAAATGCCAGACTGATGTACATTGAGACATTCACATCAAGATGTATCATTTTCATAATATGTTACACAAGATTGTGACTTTAAGTATCTACAATTCGAATTCAACTTGAATTGCTTCTTCTGGGAAATTAAATGATTCATAAATTTTTAGACAATCTAGTTGCCATTTGAACAAAAGGAAAGGGAAGGAAATATGAATGTAACTCACAGTAGCTCATTTCTGAGCAGGAATCATTTGATTACTCCATTGGCATTTCTGAGTTCAGCTGCTAATTTGATGCAGTGTATCAATGAGGGCTTCTACTGTTTGTTTTGATCATTAGTCTCCTTTCTCTCGTTATCTGTGACTACCGCGCAATCCGAATGAGGGTCAACCGTGGCATCACTGTCCATGTCAGTCTTCGAACAAGATAAATTAGAATCGTTTACATTGGTTTGATTCTCAGACATCTCAAGTTTGGTGTCTACTGGCTCTGCTTTGTTGCCTGTTTCATAGGCTGAGGTATCCACCTGCATGCCAACGGTGGCTTGATTGTTATTTCCCTCGTTACATTTTCTACTATCAATGTCACCGGCAGATGAAGTGGACTGATTATCTTGGGTTGCTACCTCATCCAAATCAACCACATTGGTCATGGGAATTTCATTACCATTCTTTTTCACAGTTTTTTCAGGGGCAGAAGCGCAGTTTGATACTCCAGCAGAGTTTGCTTCTGTAGCTAACTGCTGAGCTGACACATCTGGTGTAGTAGAACAGCTAGTTGGAGGAGTTTGTGTTGTTAGTTTTCCGGAGATCTCTTGTGCTTGCTGGCCGAGATCCCTTGGACCACTCGGTGGTGGAGGCATCACAGTAGGCTTGTTACTGTGCAAACTCACAGGTTGAGTTCCCGAAGTGTTGGTGGCTGTTGAGGATTTAGTGCTTTTAACCGTTGATTTAGGAAGAGCAGTTGCTCCAGGTCTGAAGTGAACAGCATTCTTCGACAAGGCTGCTCGGAACAAAGAGGCAGCAGTGGAAGGTGTGGCAATTCGGCCCCCAGCAGCGAAGGCAGCTGCTTGTATCATAGAATTCTTTGGCATTCCGACAGCAGGTTTCCCAGGAGCAGATGATTTCTTTGTGGTTCGTGACCTGGTTGATGAAGCTGAGGATGCCTTTTGTGATGTGGCCGCCACTTGGTTGGCAGCTGGTTGGGGTTGGTTCACTGTTTGAGGAGCAGAAACAGGTGCTGATTCAGATGGCACAGATTGGGTTGCTGCTGGACCAGACGGAATACTTGATTGAGTTGCACCTGTTTCATTTAGATATGGGCATGATTAGTTTTTGCTGATTTGTGATATAGATAAATCATGTAACAGTCCGACAAAAATTCAAATTGAACAGCCTGCCTTCATAAATAACAAATGGAAATTAGCAGTCAAACACATTAATCCCTTAAACTTAGAAAGGAATATATCCGGCATTCGCAAGTGGAAACCAATAACACTGTTATTTAGATCACCAGTTTTAATTGAGACAAGGACAATTCGGACAAATAATAAGCTTAACAAAGTTAAGAGATGCTTGTTATATGGAAAAAAATATAAGCAAAAAAAATATAAATAAAAACATATGCATTTCACTGGAACCTGAACATAGTGCTGATAGGCTTCCAAATGAAGGCATGTTGAGAGCCATAGAAACTGCATTCCGAGTTGCCAGCATTGCCTCTGATTGATTACCACCACTTGGGTTGTTGACACTGCCCGCAGTCAAGTTAGTCTGGCGCCTCCTGATGGTAGACCATCTCTGGAGAAGAAAATATTCATATTTAGATAACTAATGACCAATAATGAGATCTAAACTTAGACGATTAGATACAAAATGAAATAATTTGCAGTGATAGAAGCCCGCGAGGATATAATGTGTTTGGCCAATTATTTCAAGATGTTAAGATGAGAAACTATCCCTTTGTTAAAAATATATAGATATCACGTAAATAAGCAAGAGGATATAGTCCAAAATGGTAACCTGCGAAAGCTGTGAGGCAGTTCTGTCATGTTTGAAATCACCCTTAAGAATGTTAGCCCAATTCCCTTCACCATACTTTTGGACAGCTGCTATTAGTTCCATATCTTCCTCTTTGGTCCATGTTTTTCTCTTCTTTTTCGGAGGCAAACCTGAACCTGCTGATACATTTCCGTCCAACACTTCAGTGGATGATCCTGGTGGCTGTGACTGTTTCTGAATCGAAACAGGAACTGCAATGTTCATTCCGCGGTTCATATGGAGTTGCTGCTGTTCATCTGATGCGACAGATGATGCCTGGCCATTAGGGATGTTTATCATCAAAGGAGCTTCTAAAGTTGAACGATTTGATAGCCCGTGGTCATTAGATGCGCAAGAAGAGATCAAAACCTACATGGACAAAAATAACCTGTTACACACTTGAACTATAGTACAAGATAAAAATACAAAATGATAACAGGCAACATAGACAGCATTTATTGATGGTAGGACATGCTTCACATGAAAAACAAGAGCGATGATGATCGTCGTAGCTATGAAAAATAAAATGAAGCAAACTAAATTCAATAATGTTGAGCATATAGTCAAGTCTGGGACAAAAATGTGGCGTCAAAAAAGCCTGGCCTTGTTATGTAGTCCTACTAGATCCAGGATCAACCTAGACCATCTGTGGATTCTGCACTCTTGGCACTACAGAGAAAAGATATAAGCTTAATGAGTTTGGTCAACATAATAAACATCTACATAGACATTATCCCTGAATTCTTAACTCCTCAAGAAGATTGTTGACACAAATACCAGTGAAATTTAGAACCTAGCGCATAGAATAGACAGCAATAATATCTCTTTATGAAGAAGAAGCCAATATTGAAATGCTGAAGGCACGATTCAGGCTAAAATTTTACAAAGTTGATGTAGTCCAAATATTTGAAACACCAAAAGGCACATCAAAAGTTTGGCCAGCAGCATGTAGGAAAAAAAATGATAAATTGAACTGAAATAAAGTACAACCTTGTCATAGTGGAAGATGACTTTACCTTGACACAAGCTGCAGCTTCTGCTGATGCTTCACTGCTGACAGCTGGAACAGCTTCCACTTCAAATTCCAAATCACTATCATCATCCTATAACAATTATTCAAATTTATCACTAATAAACCAAAAAAAAAAACTTCATTATAAAGGAACAAACAATATGAAATCTCCAGTGTCTCAAAACTTCTCTTTTCCGACTGAACAAAGTTTAAAAGGAAATAAAAAGCCATTGAATTGACTTTTCACAGAAGACGGGGAAGTTGAAGAACAGTAGCTAAACTCTAGTGCCGCTTAGTGAGCAATACAACTACAATTGGAACCCAAAAACTAAAACAGCGCCGCAAGATATGGTGCAATAAAAATAAAAAACAAAAAGATTCTTAACCTTGCTCAGAGCATTCTTATGTGAGGAAGGACAAATGGAAATAGCTTATACATTCTAATAAGAATTAAATTAACAACAAAGACTATACTCATATTTCTGTGATAAATCACAGACAAAATTGTTGTCTCAAACACACAAGTTAAATAACAGAATGCTTATCTGGGTGAAGTGTCAGTGATTTATTTATTTTTGGGCATTATTCTAATAAAATATCCACAAACTTTGTGTGGCATATTATAGAATAAAACCAACCAGTGGCTCAGCTCCATCTTCTACTTTTTCAAGCAAAGAGTCCCGATATGCTAAATGCCGCCAAAGCATCTGATATTCTCTCGCACTGGATATTCCAGTCGAGGATTTCTGCACAAGTGCTTTCCAATCTATTTTGACATTGGCAAACTGAGAAACCTCCTGAAGAAGAGAGAGAATTGTTGTGGCACTATACCTGTCAAAATGGCAATTATAGTAGTGATGATGATAAGTAGCATTCAATAGAATTTTTAGAGAAAAGACCACACAATGGATGGAGAGAGAACCAAGAGATAAAACACATCCAATTACACAGTTAACTGCCTTCGTGTATTATCAGTATATAGATACAACTACTAGAGCATAAATCATTCCAAAACGCCGGAATTTGCATTATTAACAGGACCACAATATTATAAATGCTACTCGAATTAAGAATCCAACAAAGATAATTTGGTTTCCTGTTCGGGATAGAATAACCAAGTTGCTTCTACGACTCACATATCTTGCAGTACTGAACAAGTGAGTCTTTCATAATTATCAGTCAAAACCTCCAACCCAGAGATTTTTCTTCAGAGGCAACGCATGCTAAAATTGAATCTTTAACTCCAAATTATGTTGCGCAAAACATACTTTACGAATCAAGGCCTTGGGAAACAAAAAAGGGTCGAATTTTTAACCTAGGTCACTAAAATCAGAACCCAAACACAAATTTCCAACTTTTTCACACCAAAAAATCAAGTAACTCATTGTCACGACTACCTCAGCATACAAGAAATCACCTCATAACTCAACCGTGACCTAAAAACCGTGAAAAGACAATCAAACCAAAGGAAACACGAGAGATTATGCCAGAACCGACACCAAACTGGGGGAAAAAAATTGGGAAAAAAGGAAAGACCTTTGGAGTAGCAAAGAGGTGTCTTCCTCGCTGATGGATCCCTTCTTCTTCTTCGTTCCCAGCATCGTTTCCTTCGAAAACGCACTGAAATCGGAGAGAATGGAGGAGGAGAAATCTCTACGAACTCCGATCGAGGATCGAATCGAGCCTGAGGCATCAAAGCAATGTTTTTATCCAACAGTCTCGGAGCTCGGATTTGTGCGTTTAGGTCCCTCAATTTGCGAAATTCATAAACAAGCCCCCTAAATTCCTGCTATTTTTATGGGATTTAAAAAAAAAAAAAAAAAAAAATATATATATATATATATATATATATATTTCGGTTACTGTCCTTATTTAATTATATAAAATCATTTATTTATTTATTTTTCTCCGAATGATGTATATAAATAATTATTTATGGTACTTGTGGTCGGTATATACGGGTCCGACATTATCCATCAAATTTTTAAATAATATTTAATTTTTAAATCCGATTTAATTAATATAAATAAATTTCTAAAAATGTGTATAAAAATTAGTCATGTGAAAGGCTTTTTAATCTAAATCTTTTCTATTAAAATTTTTCAAAAATACTAAGGATTTTTTCGTTATAAAATAAAAAAATCTGGCATAATTTTATTACGTAGGAAATGCAAGTGATTATTATAGAAATTATGGCATATTTTATATTTACAGAATGAGTGTTTGGTTAACAAAATAAAAAAATATTACATAAATATTCCACACACTTTTACGATGAGAAAAAACCGCACTTTAACATAAAAAATATTTCACTCTACCATAATTCTCATATTATGGCATAATTTTGTAGTATAAATTAGATACCAAACAACCATTATGGTATAATTCTGTAAAAATATTATATTATGCCATGTACGAATTATGACATAATATTGGATTATTCAATCAAGGCCTAAGTATTTCATTAGTAACAAAAGTTACTAGAGATTTTCATGAGATTTTGTGCATTTCAATCCCATTATACAAAGTTTTTTTTTATATAATAAATAGTGATTTAATGATCCTCTAAAAATTTAATATTAGGTTATCTAACATGATGAAAATCTACCAAGTAGATCCAAAATAATATCTAAAAATACTCTAATTTTATGATAGTAAATCCATCTGCTATGCAACCCTAAAAAACTAAAAAAATATGATTTTTCCGACAAAGATCTCATGGACTAACATACCATACCATATTTGGTCTATATTTTTATTCAAGTCACAAAAAAAAATAAAATAGAGATTGATCATATTTGCATTTAACTCAAATTTCATACCACCAATATAAACAAAAGGAAAAAAAAAATCTAATTAATCCTCAAATGTTGATCGCAAGTTATGATTGATGGGGGAATTGATGGACAAACCACCACATGCACTTGGACATGCAGGCAAGATTCTTAATCACATTAATATAATATTAAAATAATATATACAAGCAAAAAACTAAAATAATGCTTTCTTTTCAAAATAACATGTTAAATAAAATTTTTATTAGATACACATGTACCACAAACATGATATGAAATGAGAACCAACAATGGTCCTACCAACATTGATATATTTTTTATATTTTTAAGTTAGCACATCATCAAGATACTTACCTTATAAAAATATCATACTGTCAAAGGAAAAACGAGTTAAAAGACACTAATCTTAAAGTAATGAATGAGAGAGGGAGTGATCTACTTCATTAGTCACTAATCTCCTACATTAACCACTAATCACGGGCTAGTAAAAAAATAGAGTGAGTTTGAGAAGAGAGAGAGAGAGGTTAAAATGGGTAAAAGCCACTAATCTGCGTCATTAGTAACTAATCCCAAAGTGATTAGCTATATAGAGAGTGAGAGAGAGAGTGAGAGAGAGAGTCAAAAGCCAGTGATCTTCTTCGTTAGAGATTGAGAAAATTAGGGATTGAGATTGTGAAAGCTTTGAACTTTTTGGAAGAAATCTCGTTTGTGTGTGTTGTTTTGGGGTCCGTGGTGGTGTTGGGCGGGAATATGGATTACCTCGTTTGAATAAAAAGGGGAAAAGAAAAGCATAAAAGTGAATTCTTTCACGCATTTTCTCAAGAAGGTAAGTGTGAGAAATTAATAGGGTTGCTGTAAAAATTGATTTTTTTTGTCTTTTTTTGGGTTTGATTTATTGAAAAAATGAGGAAAAATGGGACTTTGGTTGGAACACAGTGGTGCTGTGGATGCAGAGCTTGTTCGTACTTTATGGATTCAGTGCTTCTCTTTTGTTCTGGGTTTTTGGTTGGGATGTTTGTTGGCGTTCTGAAAGGTGGGATCTGAAGGATGTTTTTTTGTTTGTCTTCATTGTTGTTTTGTGGTTGTTTCTTCGGATTTTTGTGTGTGTTTTTATTCTTTTCTGGTGATTTTTCGGGTTTTGTTTTTGGGGTCTCTTTGCTAGGGTTTTAGTTGTGGATTCGGAGGTTCTTCAAGGATTTCTTTGCTTTGGAGTTTAGAAAGGTGGAATGTTGAAGGATGAATGCTTGTTTTGTTTTGAGTGTTGTGGAGGTACTGAGTTTTGGTGAAATGTGAACGGATTATTCTCAAGTTGAAATGTTGAGTGGTCGGTATAACTTCTTGTTGTTTGATGGGTTCCTGCTTGCTTTTCAGATTACGTTTTCTGAAGAAATGAGAGGAGGGTTTTGTTTGATGGGAAAGGGATTGTTGATTTGTTCTTAATTAGGTCATTTTTGAGACTTTGTTTTGATGAGTTTTCAGTTGATTCTGTTGATTTCTTGTTCCTGTACTTCCATTTGCACTCTTCTCTTTCATCTCTTAGACTTCTACCTTTGCATTCTCATTCATGGCTTTTTTGATTTTGAATGTTTCTGTTTGTTTTGAAAGGGTTTTGATCTATTGAACACTTGCTGGAACTCAATTTGGGAAAGTTATGAGTGTGAAGATGGTTTCTGGGCATTAGTGAGGGTTCAAATCATCAACACTGCAAAATGATGCCACACGGTGAGCTACACAAGCAACTGTCATCAGAGAACATCCTTGTCATGGACGAAAACTCAGCATCTGCATCTTCTCATTCACAGAGGTTATCCGATGACCTGGTCTGTCTTGCTTCCTCTTTGTTTCCTCATTTTCCATTCTTGAAGAATTGTTCTGTCACATAGCTGAAGATGTTCAAGGCGATTTAGTTAAGTGTTATTGGGATTTGAAACTAATTTGTTCGATTTTCATTGTATATTGCAAAAACGAAATAGGCCCGTCAGTAAAATCCTTGTTTCATCCATCAATGATTTCTGCTTACACATTTACTTTTACAGTTTACCTTATTTTGGAGGCAATGTAGCTTCTATTTCAATTTTCCGATGATGCAAACATTCCTCTGTTGCTATTGTGTGAGAGAAATCTTTATCTTTTGCTTTCTGCCTGTTCCAATTTACAACATATTCTGAACATAACCTTGATTCATGTGCTACTGGCACCTGTGTTGCACCTCAATACATTTTTTAATATGCCATTAAATATGTATCGTAATCTTTTTCACCAAGTCTTATGCTTTCAATATATTGATTATCTTCATTGTTTATTTTATTGAAATTTCCTCCTCTGTTTCATTATTAAGTAATTGCACCATAAGCGTGTCATGCTAGGAGTTTTATGGTCTTATTGTTACCTTCACTCCTTTTCTTGTTGGAAATACTATGTGCAGCTTCCAATATGCGTTATCAGTGGTTAAAATGGGCTACTTGTAGCACTATTTTCTTACTCTTCACTGATTGTGCTAATGGTTGGCAGGAGACGTCAAGGGATTTTCTGAGTGATGCTTCACCAAACCATGCTAAATCACCAGATGGCTCATCTGAAGTCAATGAAACTGTGAATAGTTTAACTGAGAAGCTCACTTGTGCTCTTTCAAGTATCAAAGCTAAAGAGGATTTGGTGAAGCAACATGCAAAAGTTGCAGAAGAAGCTGTTTTAGGTGAGGTTATACTTCATGAAGTCTAGTAGTTTTCTTGAAAACTTTTATACAGTGCATATCAGCATTATGGGGCTTGGATCAAGCTAAATCAGTCAACAACTAGCGTCCTCTTGATATTTCTGATGCTATTTTTTTAGCCGAGACAGCATATTTTCAATTGGAACAAAATTAAGAGTAGATTTTTTTGGCTTTGTTCTTTCAATGCTTCTTCTTTATCTCCTTCACTCTGTTGTTATCCTTTGTTGGAATGTATTTTACTTTAAGTTCTTGATGTTGGTATACTGTTTTCTGCTTGGCTTGTTTATTCATATCAATTAAATCGAAGTTGCTGCACAAACACTATATCAATTCATTCTTTGTAGTTCTGGTATTCCTAGATTGTGGATGGTTAATGTCATGTTAAACACTGAGCTATTTTATTTTCAGGATATAACTTAAAAGGGTCATTTAAATTCTATATCCTTCATGGCAGGCTGGGAAAAAGCAGAAACCGAAGTTGCAGTGCTAAAACAACAGCTCGATTCTGTCAGTCAGAAGAAATCTGTACTTGAAGACAGAGTTGAGCATCTTGATGGAGCTCTTAAGGAATGCGTCAGGCAGCTGCGACAATTAAGGGAGGAACAGGAACAGAAAATTAATGAAGCACTTATTCAGAAGTCCTCTGATTGGGAATCTGAGAAGTTTGAACTTGAGAACCGGCTCATTGAGCTCCAAGCACTGCTTGAAGATAGGAATGCGGAGGCCACTGTCTTCAATGCTGGCCTTCAGGCGATGCTTGAAGCAGCTGAGAAAGAGAACTTGGTTCTCAAGGTTGAACTTCTTGCTTTATCTGAAGATCTTCAATTGCGGACGCTAGAAAGGGACCTAAGCACAAGAGCAGCGGAAACAGCCAGCAAACAACATTTGGAGAGTATAAAGAAGGTTGCAAGGCTTGAAGCAGAATGCCTTCGACTACGGGCAGTGGTAAGGAAAACACCGAGCGATTACAAGCTTAATTCTAACTCAGGATATGTGGAGTCTCTGACAGACAGCCAATCAGATAGTGGGGAGCGGCTTCTTGCAGTTGATAACGAACAAAGCTGTTCAGACTCATGGGCATCGGCTTTAATTGCAGAGTTGGATCAATTTAAGAATGACAAAGTTAATGTGAAAAACCTTGCTGTTTCATCTGCAGAGATTGACTTGATGGATGATTTCCTTGAGATGGAGAGGCTCGCTGCTATATTGCCTGAAGTCGAATGTGGGAGCTCTTGTTTGGATCTTGAGGCCGATTTGGAACGAGCTGTTTCTAGAGATTGTCAATACAAACATGAGCTCGAACCTCTTCAGCTGCAGATAAAGGAACTTGCAGAGAAGGTTGAGAAGACGGAAATGGAGAAAGCTGCCTTAGAGAAGGTCTTGAGTGAAACCCAAAATCAGCTCGGCTTTTCTCATAATCAGTTGATAGTGGCTGAGGATAGCTTGGCAGAACTCCAAAAGCAACTGGATGTGGCCAACAGCTTAATGGATGCCATGGAGGTTAAGAGAAAGGACTTGGAGTCTCAGGTTGAGTTGGCATGCTTAAATGCAGGAAATCATTGGGAAGAGGCCACATCCACACTGTCTGCAGGTCTTGGAACTGCTGAGGCAAAGAGAACAGAGTTGGAGTCTCAGCTTGATTTAGCATATTCGGAAATCAGGATGCTACAGGAGAGAGTGATTATGTTAGAAGTGGAAGTTGCGGAGAGAACTGCATGGGCTGGAGAATTTACTGCTAAATTCCAGTGTTTGGAGACTGTAGAGGCAACACAAGACACACTGGAGTCTCAGCTTAAGTTAGCACAGCTAGATGTTGAAGAACTACATGAGAAGGTGAGATCTTTAGAAGGAAGACTTGAGCAAGAAAGAAAATGCTCTGCAAAATTTGCTGCCAGTGCCAACATGGAAATAAAAAAGCGAGAGATGGTTGAATCTCAGCTCGAGTTTGTGCAGCTAGATGTTGAGGAACTACATGAGAAGGTGGGAATGTTAGAAGGAAGACTTGAGCAAGAAAGAGAATGCTCTGCAAAATTTACTGCCAATGCAGACATGGAGATAAAAAAGCGAGAGATTGTTGAAACTCAGCTCAATGCTGCACATCTTGAAGTCATGAAGCTCCATGAGAAGGTGAATGTACTAGAGAGGAAAGTTGAGGAGGAAATGGTATTACTTGCTGAATCTGCAGCAAAGTGTAGAAGTTTGGAAGAAGAGCTAACCAGAAAGAAACGGGAGGCAGAAATTATCCGTTCCACAAACTCCAATGGAGAATTAAAGCTAAAACAGGTAGTACTCTTTCCATTAAACCATTTTGATATTTCCCAGCTTCGGCTAACCCGGTCTTGTTCTCAGGAAAAAGAACTTGTCGTGGCAGCCGGTAAACTAGCTGAGTGTCAGAAAACGATAGCTTCACTCAGTGAGCAGTTGAGATCGTTAACGAGTATAGAAGAACTCACTGCAGAAGCCACAAAGCCAGAAGTGAATGGAGTTTTCATGGAACATAATGACGAGGAATTGGGAGCAATATATTGCACAAATTCTTCCGAAAGTTTAGATTTTGTGATGCTACAAAATGGTGTACATAGGAAATCATGATGTTGCTTATCATTGTCTGTCTGTTTTGAGATTTTAGTTGCAAAACTGAAGTAGTAGAAAAGAAACTGGGAAGTGAAGCTAGTTTCATGTTTATTGCATTGTGAAACTGGTTGGAAATTGCTTTGTTTGTGATTCTTATTGTTTGGACTCTCTGGTGAAGGTGTGAATAGGAAGTCAAGCCTTTCCATTCCGCTTTTTTTTTTTTTTTTTGGTCGTTTGTGATGGAAAGTTGTACATATATTCATCTCCAGATTATAAACATAATTTCTTGGCTTAAAGAAATCAACAAGTGGTTTCATGGTGTAGTGGTTAGCACTCCAGACTTTGAATCTGGCGACCTGGGTTCGAATCCCGGTGAGACCTTTTTTTTTATCTATTCTCTAAAATTATAGTGTTGAGTTTTCGCTAAAAGTATAATATTTTGTTGTTAGCCTTTTGTTTTTTAGTCAGTATTTCATTTCTATTGGAACGGAAGCTTTTGAAAGTTTTAGTGGAAAATTAACTGTTTTTAAATTTTATTTTAAAGCGAGAAACTAAGGGGCTGCTTGGGAGAGGATTTTTGGGGGTAAGTGAGGGTAGGGTTATCTTATAACCCTTGCTTGGGAGAAGGTTTTGGGGCCAAGGTTTTTTGAGGGTAAGGTTTTTGGCTCCAATTTCCAACCCTCCAAAATGGGGGTTTTGGAGGGTTGAAAATTTTTATGGACCAAAATGCCCCTCCATTATTTGATTTATTACATATATGCCATATATTAGGTTTTTGAGAGGCAATCGTTGTAAATTAATGAATTGAAAATATTTAACTAACAATAATAGTATTATATTTGTAAAATTTTAATCCACACAGAATTTATTCTATTTTTGAATAAAATATCAAATATTGTCAGTTAATAAATTAAAAATATTTAATTTACAATAATAGTATTATATGTGTACAATTTTAAACAAAGATTTTATTATATTTTAAGCAAAAATATTTAATTTACAATAATAGTATTATATGTGTACCATGAAATACAAATTATAGCTTGAAGGGTATTTTAGTAATATCATATATAACCTTACCTTCTATTACCTTCAATCCAAACACAACAAGGTTTAATAACCTCCATTTACCTTACCTCAATCCAAACAAGGTATAACTTAAAAACCTCCTTCTACCTTACTTTACTTTACTCTACCCTACTTTACCCTACTTTACAAAACCCTTCTTCACCTCTCCCAAGCAGACCCTTATTCACCTCATTAGAGAACTGCTTTCCGGTAGGGTAGGGCAAGGGATGGAGGGAGAGGATCAGTGGGAATGCTTTTTGGTTTTGTCGGACCCGGATCCGATAACTTACCTAGGGGATGCCACGTCGTCATGCTTTAGTAAAATATAATTCACATGAGGGCCACGTCAGATGAATCAAACTGCGTTGTTGACGACGTTCCCGGCTTGGGTCAAATTGGCCCGAATTGGAAAGTAGAGGGCCTTAAAAGATCAAATTCAAGTAGATGGACTAAAAAAGAGGAGAGAGAAAAGTAGAGGGACCATTTTGGGTATTTGACCTAAAATTTACCATTCAAGGTTTTTTTTTGTGCTAAATTAAGTCAATGAAAAAGGAAAATTTTGATTAAAAACTGAAAAAACAATCGACAAATAAATTTCCTTAATAAAAAAATTCACAAACCAAACAAAATATTTAGAAAATAAACACAATTAGCAGTTAATATTTATATTTTTAAAAGTCTTTCAAACAAAATTCCAATTTCACTAAAATACAGCATACTAATTTAAAAAAAAAAGTCACACCAAACCCTAACCCTAACCCTAATCCAAAGTGGCCTTTCACAGATCAGATCCACAAAAAGGGCAAAACTTGAACTCCGGCTCCACAACCCCTTCACAGTTGCCGCACTTCAGCACCCCTTCAATCATCCGCCGCTTCTCGCCGGAGTCCTCCAACGCCTGAGGCCAGAGAAGGCCACAATCACGGCAGTAGAAGCCCTGGCCGCCGCTTCTCCATCTCCACACCGGAACAAAGAAAAGCTTCAAAACCTTCTCGGACTCCACGAGATCCGCCGCCGATCCACAGCGTATGCATCTCCCCGCCCTCTCTGTGATCACCCTCCCCGCCTGCTGCTCCAATCCCCCAACGAAGAAGAAGAACATCTCCGATTCCAACCTCGATCTCGATCTCGATCTCGTTCTCTCCAATGGAGCCCTCGTTCCAACATCTCTTATTTAAAACCCTAAAACTTCGAAAAGAGAAAGCATTGGGGCGGTTCCAGAGTGATCGTGTATCCTTTTTTCGCATATAACCCCCTGATATATGTATAATAAGTGTTTTTGTCATATATATACCCTATAAATAATTTAATTTGCACAACTCGGAAATGGAATTAGTGCTTTATTTTTTGAAAATTTCCTATATTATTATTAACCAATCTACATATTCTATATATTTAATTTTATTTATTACATTTATAATATTCTTTTGTATATTATATTTCAATTAATTAAAGAACCAATTGAATTAGTTGAATAATAATAATAATAATTTGGTACAACATAATATAAGAAAATTTAATATCATTTCAAGCCAAATTTCAACCAATATATATATATATATATATCATGCCACATAGAGGGTTTTTTATATGCCCCGAAACTTCCATGATTGTAACTGTTACAGTCTCAACCGATCACCTTTGGTCGTGCCACACCTGACACGCATCAAGTGGCAGGTCAGCTTTCTTTGTTGGAACAATAGTGAAACAACACATATTCGTAACACAAGCACAGCACATGCGAAATCAGAAAACATCCACAGTACGAGAAGATGACACAAGAAAAAAGTTTTAGAGAGAGAAAAACATAAACTATCTTAGATTTAAGAAAAGTTTACAATCATGGCCAAAGATCCTCACCAAGAGGTCTTGTCCCCTCCCAAAGACATAATGGAACATATTACAAGAGTTACCCTAAATCCCCAAATTTAATTAAGCCTTTGCCCAAGATAAGTCTGGTGAGAAGTCTCGGACTTTCACTTAGCTTGCAGTGTCCTCCGACGTTATTATAGCTTTAACCAACCACCCTTGGTCACAGAGCACAGAGTACCGGTTACACGTGGTAATACTGCGTGCCATCCTCACCCCTGGCTCAGCTACGCTCCCGCTCGTGTGCCAACTTGCATACGCCTACGTAAACCCTCGGCAATTTCGGAATCAACACCTAGGTCTTGTTATGATCAAATGTCCCGTCCTGCCTAAACTTGCTAGAGATCTACTCTCTAAAATAATCAAAGTCCGCAATACTTGACTCTTGGTATGTGTGCGCTTGCCCCACAAGCTCATCGGCGCATGCCCATGGTTTAGCATGCGCCCGTCTCACTGTCCAACACATGATCTTGCGGAATATTTTGCCCGCTCTTGGTCACGACACAACACATATCTCGTGCTTCCCCGCGCACTACCCAATTCACGCGGTTGTGCGTCCTACTATCTTGGCTTATGTTATGTTGTCATCTTGATGACCGATTGTAAACGTACCGACTTTTACAATAACCAAATTAGCTTTACAAACCACGAATAAATTTAGTCCTATACTGCACTTGCATGCATCTGCACTAATTTTGATGCGATGGTTATGTATCATAAAGGACCATGTGGTGTTCTAGTTGCTCTGCCATATCGTTTTTTATATGGCTAGGGTAGACTCATATTTTGCAGGAACTTATGTTTGTTGTAACATACTGAGTGACAACATCAAGAGTATAAGGCCTGTTTGGATACATAATAAATTTTTCCATAGGAAATTTATTCTATAGGATTCAAAGATGATTTCTATGGAATATACTATAGAAAAAATTACTACATAATGGTGTTTGGATGTTCACATGAAAGTTTTCCCCTAGGAATTTATTTGAAAAGAGAATTAGTAGGTAGAGCTTTTTTAAAAAATAACCATTGGAGTTTTTGAAAAACTAACCGTTAACTTAATGACAACGATAATAACAATTATTACGTAATTACTATTATAAATATAATAATAATAATAATTATATAATTAATATTAATATTATAATTATAATTTTAATTGTAATTATATTTATAAACATTAATAACTTAATGACAACCATAATAACAATTATTATGTAATTACTAATGATAATAATGATTATTATTATATAATTACTATTAATATAATAATTATAATTATAATTGTAATTATATTTTCTAAATATTGACGAAGTTTGGGAAGAGTAGGGAAAGAAAAAAGAAAATTTAATGGTTAATTGCCCAAAAAACATAGGAAAATAATATTTTGGTACCTACTTCTTTGAAAAGTTCCTATGAAATCCATAGATTCCATAGTAATTTTTTATTGTATTTGATGTCCAAACACATATTATTAGAAGTTCCTATGTAATGTTAAATTCCATAGAAATGAACACTATTCCTATGGATTTGAGAGTACCCAAACAAGGTCTAAATGGATTGCGGGAGACCCCAAACATGGCTTATATATTAGGTATAGGAGCAAGCTCTTTTAACCTTAAAAGGGCTCGGAGCATACTAAAGAAACAGGAATATCTAAAATGACACCTATTCACTTGGAGTGAATCAAAAAATGAGGGTTGGTATGAAAAAAAAATGAGGTAAAAAAATGATCATTAATGTCTACACGCTTAAGAAAATTCTTCTTTTTATGCGGATCTCTGAAGAAAAAAAAAAAAAACTTTCTCTTAAGAGTAATTGACTGTTTTTTGTTTTGTTGCATGCTTATGAATTTATTGAATATTATCATGTAGATCTCTTAAGATAGCAGGGTGGATGCTTCTAGAGTAAGGGCCCGTTTGTTTCCCCGTAGTGGAGAGGGAAGTCACCGAGGTGGAGAGTTCCGGGCCAGTTCATAGTGTTTGGTTCACCGAAGTTTTCACCGAACTGGCGATGTGACAACTTCGGCACCCCTCCACTTCGGCGCTAGAACTCGGGAAGAAAAGGGCCGAAGCCACCACTTCGACCCCTGACTTCGGCGCACGTGAGACACATGTGATCATCCACTTCGGTCGCACGAGTTTTTATCGTCACCTCCTTCACCCCCTTCTCCACTCCTTCGCCCCCTCATCCATCTAGGGTTTGCTGGCCGCCATCTTTCCCGAAATCTCGTCGGTGCGATCTCTCCTTTGAGACACCGATCCGCATCCCGGCGTCCTACCTTCTTGCCTCTCTCTTCGCAGGTGACGTCCAGCTTCACCCCCTTCTCCACTCCTTCGCCCACTCATCCATCTAGGGTTTGCTGGCCGCCATCTTTCCCGAAAACTCGTCGGTGCGATCTCTCCTTTGAGACACCGATCCGCATCCCGGCGTCCTACCTTCTTGCCTCTCTCTTCGCAGGTGACGTCCTGTGAAAAAAAACCACCAAGCCAAAGCTCCGGTGTCTCTAATCGACAGAGAAGGTTTGTTAACAAGGGTTCTTCGTTGATCTACACATCCCACCGTTTATTAAGGTGTTTTTCAGTATATTGTTCATTTAATTTTTTGCCTTCGCTGCCTCGTCGTTCTCGCATTCTCCTGACTTTCTTTTAAGGTTTTCGTTGGGGTTTCACTGCCGGAGAAGGTTGAAATTGTGTCTTTGTAAGCAATTCTCAGCCCGACATTGCATCGTGTTGGTTTCCCCTTTCTAGGGTTCGCTATTTTGTGGTTTTCCGATTGTTGTTTTTCCTTCATCTTATGTTCTCTTCTTCAACATATCTGCAAAATAGAATTTGTTTTCAATTCCTCTTTCTTTAATATATCGCTTGTGATAAATTTGCTTCTGGTTTATGGCATTTAGAGTGCAACTTGTGTCTGTTCCATGTTCTATTACTTTAACATTAGAAATTGGAAACTAATTTCTGAACTGGAATGAAAATGCCATTGGTCCTGTTCATTTGGTCATTGTTATGCTTTGAGGATAAATTGATTACATACCAAAATACTTTTCCAAACAATTGGTAGATATCATGACCCTATAATCTTCTTAAGTAGATGGTTTATTTTTGTGATGGAATTAAAGTCTATAATTGTTTTTTGCAGCTCATGTACCTTGCACTCCATCTTATCAAGTAGTTTGTTTGTTTTTTTTCCCTCACATGCTTTGATTTTTTTAAGAGATGCATATGGTCCTGCAAACATGATTCTTATGATTCCATTAGTTGCCCTAGTTCTATGTCTTCATATTGTTTTCATCTGTTTTGGCGCAGCAATTATTGCGTCGTGAATTAGTGATTGGTATGATTCATTTATGCATATGATTGTGATAATGTTGTGTGAATTTATTTCTAACTTTGTTCTTGCAGGTTTTGTACTTGTACCTTATAGTTTTCTTCATACCTAGTTCTTGAAATGTTTTGGTTGAATGGAACAAATTATCATGGAATGCTTAAATTTATGAAGGCCAATTTTTCATTAGGGAATTATAATCTATAGTTCACTTCCTCAAATTGCAACAAAATAGTTGTTTACACTCTCTTGATAATTCAACATGTTGCAACGATAATTACAAATTCATGCTTACTCCTTAAACTTGTTAAGTAGATTGTCTAATTTGGTGATGGAATTAAAGTCTATAGTTTTTTTTTTTTTTTTGCATCTCATGTACCTTGCACTGCATCTTATCAAGTAGTTTGTTTGTTTTTTTTCCCTCACATGCTTTGATTTTTTAAGAGATGCATATGGTCCTGCAAACATGATTCTTATGATTCCATTAGTTGCCCTAGTTCTATGTCTTCATATTGTTCCCATCTGTTTTGGCGCAGCAATTATTGCATCGTGAATTAGTGATTGGTATGATTCATTTATGCATATGATTGTGATAATGTTGTCTGAATTTATTTCTAACTTTGTTCTTGCAGGTTTTGTACTTGTACCCCATAGTTTTCTTCATACCTAGTTCTTGAAATGTTTTGGTTGAATGGAAGTAATTATCATGGAATGCTTAAATTTATGAAGGCTAGTTTTTCATTAGGGAATTATAATCTATAGTTCACTGCCTCAAATTGCAACAAAATAGTTGTTTGCACTCTCTTGATAATTGAACATGTTGCAATGATAATGCAATCTGATGCTTACTCCTTAAACTTGTTAAGTAGATTGTCTAATTTGGTGATGGAATTAAAGTCTATAGTTTTTTTTTCAGCTCATGTACCTTGCACTCCATCTTATCAAGTAGTTTGTTTGTTTTTTTTCCCTCACATGCTTTGATTTTTTAAGAGATGCATATGGTCATGCAAACATGATTCTTATGATTCCATTAGTTGCCCTAGTTCTATGTCTTCATATTGTCCTCATCTGTTTTGGCGCAGCAATTATTGCATCGTGAATTAGTGCTTGGTATGATTCATTATGCATATGATTGTGATAATGTTGTCTGAATTTATTTCTAACTTTGTTCTTGCAGGTTTTGTACTTGTACCCCATAGTTTTCTTCATACCTAGTTCTTGAAATGTTTTGCATGAATGGAAGTAATTATCATGGAATGCTTAAATTTATGAATGCCAGTTTTTCATTAGGGAATTATAATCTATAGTTCACTTCCTCAAATTGCAACAAAATAGTTGTTTGCACTCTTGATAATTCAACATGTTGCAACGATAATTACAAATTCATGCTTACTCCTTAAACTTGTTAAGTAGATTGTCTAATTTGGTGATGGAATTAAAGTCTATAGTTTTTTTTTTTTTTTGCATCTCATGTACCTTGCACTGCATCTTATCAAGTAGTTTGTTTGTTTTTTTTCTCTCACATGCTTTGATTTTTTAAGAGATGCATATGGTCCTGCAAACATGATTCTTATGATTCCATTAGTTGCCCTAGTTCTATGTCTTCATATTGTTCCCATCTGTTTTGGCGCAGCAATTATTGCATCGTGAATTAGTGATTGGTATGATTCATTTATGCATATGATTGTGATAATGTTGTCTGAATTTATTTCTAACTTTGTTCTTGCAGGTTTTGTACTTGTACCCCATAGTTTTCTTCATACCTAGTTCTTGAAATGTTTTGGTTGAATGGAACAAATTATCATGGAATGCTTAAATTTATGAAGGCCAGTTTTTCATTAGGGAATTATAATCTATAGTTCACAGCCTCAAATTGCAACAAAATAGTTGTTTGCACTCTCTTGATAATTGAACATGTTGCAACGATAATGCAATCTGATGCTTACTCCTTAAACTTGTTAAGTTGATTGTCTAATTTGGTGATGGAATTAAAGTCTATAGTTTTTTTTTTTTGCAGCTCATGTACCTTGCACTGCATCTTATCAAGTAGTTTGTTTGTTTTTTTTCCCTCACATGCTTTGATTTTTTAAGAGATGCATATGGTCCTGCAAACATGATTCTTATGATTCCATTAGTTGCCCTAGTTCTATGTCTTCATATTGTTCCCATCTGTTTTGGCGCAGCAATTATTGCATCGTGAATTAGTGATTGGTATGATTCATTTATGCATATGATTGTGATAATGTTGTCTGAATTTATTTCTAACTTTGTTCTTGCAGGTTTTGTACTTGTACCCCATAGTTTTCTTCATACCTAGTTCTTGAAATGTTTTGGTTGAATGGAAGTAATTATCATGGAATGCTTAAATTTATGAAGGCCAGTTTTTCATTAGGGAATTATAATCTATAGTTCACAGCCTCAAATTGCAACAAAATAGTTGTTTGCACTCTCTTGATAATTGAACATGTTGCAACGATAATGCAATCTCATGCTTACTCCTTAAACTTGTTAAGTAGATTGTCTAATTTGGTGATGGAATTAAAGTCTATAGTTTTTTTTTTCAGCTCATGTACCTTGCACTCCATCTTATCAAGTAGTTTGTTTGTTTTTTTTCCCTCACATGCTTTGATTATTTAAGAGATGCATATGGTCCTGAAAACATGATTCTTATGATTCCATTAGTTGCCCTAGTTCTATGTCTTCATATTGTTCTCATCTGTTTTGGCGCAGCAATTATTGCATCGTGAATTAGTGCTTGGTATGATTCATTTATGCATATGATTGTGATAATGTTGTCTGAATTTATTTCTAACTTTGTTCTAGCAGGTTTCGTACTTGTACCCCATAGTTTTCTTCATACCTAGTTCTTGAAATGTTTTGCATGAATGGAAGTAATTATCATGGAATGCTTAAATTTATGAATGCCAGTTTTTCATTAGGGAATTATAATCTATCGTTCACAGCCTCAAATTGCAACAAAATAGTTGTTTGCACTCCCTTGAATGAATTTTTCTGAATGAATTGTAACCTGTGGTGCACTTCCTCAATTCTGCCTATTGTGCATGACTTTTGTTGTTTTTTGGGGCGATGACGATTGCGCGTAGCAAATAATACCGACGCTCGCCCAAATATCACAAAATCCAGCGCCTTTCTCTACAACATACCACTTGAGACTGCGCAATGGCGAGGCAGCATGGCTGCCCGATAGCATACCTCGTAGAGATAGATTTTGGCCAGCTAAAATCGCCCCCCTTTTGTGTAGTACCACTGCGAACGATATATCCTAATTAGACAGTTCGTATGTATGCAATCAAATGGTAACCGCTGCAGCCTTGTGTGCGTCTCGTGGTATGCTTCGCTGATTGCAACGCGTTCGCGCTGGTTCCGAGCCCAAATAAATTACTTTTGTACGCTTTTACTTTTTCGGATTTGTTTGTCTTTATTTTTGCATGTGTTGTCTGTATCTTACTTCTTATTTCTTATTGCTTATGCGTCTCGTTCCATGCGTAACATTGCTGATAGTATGTCGCTATTTTACTTGCATCCCATACTAGCATGACATTCACAATGTTCATGCCGTGTCTACGTATACTCATGTTGTTATTACGGTAGAATTTTGTGAAATTATCACCTTACGTTCATCTACTGAAAACAAATTGTACAAAATGCACAATAACTAGGTCAATGGAATCGTCCGTAACTGAAGGGATTTCGTTAAAATGCACAATAGCTGGCTATTCAAGGGACATAGTCCTATCACATTCTTCAAAGATAGATGGTCATCCTATGGATCTTGAGACCTATAAAAAAATCTTAATTTTATTAAAAAATTAATAAAAATATTCTTCTTGGAAAACTGTATCTTGACAATTGCTTTTATTACTGATTTTGGAAATATAATAAAAAGAATCAACTGAAATTGAAAATATGATTATCCTTTGAATAAAAAGAGTAAGGAAAAGAGCTTAATAAAAAAATATGTGAAAAATATAATATAAATAGAATAATATTCCAAGAGCACATAAAAAGCTATATATACATTGAAAAGAAAGAGGATCTCGAAATTTGCAAGAACGTAACAAAAAAAAAGTAATATAAGAGCAAAATAAAGTCAGCTCTGGCAAAAAACAAATTTATGAATATCAATAAATAAAAGTGGCGTTCATTTCTGTAAAAGTGCAGAGAAATGGGGAAAGTCGACTGATTTCCTCTAATTCTGATGCTCTTTTTCTCTGAAGTGGGGAAGCGACCACATCTATCACTTCAAACTGAAGTGGGTTTCAGTTTAAATTTACTTGGGTATTTTTTATACCGAAATGGGGGAAGTGAGTTCTTTATAAAACGCATTTCTTCCCACTTCCAAAAACCCTTCAGAAGTGATACTACTTACATCGAAATGCATAGTAAAAGAGAGAAATGAGCAACACTTTCTGCAAAACGAATACAGAAAGTGGGGGAAGTCATATCACTTCCATCACTTTTCACCAATTCAGGAAAGTGGCACTTTTCTCATTTCTTAACTTCCTCCCACTTATACCGAAATGGACCCCTAAGTGAGCATGGGAAACATTGGTGAATCATAAAAGAAAACCAATGAGATGCATATATATATATGAAAATGAGTGATAAAAAATTAAATTTTCTTAGATAAATAAGAACTTTTGGAGTGCTCATGCTTTCTTCTCCCAGCTTATGTTTAAAACCTGCTCCTAATAGAAGTATGAAAACATGAGTGGATAATATTTAAAAAAATAAAAAAATGTAGTATCACACTTTCAGAGTAAGAAAAAAAACAGATAAAGTTAAATTTAAAACAAAATAGAGTGGATGAAATTTGTATGGTTAAGACAAGAGGAGACAAGATATTTTGGAGAATACAAACCTTGTCTTTTATTTCAGATATGCCTCTGACTTTATATCAGCAAACCTTAACAAACTTCTCATAAAAGAACCCAAACGTGTAACATCCCACTTTCTAGAAAAGCTCAATTAATTAGCTAGTCAACAGGGTCTTAAGGAGAGTGGAGTGCTCCATTATTGACAACTTATAATCAACTACCAAAACAATAGCAACAGTATAAAACTAACTCACCAAGTAAACTAATTAGACTGACAATATTGTAGATAACATGCACTAATTTGTAATACTCCCCCTTAGTGCATGATTACGACTAATAACTCCAAGAGCTGCTCTAAAATATTCAAATTTTGGCTTTCCCAAGGCCTTTGTAAATATGTTAGCAACTTGGTCATTTGTAGAAATTCCCTTCAGCTCAATTTCTTGATCCAGCACCTTCTCCCGAATGTAATGATGAAAAACTTCGATATGCTTTGTTCTTGCATGGAAAACCGGATTTGATGCTAGTTTGACATCACTTTCATTATCACAACAAATCTGTACAGCATAGCCAACTTTATCAAAAATGTCTCCCATCAACCGCTTCAACCAAATGCATTCTTGAGCTGCCATTATTGTTGCTATATATTCTGTTTCAGTGCTCGATAAGGCAACAGTTTACTGCTTCCTACTACACCATGAAGCAGCAGTAGAACCAGCACTGAAACAGTATCCTGAAGTTGATCGGCGATCATCTATATTGCCTGCCCAATCGGCGTAAGTTAAGCCTTTTAACAAAAAATTATCACTCTTCTTGTACAAAAGACCATAATCAATACTCCCTTTAACATAATGCAAAACCTTTTTAGCAGTATCTAAATGAGAGGTTTTTGGATTTTGCATGAATTGGGAGATGACACCAACAAAATATGCAAGCTCAGGTCTTGTGATAGTTAGGTAAATTAAACTACCAACAAGTTGCCTGAATTTTTTGTCATCCTTTTTTTCCCTATATCTTTCATCAGCTTGAGGTGTGGCTCCATTGGAGTAGCCTTTTCTTTTGACTCCCACGAGCCAAAACGTTGCAAGAGCTCCTTTGCATATCCTTTTTGAGAAATGAAATATCTTTGATTGATCTTTCAACTTCTAAACCAAGGAAGCAACCAGCCTCTCCCATGTTTTTCATCTCAAAACGAACTGCTAGTTCATTTTTCAACAAAGAGATTTCAGCTTCATTATCTCCTGTAATTATCATATCATCCATGTACAATAGAACCAACAAATGCACATTTGATTCTAATTTAGTGAATAAACTAGAATATGCTTCAGAGACTTTGAATCCATAAAATATAAAGTATTGAGCAACTTTACCATACCAAGCACGTGGTGCTTGTTTAAGACCGTATAACGCCTTCTTCAGTCGACAAACATGATGAGGATATTGTTTTGAGACATACCCTCTCGGTTGCTCCATGAATACTTCCCGATCCAATTCTCCGTATAGAAACACATTCTTTACATCAAGCTGCCATATTTTCCAATTTCTAAAAGCTGCAAGAGAAAAAATGGATCTTAGGGTTACCATTTTTGCAACAAGACTGAATGTCTCCTCATAATCCAATCCATAGCTTTGAGAAAATCCATGAGCAACAAGCCAAGCTTTGCATCTGTCAACACTTACATCTGATTTCTTTTTCAAACGGTAAACCCATTTACAGGTAATAATAGGCTTGCAATATTCTGGTTTTGACACCAACGCCCATGTCTGATTTTTGTTTAAAGCCTCAATTTCTTCTTCCATAGCATCTCTCCCTTATGGACAGTCTTTGGTTCCTCATAACTTGTTGGTTCTTCATCTACTACTCTGATGAAGAAACATGATGTAATGGTGCATTGATTGAGTTGCACTTCATAATCTTGGAGATGACTTAGTTGTTTTTTCTCTCTTGTAGACCTCCTTTTAGCTAGTTGTTCATCACCATCATTGTTGTTTGAAGCCTCTATGTCATTTTCTTGATATAGCTGCAGATTTTCTTGATCATCATCAAGAATAGCTTCATGAATGGAGGTTCTTTGTGCTGAATAATAAGAAGATGCTTCGTCGAACACCACAACTCTAGAAGTGACGAATTTATGTGTTTCTGGATCCATGCACTTCCACCCTTTTCTGCATGAATCATAGCCAACAAAAATGCACTTCTTGGCTTTCGGATCAAGCTTAGTTCGGTTAGATTTTGGAATATGAACATAACAATTTGAGCCAAATAACCGAAAGTAATTTACATTTGGTTTTTCTTCATATAAAAATTCAAGAGGAGATTTCTTTTTACCTGGCCATGGGGGTAGACGATTGATCACATAACATGCACATTGAAAGGCTTCGGCCCACAGCTCACGAGGGAGATTTTTGTCATGCAGCCATGAGAGACTCACAGACACAAGGTGAGCTATCTTCCTTTCAGAGATGCCATTCTACTGAGGGGTATTTGGGCATGTCATTTGCCTTGAAATGCCATTTTTGCTGCAGTATTCAAAGACATCTTCTGACATATATTCTCCCTCATTGTCGGTTCACAAGCATTTGATCTTCTTCTTGAATTCCCTCTCAATAGCATTTTTAAATTCATCAAACTTTGATAATGCTTCACTTTTCTCCTTTAAGAACTTCACCCAAGTGTACCTTGAAAAATCATCTACGAACACCATAACATAGCGATATCCACTGTAGCTTGGTGTTTTTGTTGGTCCCATCAAGTCTGTATGAACCAACTCAAACATGGTGGATCTGTGATTAGGGACTTCATGAAGGAAAGACGATGTGACTTGCTAAATTGACATCCTTGGCAAATTACACCTTCATGAACATTTTTCAAGGCTGGTATGCCATCCACCAGCTTCTTGGATGAGATTTGCTGCAGCAATTGGTAGCCTAAATGACCCAACCGAGCATGCCAAATTGTTGTGCTCTCAGTTTGACTTATCTTCTTCACATAGGCTTCTCCTGCTGACATGACAAACAAGGAGCCTATCCTCTCTCCAGAGGTAATAACATCAGCAGATATAGTCTTCATATTATCAAGTACTTTAACATCTTTAGGCCCAAATAAAACATATTTCCCAAAATCTGTAATTTGAGAAACAGAAACTAAATTTCTTTTCAAACCTGGAACATGAAAGACGTCATCTAGCTTGACCATACTTTTGGCATTCTTGCCAATCTCCACAACTCATTCTTTTGCTACTAAATAAGGTGAATTATCAGCTGTGATGATAACTCGCTCTCCTTTTTGTTGGCGTACTTCTGAGAGCAGTGAATCATTTCCGGTTACATGATGAGAGCAATCGGAATCAATGATCCATTCTTCTTTGTGTACTTCATGATTAGAAGCAGCTTGAACTTGAATTGTTTTGGCGGTAACATTGTTTCCTCCTTCCACTACCTCAATAGTGAAACACTGCTCCCATTTCAGCCGATCCCCATCTTCATGTTCACTTGCAACATTCACTTTTGAAAGCTTCACTCTGCAGTTTTTCTTGATGTGCCCAACTTTGCCGCATCTGTCACACTTTACAATGTTTAGATTTTATGAATTGTCACCAGAAGTATTTTCTACACTGCGCCATTCTTTGTTGTTATTGTTTCTTGTTGATGTGTTTTTCTTGTTATGTTTTCCCTTTGAGAAGAGAACAACTTCTGAATCATAATTCTTTGCCATTTGCTTCGCCAAGGCCTCTTGGTTGGAAAGTAGGCTTTCTAATTCTTCAACCGATGGTGATTTGCCAATCCTTGGATGGAGATAACAAAGGGAGTGTATTCCTTCTTCACCGATTTTCTCATCAAGCATCTAATTATGAAATTTCAGCATAAATACTTTTAACCCGCAAGAAATATTCAGAAATAGACATACCTCCTTGTGTTAATGCTTGCTAATTCATTTTCCAACAATTGTAGCCTTGCTTTGTATTCTTCTTGGAAAACAGCCGCTCAAGTGTCTCCCATACATCATTTGGAGAACTTATATCACGGGCGTGATCAATGAACTCTTTGTTAATTGAAGTTCTCAAAACAAAGAGAGCTTCTCCACACTTGAACTTCCATTTTCTCTTTGGTTCAGCATTGTCCTGGAGTGTTTGCAGGAATTTCAGCATCAACACTTGCAATTAAATCCCACAGGTCTTGACCTTGAAGATATGCCTTCATACACATTCGCCAATACTTGTAGTTTGTGCCTACAAGTTTCTCAACACCATACTGTGTATTTGAGTTGTTTCCTCCATTTGCTAACTCCATCTCTCTTCACACCTTTCAATCTCCTCCAGCAAGACAAACAAAGACTTGATAGACAAGAAGAAAGAAAGAATTGTAAAGTTCTTCAACCTAGTTCTGATACCATAAAACAAATTAGAGAAGATGAAATTTGTATGATTAACACAAAAGGAGACAAGATACTTTGGAGAATGAAAAACCTTGTCTTTTATTTCAGATATGCCTCTGACTTTATATCAGCAAACCTTAACAAACTTCTCATAAAAGAACTCAAATGTAACATCCCACTTCCTAAAAAAGCTCAACTAATTAGCTAGTCAAGAGGGTCTAAAGAAGAGCGGAGTGCTCCATTATTGGCAACTTATAACCAACTACCAAAACAATAGCAACAGAATAAAAACTAACTGACCAAGTAAACTAATTAGACTGACAATATTGCAGATAACATACACTAATTTGTAATAAAATTGAAAAAAATCAATTAAAGAAGAAGCAAAAATTTTAAAAAGAAAATTTTAAAAAAATTCAATTCAAAATAATCGATTTCAAAATATTCAAATTTCAAAAAAAGAAAAAAAAAAGAGATTTGAAAAAATTTGAAATTAAAAAAAAATAATTTGCCAAATTGAAATTTTACATAAAAAAAATCACCAATGAACAAAATGAAAAAAAAAAAAAAAAAAAGAATGAAAGTGAACACCTTGATGTAATGTAATGTAATATAATGTCAAATGTGTTTTATGTTATTTAACCATCTCCATTCATGAAATTAATAACCAGTTACTACGTCAGACATGCAACACCTTGATTAATTACATTTGGAGGAAACCTATATTCATAAAGTGTATATTATAGGTGTTTTCATTGAGAGCTATTCCGATGTGAATTGTGGGACATGGGTGTTTCACCAGAGATGGCATGATGATCTATGATGAGTTGTGGATAGGTTCATTGAAACTGCCCTGGCGGGCAGTAGAGTTGGACTATGAGCATAGGCTAAGTTGCGTCCCTTGATGAGGACATTAGAGGCACAAGTAAAGAGCTATATTGTAAAAATAATAGTGGCAGCTTAGAGAACTAGTCTCATATCGGTTAAAATGAGAAAATTTTATGTGCATATAAGGGTTGGATTAATCTTCACTTATTACTGATCATTATAGGTGTTTTCATTGATAGTTGTTCCGATGTGAATTGGGGGACATGGGTGTTTTACTGGAGATGGCCTAATGAAGTATGATGAGCTGTGGATAGGTTCATGGAGGCTTCTCTGGTGAGCATTAGAGCTAGACTAGGGGCACATGCTAAGCTGTGTGCCTTAACAAGTTCATTAGAGTCACAAGTTAGGAGCTATATTGTAAAAAACGAAACGGTGGCAGCTTAGCACTAGTCTCACATCAGTTAAAATGAGAAAAATTTATATGCATATAAAGGGTTGGATTAATCTTCACTTATTACCGGTCATTATAGGTGTTTTCATTGAGAGCTGTTTCGAAGTGAATTGGGGGACATAGGTGTTTCACCGGAGATGGCCTGATGAACTATGATGAGCTGTAGATAGATTCTTCGAGACTGCTCTGGCGGACATTAGAGCTGGACTAGGAGCACAAGCTAAGTTCTGTTAATGAAGGCGTCAGAGTCACAAGTTAGGAGCTATATTATAAAACATAACAGTGGCAGCTCAAAACCAATCTCACATTGGTTAAAAAGAAAAAAATTTATGTGCATATAAGGATTGCATTAATCCTCACTGATTACTAATCATTGGGATTATCATAGAAAAGTTAGTATCTGATTGGAGGTGGCATGAAGTATGTAGATCGGAAAGCCTTGGCTTTGATGGCACAAATTAAACTTGTAATTAAGTTGTTGCTATTAATTGCAATGTTTGCCATCAGTAATTCAGTAAAAAAGTACTTGTTAGAGAAAAGGATGCAATTAGTAAATGACTTTGCAAATATGTGAAAAGAATAATAAAAAACGTTGATTTATAAAAAAAAAAGGAATGGTTTTGTTGGTAGAATTGATAAAAAAAATATGTTAAAAAGAGAAAGATTTGAGGTCTTAGTTGCAAAATTTAGTCTAAAATATGTAAAAAATATGTAAAGTCTTGGGTTGCTTGAGATCTACATTTTTATAGGGTTTATAGTATATATATCGTCCTGTGATAAAAAACCTTGTTTATTTTAATTTTTAAATCTTACAAAATTTCAATTTTGTTTGTGGACCAAACCAATATATGTGGCTTGGAAATGTGATAAATTATCAATCAAGTTTTTTAATTTTATCACCAAATTACACATTTTATGACTTAAATTTAGTTTTTTGAGATCACAGTTTTTTTAATTAAATAAAAATAAAAACAATTAAATATTTGGTTTAGTTGGGAAACTAAACACCAGATTTAATTATTTTTTTTAAAAAGTAAATTAATCCAGTGTCATTCTCGTAAATATGTTGAACTTCATCTACTACAGTTCCCGGGAAAACAGTTGACCGTTAAAACCCAAGCCGTCCTTTTCTACATTCCTTCTTTTCTTTAAATACGTCAAAGACAAGAAGATAAATTTCCATCTCTCTCTCTCCCCCTCTCCTTGCGTATTCCGCCATGATTCTTGAATATATATATATATATATATATATAGAGAGAGAGAGAGAGAGAGAGAAAGAATGCATCTTGAAGCATAGGAAAGTTGGTTCTTGATGGGATTCTTGGATGTGATGCCAAAAATCTACAAGCCAGTAGCAGAGGTGGATCTTAGTGCTCATAGTGATGAGCCTTACATTCATGCAAATGTTAAAGGTTTGTATTTTTGGAAATGCTTAGCCAGGGCTTTGTTTTTGTCTTTTTTATGTTTTTGTAGATGAAGTGTTTGAGATAATGAGTGGTGAGTTCTTGATGTTTTCTTGTTTTGTTTTTTTTTTTTTTTTGGTTTTGAAAAAAAAAAAAATTTGATGTTAGCACCGAGAATGGCTGGGTTTTTGGTAAAGGTGTTTGCTTGGGTTTTGGAGTTGAGGATTGTGGGGGCTTTTGTTGTGGAGATATTGAAGAGGAACAATCTTGTCCATAAGGTGATCTTTGCTTGCTTTTAATCTGCTCTAGTTGCTGTTTTGAATGGTAAATTTTTATGGTGAATAATTGATAATCTTCTAGTTTGATCTGATTAGCGTTAAAATGTTAAGATTGTTGTTCTGAATGGTGAGTTGGAGGACATATGAAAGGTAATGCTTTCTTTGATTTTTACTGTTAAAGATGCTATAGAGAATTGGTATTGTATTTGTATATAAAGCTGTCTTTACTGCAGAATAATTAAAGATTCCAAGAAAAAAATAATTATTTCATAGTTGAAGATTTTTGTTTACTGATATCCAAACTATTGTAGTTTGTATCATCTGCGGAAGTACCAGAATCACCACTCTACACACCAACTCATGTTTCAGAAGGTTTGATTTCCTTATTATTATTTATTTTTCAAACTTGGAAATTTTGTCTAATGGTGTTTATAAATATCATTTGCTTTGGATCTACCTTGATGCGTTAATCCAGAAGACTATGAGGAACAACAAGTTTATAATCTGAAACTGGGCTCATCATCTGCTGAACGAGTTCAGGAGGCTGTCGATTGTCTTCCTAAAGATACAGAGCTTACCGTCAATTCTAATACTGATTCTGATTTCCGGCGATGGACGATAATGGATTACTCAAGAGCCTATTGCTCTCGGCAGATAACTCCTCATTTGGTATTCAATGGACTTCTCTACACATTTCATTCAAGTTTTCTTTAGTATTTCTTCTGTTTTTCTTTCATAGCTTTTACTTTTTCAGAAGCTTAAAATTACAGGTAGCAATGAGATTCTTAGCTGCTGTTAAGGAGTCTTCCGAGCCCCACCTTAATATGTCATTTTTCATCAATTACGATCCTGAAGATATTCTAAGGCTGGCGAAAGAATCAACACTTCGATATAAAAATGGTAGTTTAATCCATCTCTTCTACTGTCATTCAATTAATCATAAATTTTTTGTTGTCATTAGATTTATGCCAAGCCTTTGGCATGGCCAACTAACCGAACTTTTAGAAAACATGCCTCACTTGCTTCATAACTTCATTTCTAAGAATGCACGAAACCGACACCTCTAACTACCGATGCTCTTTATTACAACATAAACAAAGAAAAGAGAAAGAGATATCACCCTTTTTTTTTTATTAATTGAGATATTGTCTTTTAACAGGTACTCCAATTTCAGTTCTTGATGGAGTGCTGGTTGCTGTCAAAGATGAGATTGATTGCATGCCTTATCCAACTACCGGTATTCTACTATCGGGTTCTTAATACTTAGCTTTCTTCAATATTTTTCTTCTTTTCATTGTAGTCGTTTCAATCTGAATAATAGTAATTTTTTTCAGGAGGTACTAAGTGGTTCCACAAATTTAGATTTTCGACAGATGATGCACACATTGTGAGGCAATTAAGATCATGTGGTGCAATTCTTGTTGGGAAGACGAACATGCATGAGATTGGAGCAGGAACAAGTGGAATCAATCCTCATTACGGGTATCAAGCAATTTATATTTACCTAATTAGAAGTTTCACATTCTTTAATTTTGTCTTAGCTGCATAGCAGGGCTGTGAGAAATCCTTATGACATTAATAAGATTTCCGGAGGTTCCTCAAGTGGCTCGGCTGCTGTGGTTTCTGCTGGATTATGTCCTATTGCACTCGGTGTGGATGGAGGAGGTAAAGAAATTTACACATAAATTTTTTCAGTTTATGATTAGGAAATTTTGAAAAGTATTCGTATATGAGTCCACGATTAGAAACTCTTTTGGTCACCAACTTTTGCTAGCAATTAAGAACATATAGCATTCATAATTGCAGCCTGTCTTTGATATTAATGCAATACAATGGTCCTGAAACAACTTGCTTTATTTTTACATTCAGAAGGGAAATAGTGTGTTAATGCTACTTCTTGAATTAGAAAAAGTCTATTGATGTGTTTCATGATAAAAAGAAAATATAAAATAAAGAATGTCGGCTTTAGCTTTTGTCCGACTGCATATACTTTCTGATCATCATACTGAAATTTTGATTGATGTGGTAGAACAAAATAGCATGATTAAAGACAGATTCTTTTGTAGGATTGTAGTTTCTCTGAAGATAAAAATTTCCTAAATTTGCAAAGCTAAAATCAAAAACTTCTAGCATCTCTGTTTTGAGTGGGTTTGTGCACTCCTTTTTAGTGAAACAATAACTCCAATGTCTTAATCATCCTCGATAACATTGTACGAATAAGATAATTGAATTCTTTAACTCTCCTTGTCTAGGATCCGTCAGAATACCGGCTTCTTTATGTGGAGTTGTTGGTTTCAAGCCAACTTATGGTCGTGTATCTCATACAGGGTATAGCTTGATCTCCGTTGTTTCTACCATCATTTTTACCGACAAGAATTTAATTTCTATTTGGATTCATATCTGCAATTCTATCATTATTTCAGCATTCTTCCCTTAAATTGGACCGTTGGAATGGCTGGAGTTTTGGCAGGAACAGTTGAAGACGCTCTCATTGCGTATTCTTTATACTAATGCTAATACACTTATTTTGCCGCAACATTTAGAGCCAATACTACTAGATGCCAAAGACGATGTTTTCTTTTGTCTTTCAGTTATGCAGCTATTTCCGGCAACCTCCCATCAGCACAACCTACGCCTTCTCTAGTGGTAAACTTAAATCCCTGTTCTATTGCTCTCAAATTTATGGAGGGTTCTCTCTGACTTTTTTTTTTTTTGGCTAATAACTTGATAGCCAGCAACAAACCTTCCATTGCTAGCAACTACAAATTCAATTGCCAACATCAAACTAGCCAAATACGAAAAGGTTTGTCGATAATAAACAAATATCGCTGACAGTATTCTGTAGGTCTTATTTGGGACTTCATTTTTCAAAACAATGTAGTGGTTTAATGACTCCACTGATGAAGTTCGAAACTCTTGCAAACATGCTCTGTATATGCTTCAAGAGCATTATGGGTGGGAGGTATGACATTTGACCTGCATTTGTGATCATCAAGCAAATACTTTGCAGAAATTTGATGCTTTTTATTCCTCGCAGACAGTAGAAGTGACTTTACCAGAGATCGAAGAGATGCGTCTGGCTCATTATGTAACCATTGCCTCAGAATGCACTGCTTCACTGGCACCTTATTTCGCCAAAATGTAAGTAGTCCCATGAAGTTTATCATCAAGAGTTTCGTTATGTTTATCATCGTACATTTTTCTAGAAACTTTGCCAATGTGGGATGGGACGTAAGAGTTGCACATCAAGTTTATCGGTCTTTTCACAGCGGAGAGTATCTGAATGCTCAAAAGATCAGGTAGTTACTCCTTTTGCAATTAATTCGAACAAATTACATTGACTTCTATCATGAACAAATCACGGTGCATTTTCAGAAACCGACAGATGTATTTTCACAAGGAAATTTTCAAAAATGCTGATGTTATTGTCACGCCAACAACCGGGTATTGAGCTCGAACTCTGATTTCTCACGTAAATTTCTGAGATTGAAAACACTGTAAACCTTATTGTTCTTATTTTCACAGTGTCACTGCATATCCATTGCAAAAAGATACATTCAAAACTGGAGAGCTTGATTATATTAATGGAGGTACTAATTCAGAAAACTTCAGACCTTTCAATTGCCAATTCATCAATGGCGAAAACTGAATTCAGTGCCTGATTATTTCAGCTGCATTAGTAAGGTTCATGATAGCCGGAAATTTTCTCGGATTGCCTGCAATCACTGTAATGGTAAAGCTAAACATGTATATATATATATACACACACACACACATCTTTAGATAAAGATTTACTATAAATACTAAAACCGATAATGTGTCGTAGGTTGGATGTGATAAAGGCGGAATGCCAACCGGTATTCAGTTCATCGGAAGGCCATGGTCAGAAGCAACCTTACTGCATTTGGCTTATGGATTGCAGGTAAAATAAGCTAAGGAACCGAAACTTTTACTTCGTTAGCTAATGAATTGAATGATAATTAGGTAAATTGATTGATAATAACAAGTTATGATAATTTTTTCTAATAGGTGATATGCAGCAAAAGCTTCAAGAGGCCTATGATTTTCTATGATCTTCTCAAAGAGGAGAAAACTGCAGGTCAATAGAATGGAACAAAAATAAATAAATCAAAGGAATAAGTCTGAATTATAAGTTTTTCACTACAATAATTAAGAAGGTTTTTCAAGCATTTTTCATTGTATATGTTTATTTTTTTTTATAATTGTATGCTGAAATGTGCAGAAATCTTGAAACACAAATTATCAGAGATTTCTGCATGCATTGCATGTGTTCAGGAATGGAATAATGAGAAACTGAATCAATGTCATCAATTAAATTATGTATTGTTTTTCCAGTCATTTCATTAATCATTGTTAATTTAAAATTGATTTTGTAATTATTTTTAATTTAAGTGATTTCTATTGAGCTTCACACAAAAATCATTTGAAGGAGTTGTTGTTGACTATACACTTGTGTCAAAAATTCACATTAAAAATATATTTTTATAAAAAAGGAACAGTTTTTTTTTTTTTTTTTTTTTTATAAATTGAAAGCAACTTTGCGTGCTTTTATGTCATATTTTCACAAAAAAAAAGGAAAAAGAAACCACCGACCAAAAGTATTTATAATTAGTAATTAGTTTTGTCTTACTTTATTGAAAAGTCCTTCAATCACATCAACCGTGACTCATCAGTCCTTTATAACTTTCAGTCCTCCAATCAAGCAATCAAATAAAAATTTTAGATACAAAAACTGTACCGTGAATATTCTCTCAAATAATTTTACCTTTCAATCCCCATCCCCATCCTCATCTTCATTCATTATTATTTACAAAATAATGTACGAAAAAAATCATCTCTTATTTTATTCTCAACTAAAAGTAGACATTATTTTTGAATTAAATATGAAAAAAATTGAAACAACTCCTCTATGTTCGGTGGATTTTTACTTGAATGATGAACGGGCAAAACTTAAAATTGAATCTTTAAATTAACAATATTATTATTGCAATTTTTTACAAATATTATAAAAATAATGTAAAAATATTATAGTGGTATTATATTTACTGTATATTGAGTTTTATGTTGAAAGATATCATTTTTTTTATTAAAAATTTGCATAACACTAGGGATTCATTAATTTGATTTTATTTATTAAAATTTTTTGGTCATAGAATTTTAATCACTATATTTGATATTTTACTATATTAATAAATTTTCAGTGATTTATTAAACCATCTCTGGAGGTATCTCTGCAAATTAGATTATTACACGTGTCAGACAGAGAGTCAAAGTGCAAGTAAAACGGGCTATCTTCGGTGAAAAAATGAGGCAGTGGCATGTCTGTAATTTCGAGTTCCTTCACGACCTCCTTCTCCTTAAGCCTAAAAAAGCTTCACCTCTCTGCGAGAGCCGGAGAGAGAGAGAGAGAGATGAGCTGCGGCGGCGGCGGCGGAGGAGGAGGCGGAGGTGCAGGAGGAGGAGTTTGTGTGGGTGGGGACTCGAAGGTGGAAACGATCGCCAGGTTGGCGCAGTGGCGCATCGAAGGCTTTGGCGCCTGCTCCTACCGCCGCTCCGATCCGTTCAAGCTCGGCATCTGGAGCTGGTGCCCTTCTTTGATTCTTTTTTATCTGTTTTTTTTTTTTGATGAATTTTAGGGATTTAATGGAAAAGATGGGAATTTTGGTAGGTTTCTATCAGTGGAGAAGAATCGGTACATGTATATCCGGCTCTTTCCTGAGCCTTGTCGGGTCTCGAAGGAGCAGCCACCGATCGCGAAGTTTGTTCTCAGGGTATCGAATTCGGGTCCTGGACGTCGGCCGTATGTCTCTCCGGGTAAATATTTTCAGCTAATTTTTTTGTCTTCTTTGTGTTGATTTTAAGTGCAATTTGAAAATTATTTTTATCAGATAAATGTTGAAGTTCGGTTTATTTAGATGGATTCTTTGGTTTGTGCTTGTGATTTTGTTTATCTATTGTTGAAAATCTCTGGCTTTTGATTGTTTTCATGTTGCAGATTCCCAGTGAATCACTGAATTGGGTATAGTATCTATTTGCTTGTTTATTGCCATTTATTTGAACAAAAAATTGGTATAATATGATGTATATTAGGCTATCCATTGTACATAATTGGATTGAGGAGCAAATATTGGTAGAACCTCTGAAGCCATCAAGAATTTTCGGTATTTTACTAGTGTTTGTGATGGAGTGTTGAATTCTTTACAAGTGGTAGACCAGTTCATTGTTTGTTTTAGACTTTGTCTTACTGATTGTTTGTTTAATTCAGTTCATGAGAAACTTCTCCGGACCAGCGAAGATTTTGTGTGGCCTATTGATTCTACATTCCACGGCCGTTTTGTTATTGATGTGGAGTTCATTGACCTGAAAATATCTACTTTGAATGTAAGGGCCTCATATCCTTAGCATGAGTTTAATGGTTTTTTCTTTGAACCAGTGGCTATCAGTTTGTCTGTTCTTTATCTTGTTTGATCTTCGCTGTGTTCCTTGAAATAATCGAGAATTTTAATGGAAACATAGGGGGCCGAAGCGTGCTCGATATGGCCTAATGAAGGTATAATGCGAACAATCACAATGCGAACCACTCTCCGATGTCTTTCTCGCATGCTTGAAGAGGGCATCCACACCGACGTGACAATCAACACAGCCAACGGAGTTCTCAAAGCTCACAAGGCAGTCCTTGCCGCAAGCTCCCCCGTATTCGAAAGCATGTTTCTGCACAACCTCAAGGAGAAGGAGTCCTCCATGATCGACATAGACGACATGTCCATGGAAGCATGCTCATGTCTTCTCAGTTACATCTACGGGACGATAAAGCAAGAAGACTTCTGGAAGCATCGCCTATCCCTGCTTGGCGCCGCAAACAAGTACGATATCGCTGACCTGAAGGAATGCTGCGAGGAAAGCCTCCTCGAGGACATTAACTCGAGCAATGTCCTCGAGAGGCTTCACGAAGCCTGGCTTTATCAACTTAGCAAGCTGAAGAAAGGATGCTTGACCTACTTATTCGATTTCGGTAAAATTCAGGATGTTAGGAGTGAGATCAACAGCTTTTTTCGGCACGCCGATAGAGATCTTATGATTGAAATGTTCCAAGAAGTGCTCACGGTTTGGAAGCCAGTCTGAAATGTTTGATCATTGAAACATTTGGTTTTCAGTTGTATGTTGAACTTGTGGATGAATTAGTATGAATCCCTTGTGAATCTTTGTTGATATTTTTATTGTATTTGTTTCCTAAAGCCTTTTTAATATAAATCATATCTTATATTTCTATCATTTTTTTTTTTGTTATTTTTAACCTTTTTTTTTCTTTAATTTAGAGGAAAAATAAGCATTGAAAATTACTTAAAAAAGCCTAAATAGCTAAGGGCAATTCCAGTAAATTAATTCAAAGCGGTGCCTGTTTTCAATCCATAGATATCCTCTCTTTCACTCGTTCCCCGTTCTCTCTCGCTCTCTCTCTCTTAATTAGGGTTCGGGTTCCAAAATCTAGGGTTAGGGTTTGCAGCGATGTCGAGCTTTAGCGGAGATGAGACTGCTCCGTTCTTCGGATTCCTTGGCGCTGCCGCTGCGCTCGTCTTCTCCTGTACTCTAAATCTCTCGTTCAATTTTTGGTTCTTGTGGGAAAATTTGTATTTTTATCGCATTTTTTGCTGGATTTTGAAGGCATGGGAGCGGCGTATGGGACGGCGAAGAGCGGGGTGGGGGTGGCATCAATGGGGGTTATGAGGCCCGAGCTCGTCATGAAGTCGATTGTGCCCGTTGTCATGGCGGGAGTGCTTGGGATCTACGGGCTTATCATCGCCGTTATCATCAGTACTGGAATCAATCCGAAGGCGAAATCATACTACCTGTTCGATGGGTATGCGCATCTCTCATCTGGGCTCGCTTGCGGTCTTGCTGGACTCTCGGCAGGCATGGCCATCGGCATTGTTGGTGATGCTGGTGTTCGGTAATTTTCTTTGGATATGATTCATTTCTCTATTTCTCTTTACTTTTGTTTTACGTCTGGAGGTCAAGTTTGGTGTTTTCCATCTGTTTGTAAGATTTAGGTAGTAGATACGATGGTGTGACTGTTTTTCATTGAATTAGGTATTCATCCATCTTTGATTTGATAATAGATTCTTTTGATCATTCGTATAGGTGTTTATACGAAGTTTTGATAGAATAAATCAATTTTGGAGCTTTATTTTGTCTTTGTAGATCTTGCTATTTGTTTTAAAGACTTACTCGTTAAATCTTAGAATTTGTGTTGCAACATCGGTTTAGTCCCACATCGCCCACTTAGTGAAGTATCCATGTGCATATATGTGGAGAGTGCCCTACCCTTTCAGGCCGGTTTTTTGGGGTTGTGGGTCCCCGCTGTGTGCATCATTTGGTGTTTTCATTGAAAGGATGGTGTGGGACTGGGTGGGGGGGCTGACCAGCAGAGGGTTCTGACCAACATAGGATTCTGACCAGGGAAAAACCCCGAGTGAAGTGTTGTTGAGTGAAGTGTTGCTAAGTGAAGCGTGCCTGACCCGACGAGGACGTCGTGTCTGATCGGTGGGGTATTGTTGCAACATCGGTTTAGTCCCATATCGCCCACTTAGTGAAGTATCCATGTGCATATATGTGGGGAGTGCCCTACCCTTTCAGGCCGGTCTTTTGGGGTTGTGGGTCCCCGCTGTGTGCATCAATTTGTCATAGTCAGGTTTAATTATTTGTTTTTCCTTTTGTATTAAATTATTAGGAGTGATTGCTCTTTATCAAGATAAGTAATTGGACTGGTCCATTTGTTCATCTTACCTGGAATTTTAAAGTAGTTGCAGATTGATGATTGTCAATAGATGGTGATATCTGATTGTTGTCACATTGCTTGTGATGATAAGGTTCATTTAGTGATATACTTTGATGCATCGGGATGATGAGCCCAACATATTTTGAATGGGGAGAATGCTTATATTAAAAGGAAATAAATAAATGCTAAGAGTAACATTTATATTGCTTTTCAATATGCTGAAGTGGTAGCTTAGGTGCCTCTCAAGATGTTGCTTGTCTAAGAACTGTCAACAATATCTATTGTTAAATTTGTATGAATCCATGATAAAAGAAGTCTTCTGTTTGGATGATTTTTATGGTCGGTCAATGAGTTGTTAGTTAGATGAGAAAGATGGAAGGGATTAATAGTGTAGATGTACTCTGATTTGATTTGCCTAATCACATTTTTTATAATTAAGTTTTGAAATTTTCAACAATGTGATTCTTATAAAAAAACTATAGTTTCAAGATTTTAAATGCTGTGAAGCCACCCCCACCCTTTTTTTTATCTTTGAGATGGGAATTGGTAATCATCCACAGGTTCATTTTTCATCATGTTCTCATTATTGAGTTTATCATCAGGGTTGAGTAGATTTCAACTAGATGTGTTACCTTTTCTTAATTTGATGTAATATGGTTGTGTGGAAGATTTAGTCCATGTTGACAGAGTATCAGTTTTTATCGCATTAAAGGAGAAACAATAAGCAAAGACATTTTGTGCACCAATGTTATCTTTTTTTTTTTTTTTTTTTTGTTCAGAAGACTGACATTTTGTGTGTTGTGTAACTATTAATGAACACAAGATAAACTTTTTTTTTTAATTGACTTGATTGAGAAGGATATATCTCATCAAAAGTGTGAGATATACTTGATTTAGTATATGTTTCTTTTGTAAGGCATCTGGACTACATTCTAAGGCCGATTTTTATATGCATACTCACCTTTTAATTAACATCTTCAGTTGAGGATCACTGACAACTTAAAAAAAGGTCTTGCACCCTTATCAAACTTCATAGGGTGTATATGTAGCGTTAAGTGCGCCATAGTTTTTATATAATCTAATTTAGTGCCAACTTTTTTCACCTTGAACTGATTCCTTGCAATCACATCTAATCAATATTCCTTCACTATAATTCTATTTGTTCTCACAAATTTCTAGATTTAGATCCAAATGACATGCTATTGCACGTTTAACAGAGATGAGTCTGCACTCTTGAACACCTCATCTTATATACGTACTGTGAGAATAATAGAAATATGAACCACTTATCTGGAGCCTAGGCACCTATTACCACTCTGTCTATCTACTGTATACTATGACTTCGGTTAACTACTATATATTCTTATGAACTCTACGTGGTGATCATGAAGGTACCACCTCATTTTCTTGTAATTCTGTTGAGCAATAAAAAGTGGTCAGTGCTAATGTTTGCAATGCTGCTGTCTTGTCTAAATCATTTTTGTCTAATGCTTGTTGCATAAAATTAAGTTTGACCCCATGCTATATCAGCAACAGTTTACAAACAAATTGGTCACCTACCCTTGAGTTGTCCATGCATATATAGAAAGTGGAATATCCATGGATCATCTCTTTCACTTCTTTAAAGACTATGTTCTGTTTGTAATATAATTTGCATCCATTTTCTCATCGAAACCGGCAATGGATTGATATCTATTTCAGGGCCAACGCACAGCAGCCAAAGCTATTCGTGGGCATGATTCTCATCCTCATATTCGCAGAAGCTCTTGCCCTCTACGGCCTCATTGTAGGCATTATTCTTTCATCTCGAGCCGGGCAATCTCGGGCAGACTAAGCAAAACAAGTTATCCGATGGCAAACACGAACTTGTACCAACTTTCTGTTGATCACATTCATAATTTTGCTGTGATTGATTACATAGTACAAGATAGACAAACATGGAAGTCTTGAATATTTCCTCAAGATTTGCTCATATACTCCTTTTGCTGGAGGGACGTACCATGGCACTTGTATTTTCCATAAAGAAATAAGCCATTCTGGATTCATCTCTTCATCTATTCCTTTCTAATTTGTTTTACAATCAAATGTTGTTGATTATTATCATTATTAGTACTTAATTTCAAACCTCATTAAACGCCATCATATTTCCACAGCAATGAAGATGCAAGCTTAGATAACCAAATCTTTTGCTATGGGGTTGCAAACTTGGAAAGGGCTAGAGGACTCCAAAGCATGGACCACAAAGGTGAGTATTATCTTGTGTTGTTTGTGTTGGTGGTGAATAATGAGTTGCCATTGCCTGCTTGGTATGTATTATTTGATCACATTTGGCATTAGGGGACAGCCTCAACATAAACATCCATGAATGGTGGTGCCATTGCCAGCTAAAAAGCTCCCCTCCTTTTGGGCCCCACTCAATGTGCTGTTTTCTTTCTTATCCATCCTCTTCTTCATGAAAATAAAATGTCATTGATTTTCATTAGTACCTTCATTTATCACTGTGACAGAGTCTATTCAATGAAACACTTAAAAGGTGTTGTGCTCCCACTGTTTACATCAATGTCTGTTGCAATACCTCAATTACAGTGATGGAGGGACTAAAGACCAAAAACAAACATCTTTTTTTTGGGTTGGTGGAATTAAACAAAAAAATGAAGAATAATACCCTCTAAATTAGTGACTAATTGTGGTTATATATATATGTATGTGTTTTTTTTTTGGTTTATTGGTGTCTGGTTGATAGGCTGCCACATTCTATCTTTTGACTCATAATCTAACACTCTTGATCAAAGGACTAACAAAAAGGTATGGTACTAAAAAAAGATTTTTAAGGGGGTGGACCCAAAGAGAGGGCCATGCCATCTCACATGGATTGAATGTTGGCTTGAAAACAAAGTATGAATGGGTTTAGAGAGAACCAAACAAAGGGAAGTGATAACATGCAACCATTTTCATGAAATGGACTTCCACCAAAGCTTTGCTTGAGCACATGCACTCCATTGGACCACCTTTTTTTTTAAATGGAATAATAATAATAATAATAATAATAATAATAATAATAATAATAACAACTAACCAATGGTTCAAGTAATAGAAGCTTAGGTTAAATAAATGACTGGAAGATGCACATCTGTTTCTTTATAAGGGTTTAGTGTATTTCACCCTTACTGGAAAATTAGTTAATCAAAGATTAAATAATAATCATAATAATTGTTTTCTATTTCTTCATTTTTTTTTTCATTTTCTTTTTTCTTTGCTTCTTTGATTGAACTCTATGATTGTATTGCATGATAAGAGAGCAGAGAAGGAGCATGCACCTTTGCTTGTTACTTTTCCTTGTTCATGGTATGGACTAACTTGAAAACATGATTTTTTTTTTTCTCCTCCCTTATTTATTTATTTATTTTTATTTTTTGGCACCCACACGTGCATAGATCTTTCATACCTGAACAATCTTATTTTTGGGAGACAAGAATGATGCTTCAGCTCTTGGAGCCTCACCCCCATGTCTCTTCTATTTTTCTTCTTCTTTTTCTTCTTTTTTTTTCTTAATAATTTGATTATTGTCTAGTTTTATGCCAAGCAAAAGTAATATTTATTTCCAAAACTCATTGTTTTATTGGTTGTAAGGTATGGTAAACCAGAAAATCCATTAACAATGAAATTGTATGAAACGAAGAACAAAAAAAACAAACAAACTAACTAACACAAAAATCTAAGAACTCCAGACTTCATTTTCAATTTTATTTATTTATTTATTTATTTATTTATGTTCCTAAGTTAACAGACACCCACACAAAAAAAAAAAAAAATGAATGATATTAATTATGAGCAAGGGGTTGAAAGATCAAAATGAGTCTCTTTCTTAAAAGACATACAGTATTCAAAACTCTTCATTGTTAAAAGACATACAGTATTCAAACATTACTAGAGAAGAAATCTTTCTCACTCTACAGGATCTCCCAAATGGGAAAAGTCCTGGACCGGACGGCTTTAATGCTGAATTTTATCGGTTTTTTTGGCATATTATTGGTAATCAGATCATTGAGGCTATTCAGTTTTTTTTCAAACATGCTACTCTTCCTACTTCTTGGGGTAGAACTTATATTGCTCTTGTTCCTAAAATTAAAAATCCTAAACTTGTTTCTGATTTTCGTCCAATTGCGCTTTGTAATGTTTGCTCCAAACTGATTTCTAAATTATTGGCCAATCGCATTAAATCGGTGCTGCCTCACCTCATTGGGGTGGAGCAAACCGGTTTTATTGCTGGTAGATGTCCCTCAGATAATATTATCACTCTTCAAGAGGTTGTTCATACTATTGAAAGTGATATCAATGGCCCCTCTAGGATGATCATCAAAATAGACATAGAAAAGGCATACGATTCTTTAAGTTGGAGTGCAATTCTTGCCATCCTTATTCATATGAAATTCCCTAGGATTTGGATCTCTTGGATTAAGGCTTGCATCTCTTCTACCTCTTTCTCGATTTTAGTCAATGGTCATCCTACTCCTTGGTTTAAGTCTACTAGGGGAGTTAGGCAAGGTGACCCAATTTCCTCTTATTTGTTCATTCTTGTTTCCCAAATTCTTACCTCCTTACTTAATACTGGTATGCAGCACCATTTAATCCCAGGCTTTGATGATCGTTTGAGTCACAACTTTAATCATTTAATGTATGCTGACGATCTCATTTTAATCACATGTGCCTCTCGTAGTCTCGCCTGGAACATTAATTCTTGTTTAAAGTTGTATGGTAAAATGACTAGTCAATTTCCCAACTTTTCCAAATCCGTGATATACTTTCCTTCTTGGTTTAACCAAAGATGTTGCGACTAGAATTTCTGGTATTCTTAATATTAAAGTTGTTGCTTTCCCTTTCTTATATCTGGGTGTCCACATTTCTCCAAAAAAATTATTTGTGGCTCATTTTGATAGAATTGTTGATACGATCCGTGGTCTTTTGTCTTTGTGTGGAAACGCTCCAAATTATCTCCTGCGACCAAGATTACTTTGATTAATTCTACTATCTTATCCCGCATTGTCTATTATATGTCTGTCTATCCTGTTTCTGATTCGATTCTAAGAGAAATCTCCAAGATAGTTAGGGAATTTTACTGGTATAAGGGTGGCAATGGAAAGGGCATCCAAGCGCTTGCGTGGGACTATGTTATGTCCGATAAGTCCGAGGGGGCCTAGGGGTGAAAAATTTGCTGGTTACTAAGCATTCTTTAATGGCCAAAAATGTGTTTAAATATATCAATAAAGATACTACTATTTGGGTGGAAATAAGTATGGGTATCTCAATTTTTGGAGTGATTCTATTCCTGCTAAATGTTCAACTTTTTTCAGAGGTTTTTGTAGTTCTGCATATAGGCTTAAGCCTTTCCTTCAAATCAAATCTATTAATTGCAACACTACCTCTATTCTTCTTGACCCTTGGTGTTCTGAAATTCCAATTGCATTATGGCCGACCTATGTCAACACAAATTTGGATCTAGAAGGGCTGTCCATATCAGATTTCTGGTCTCAAGATTGTTGGAATATCTCTAAGTTAAAGGATTTGTTTGGTTCTGGCTTTGAGCATGTTTTCTACAATCTAGGCAAAGTTGATAACAGTGTTCCTTCTCTTTGGGTTTGGAAGCCTAAGTCTAAGAGTAATCGTATTGCTCATTTAACTTATCATACTCTTAATCATCAAAGACTTCAATTAGACTCTTGGGCTGGGTGGAAGGTCATTTGGTCTCTCAAAACTGCCCCCAGAATCAAGCATTTCATATGGTTATTAATTCATGGCAAGGTCCCAACCAGTGAGTTCCTTTTTCATATTCATCTTGGCCCCAGAAGGTATTGTATTCTATGTGGTTTGGTCTATGAATCCTCTAACCATCTCTTCAGCTTGTGTAGCAAAGTGCAACATATTTGGAGACTGGTAGGTTGTCATCTTAATAAGGAGATCCTTTTTCTAAATAGCATCTCCTCTGGAGAATGGCTATTGCAATCCAATTACTCTTAGTTTGACAAAGCTATCATTGCTTCTACTATCTGGTCTATATGAAAGGCCCGCTGTGATGCCATTTTCAGAAATTGTAATTTTAACTGTCACAGAGTTGCTTGTCAGGCTTTTGCTTATGTTTATGACTTTATTCATGCCCAGGCTCACTGTCGCAATAACAAATATATGCTCTCCAATTTCCAGCCAAATGAGAACCTCATTTTCCTATCAAAAGTGTGGGATCACGACAAGAAGGTAAGTGGATTAGGTTTTTTTATCACAACTGCTAATTATCGTATCCTTTTTGCAGGTTGTTTCTCATATCAAGCGGAGACTGACATGGTTGCTGATGTTGCCGTAGTGAAATTAGCCTTACAGGAAGCTTGCCACCATCAATGCAGAATTCAACATCTTCTTGTTGATAGGGCCGATTTGGCTAGGATCCTCACTGATGCCTGCTCCATTTGGGATTGGAGATTACATTGCCACATTCTAGGTATTTGGAGGTTATTGGAGTCTGTTGGAAGGCCTCGAACACATATTATTCCAAGAGATTGGAACACACTTGCAAATAAGTTAGCTATTCATGGTCTTAATTTACATGGGTTATGTTTGTTTCACCATGGTAGAGAGCTCCCAAGATGGTTAATGAGAGGATTTGAAGATCAAGGTTTTAACTTTCTGTAATTCTTCCGACTTTTGGACTTGCTTTTGTTTTTGCTCCTGTTCTCTTTCTTTAGTTGTAATTTTACTGTTTTATTAATAAATAGCCTTCGGGTTCCTTCTTCTAAAAAAAAACTCTTCATATTAAAGTCTCTACTTTGGTTATTTTTTAAAAAAAAAAAATACAATTAATAAACCAATAATATATTAAGATATTTTAAAAATAGGAATACAAAAAGATATGAAGATATAAAGAAATGTCGGAAAAGCAAACATCACATCTGCAGAGTTTCGGAAAATCAGAACTCTGTTTCTTCAATACACACTCTCATTCTTCCTCTATTTTTACTTTTTTATTCTTCTGGCTATGTAGTATTTGGAAGAACTCCTTATTTAATTTGTTTTTAATGTTTTACTCTTTTTTTTTAAGTAATAAAGTTGATAAA
>CACTHL010000280.1:0-50000 GCA_902712375.1 Dioscorea dumetorum
GTGATGGTTTATTCAAATTATTCAAATTAAATGTTATGACTATCGTATCTACTAAAGTTAATAATAACAGTATTTAGTTTGCTTATATGCTTGAGTCATGTAACTATGACATCGAAGGTTAGGATAGGTCAATTAGAATTGCGAAGCTTGATCAATTTAAAATTATTATCTAAATTTGATATTGACTCAAAACCTAAGTGTGAAGTATGTGTAGAGTTAACAAGAACTCCATTTCAATTTATTGAAAGAAGCACTAAACCTTCAGAGATAATTCATACAAATATATGTAATTTAAAATTTATTCAAATTAGATATAATAAAATGTATTTTATTACTTTCATAGATGATTGCATAAAATATAATTATTAAGAAGCAAAAATGAAGCATTAGAAATGTTCAAACCTCACAAAAAATGAAGTAAAAAAATCTACTTAAAAAAGGATCAAAATATGGGCAAGTAATAGAGGTGGCAAATATAAATGTCCTTTTGAAGGAATATGTGTAGCATATGGAATTGTTCACCAAACCAGTGCTCCACATCTTGGGTGAGTACTATACTATAGTCTTTCTTCATTTTGAGTATCAAATTTTAATTTATTATTTTGGTCAGTTAATTTTAACTTATGTTCATTACGAGGTTACCAAGGTAATTCCAAAGAGAATTAAACGCCGTGTACGCTAGATTTGTCACGTCAACACCACGCTAGATTTGTCACGTCAACACCAATTCACTAAGCCATCTGCATACACGCCATTAACGAGAGTCGCGTGGCCACTCAAACTAGTGTTGGTGTTAACGCAACGAATTGGTTTTGGCGTGGCCACTCTCAATGGTGTCAACAAGAGTGGCTACGTGGCTCTCGATGATGACATGTCATGTCCGTATGACGTGGCAAACTGATATTAATGTGGAAAATCTGGTATACATGCTATCAAATTCTCCCCAAAATCTCTTTGATATCCTCCCAACAAACACAAATTAAAGTTGGGTAACTAAAATAATACAAATTGAAGTTCGATGCTCAAAATAAAAAATGATCAGTACCCACACAAAAAATTTAACCCTCCATATTCACATTAAGGAAATGCAATTGCTGAGTGTAAAAATCAAACTCTAAAAGAAATGATGAATGCCATATTAATAAATTTTTGTTTACCCAAGAATTTGTTGGGGGAAGCATTCCTTTCAACAAATCATATTCTTAATAAAGTACCCCGTCGGATAATGAGCAAGACACCGTACGACCTGTGGAAAGGTCGAAAACCTTCCTATAAATACTTAAAAATGTGGGGATGTCTTTCAAAGATGATGGTTCATAAACCTAAAAGAGTTTGGATATGCTAAAAATCACAATGAATTGTATTTTCATTGGTTATGCTAATAATGGTAGTGCATATCATTTTCTTGTGTATAAATCTAACATCTTGGACATACATAAGGATACAATTGTTGAATCAAGGAATGCTGTATTTTTTGGCAATATATTTCCTTATAGAAATATTCCTATAGTAACTTAGACAAAAGAATCGATAATACTGCAAAAAGTAGCGATCAAGGAAATATAGATAAAGAATATATGGTGAATGTAATAGAAAAAGAATCAAGGAAAAGGAACATTGCTAGAAGTGCAAATCCTTATGGTCCTGACTTTCTAACATATCTGTTACAAAATGCGCCCCAAACATTCTCGGAAGCTATGAATACTATAGAGGCTCCATATTGGAAGGAAGGAAGCCATTAATAGTAAGATCAAGTCCTTCATACAAAACTAATAACTGTCTCACAAGCTTGTCATAATCTGTTCCACATGGACACAAAAGATAATGCCTCAGACAAACAGGTTTCAGATACCACAAAGTTCAAATCTATAATATGTAAAAATCATACTCATGAATACAAGACATGCTCATATGATAATGCCTGCAAGTGTATAGATAACAGAAATCTTTGGAAGCAATACTTGAACATAAGTGAAACAACAGAATCACTTGAAAGATTCTCACTAGTGTCATCTAAAAATTACAAAAGCTAAAAATGGAAAATATACATTCTCTAGTGCCGTATACACAGTACATTTAAAGAAATAGGTGCTTAAACAGTCAACAAGTAATAACTTTTTTATCATTTTCAATTCTAGATTTTGGGTCTCCTTTCATAATTGGCGCATCCTGTTTATGGCTGCCATAATCCATAATTTTGATGCATTTTAGTGTCAGGTTATGGTTTCCTTTTACAAATGTTAAAATGATAGGCCATGTACCCTTATCTAACTTCATTTCCTCTAATTCATCCATCTTGGAATCAAATATTTCCCTTTTATCTAATGAATTCAAACTTTGGCGTTAAAGGACATATCTTTGAGACTGGTGTCGTTAATAGTATTCATAGTGTATTCTCAGAGTTATGCTTTTGGTTTTTTTTTACCAATATTTGCTAGGATCATGCATTAGGAGCTAAGAGAGTTATGCATGTTAGAAAGATAGTTAACCAGGAGCATAGTTATTAAAAGCATAAGGCACCAAGATGCTAAGGGGTCAAATCGCCTAGGTGCAAGGCTGAGGAGCACGCTTTCAAAAAGGAGGCACAAAAAAATTTCAAAGAAATAAAAAATCATAAAATTCATACTAAATACTGAAATGTTATAAAATAAGAAAAATCAAAGTTTAGAGTTCAATTTTGGATAAAACATATATAGAGTGAAATAGCATATCACTAATATAGCAAAAAAAATAAATTATCACATTGCTACTATATTACTATTAATAAATAGTATTACGATTAAGTTTTACTACTACACTGTTATTAATAAATACTATTAAGTTAGGAAATCCTAATTTCAATCAAATTCAATAACTTCATCATTATACTTCCACTCATGCTCAGATTCATCCTCCTCATCTAGATATTCTTCTTCTTCAAATTAAGATTACCCGTCTCTAAGTCTTAGAGAATCAATAAACTTCCCTTTCTCCTTTATCAAAAGACCTTTCTTGCACTTCAAGTAGATGTTAAGATTTAATTTGATATTATTTAATGGATTATATTTATCTAGTTCTTAAAAGAACTAAAAAAGAATAAATAAACCCTTTTGTTTTAAGCGATTGAGGTTTAATATGATGATCATCTAATGGCTCATATTTGTCCAACACTTAAAAACTAGAAAAAATAAAAAAAAAACTCCTTTTTGTTTCCTAGGGTTGAAATTTAACTGATGATCATTTAATGGCTCAAATTTATCAAGTTCTTAAAAACTGAAAAAAAAAATTAGAAAAAAAAAGGTTTACACTTTACTAAGGCACTCCTGAAATTGCCTCGAGCCTTAAGCCTCAAGGAAAGGTGCACGCGTTGGGGCGCCTCTTTAATGTCTTGCGCCTTTGAGGCTCTAAGCCATTTAGGCTGGAGCGAGCCTCGGTAGCTTTGAGCCTAAGGCGTGCCTTTAATAACTATCAGGAGTTTAGCCTAAAGCGTGCCTTTAATAACTATGACCATGAGTAAAAACAAGGCATAGATGCTCCCCTCCAAAGCATTGCATGACCCTTTCCTCCGATTTCCTTTTCTTCTCTCCTTGTATTTGTTTTTCTATTTTTGGTTTTAACGAGTTTTTTGAAACAAGAAGAGCCCTAAATTTGGCTATCCAATCCTATGGACACAGATGATCACATCATATGTCTAGACACAATTTCTGACAGAAGAGAATAGGAGCTGTCCCTCAAATGCTAGCAGGCTAGGAATGCCAGCTCTATCATCTAGACAAAACATAAGGCCTAATTTTGCAATCCAATGGGTCTGACAAGTCTTACTGTGTTGCATCCATAGATCACAAAAAGCAGTAGAAAATTGCACACCATTGTTCTCTAAACCTGCATGAAACGCACAAAAAAGTCAATGTAGCTTACAACTCTCTATCATATCATGTTCTTTAAATTTGCTTGGTCATTCTCACAAATGTGGTTGGCATGGTCATATTAATTGAGCCCAAAGCCTCTAACCATTTTCTAACTCTTATCAAACAACATCAGGTCCCTTGTGCCTCCACTGTCTTAATGTCGGGCAAAAATGTCAAGCATTTCTTCGTATATACAACTTTTGCGAAGAACCTTCCTGATGTGACCTAAACTAATCTAAACCACATTTTAATTTGGCTGATATTGCAATGCTAGCATATAAATCCTTTGTTGTCATTTTATGCATTTTCGGGGAACCGCCCTAATAAATTTATCTTATTGTATTTTTAATCAAGTAATGACTTCAAATATTGTAAATCTCTAGAATTTGCAATGACTTTCATCAAGGTGTCATCCATGCTTTAATTCAATTTGAGGCCCACTAAATATTCGAATTTCAGTTCAGGTCTATGGACAAGCTACTTTCTTGAAAAAACTCACAAACAAGAACTTGTATCACATTAAAAACAGGCTAATGCACAGGGCCATGTACAGGGAAAGAACAAATAATTCATTTATAGAGGTTTATTCGCCAAACACCACTATAAAACAACATGAAGTCCTTGCACAACAGTTACCGAGCACCAATATAAGATACCATTATAATGAGGAAAAAGATAGCATTATCAAGCATTGACTAAAGTACTACCACATTTTCCACTTTAACCTAACAATTCTACTTTATAATTCATCAAGCATAAATAATTTAGATATGCATTTCATTCTTCCAGCACATTGGTGAGATGACTATAAAAACGATAACGCAGAGGTTTATAACTACACCAAAATTCATACTGATAAAGTTACAAACAAATAAAACAAGAGGAAAAGCCAAAAGAAGCAACAACATACCACAAAGCAACGACAAGACACAATTGTCATTGAACAAGCAGCTTATTCATTTACCAATTTATATATTGAAAGACATGTATTATAGCCATTTAACAAAGCATAAAGTAAACAAGCATACCAGAATGGCGATCTCTAGCTTCTTCTCCTTGCTTATTCTCACTGATTTCAATCATTCTTGAACCCTAATCTTTCTCCTGTCAGTAAATCATATTGCTACACAAATTCTACAGAATTCAAGTCATGGCACTTGGGTCATTGCCATGCTGCCATACATAAACAAGCTCATCCCATCCAGTGCTTGCAATCAGCCCCTCAACAAGAACACTAAGATCAACCCCGTAAACGAACTCAGTATGGTGGTCATACGCCCAGACCATCGAATCCTCAGCCCGGTAATCCCACATCCTCACCGTCATATCATACGAGCAAGACACCAGAATGCTCTCCTGATGAGGCGAGAACTTCACCATCTTCACCCCATAACTATGCCCGGCAAGAGACACAAGCGGCGCTTGCGGCGAGCGCACGTCCCAAACCCGGATCGTCTTGTCAACGGACGACGTAGCGAGGATACACTCATCGTACTTGTTCCAATTGCAGGACAGCACCTCGTTGTTATGCGCAGGGATGACGACGTTGGATGCAGGGTCACGAACGTCCCACACGCGGACAGTGCTGTCACCGGAGGCGGAGGCGAAGACATCGGCGTGGCGGGGGGACCAAGAAACGGAGTACACGCAGTAGGTGTGCTCACGGAACGTGCGGATGCTGGCGGGGCGATCAACGGTCCAGAGCTTGAGGCTATCGTCCCAGGAGGCGGTGACAAAGGAATCCCGGCGGATGGGGTTCCAATCAACAGCATAGACCTCGCGGCCGTGCTCGTTAAAGGAGCGGACGGGGTTGGAGGAGGGTGGGAGCTTGGCATCCCATAGCTTGACGGAGCCATCGGCGACAGCGGCGACGGCGAGGGAGTCATGGGACTCGGACCAGGCACAGTCGTAGACGCCATCGGCTGTCTCAAAGGATCGGATCTCAGAGATGACACCGGTCGCCGGAGCGAGGTCTAGGATGTGGAGGCGGCCATTGCCGACGAGGCCGAAGTTCTGGGCGGTGGCGACGAGGATGCGGGATTCGTAGAAGGGGCTGAACTTCACGGAGTAACCATTGAACTGGGTTCTGAACGCTGGCATCGTCGCCTCTCTAAGATTTTCTTTATCTCTCTTTTGCTCGAAGGATTGGCGAAGCTCCACGAGAGTTCGTCGGGGTTGATGACTCTTGGACCCTAATTTGCTTCTTTGTGAATATCTTGGACCTTAATTTCGCATCTCTTTCTGAATTATATATTTTTAAATCTTTATATGTATTTATTATGACTCATTTGATTTATCTATTTTTAAAAAAAAATTAGGTAATTTTTTATGAGTAAAAGGTTGAGGCGAAGTGAATAGAATGTCTATCTTATTAAAATAAAAAAAAAAGGCCGGACGTTTTGCACCTATTTTGGTTTTTTTTATTTGCAGATATTAATGTATTTAAATTAATACGATAATAATTCAAGAAATATATATTTTTTAAAATATTAAAATAATGAACAATTACTACTATTTAATTATGAAAATAAGTATTTTTTAATCTTCAGTATGACTTCACTGAATCACTTTAATGATTAACAGTCCTCTTTAACCCGACGTTTTAAGGAGAGCACATAAGAATGATGGAAATGACTCATTCTTCACTTGTCTTTCATTTTCCTCAGAGGAAGGCAGTCTTCAATTACAAGCTTACAAAAACACCATTGGCTATTATTAATATAGGAGGGTTCTTTGTTTTGGTTTTTCAAATGAAAGCCTAATTTGTTTGACCCTGTTGACCCTACATATGAACATATTCAGTTTGTCCTGCAAATTATTGACATTCTAAAGCTACTACCAATGAATTTAAGTAATGTGATAGGAAAGATTAGTGAAATACCAGAACCAGAGTTGCGAACATCTAAATCACTTCCAAAAACCAACCCCAAAAGTCAGATTTGCACAATGATATCAGGCACAATTAAAGGTTAGGGTCAAATTGTCATGCGGCATACTTTCAGCTGACACTGAATCCTATATAAGAACACAATTTCACCCACAAGGCCACAACAGTTGCATTACTCCCAAGTAAACCAAAACCGAAATAACAGCCGATAACTTTCCAGTTGTAATGTATTCTCCAATTGTAATTTATCATGCTCATATTCTGAAATATGACTTTCAGACGGACTGGAATTGCTACTGTTCTGAACTACTTTTCGGTATTCTTTTCAGTAATTTGTAAGTGCCAAATACATTTCTTTGCTGCCATAGATAAGGGATGAAGAAGGAGCGGTGAACGGTAGGCGACAGCTCCCTGTCCAGAAAAGGGATGGCGGCAACAGTCTGGAATATATATATATATATATATATATATATATATATGAGAATGTATGTACTCAGTGGTTTGTTTATCTATGAGAAAATTATTGATCTGCGAGTGCTCTAACCTCCCATGTCGATAAGTCAGCTCCACGGGATGGATAGGGCCTTTTCAGGTCTAGCTCTATGAAGAAGGTACATGCATCAAAGTTCTGCAGCTGTGACAACAGTGGAGCAAGAATTGTCACATGGAAAATGGAAAATAGAAAATAGTGGAATTTGAAGAAGCCATTAAACATGACGGGCGAAAGAGATTACATATTGTGCCTCAGAAGCCTTGTTTTTATTGTTGAAATAAGGTGGGGATGAAGCAGTGCCTCCCAGAGTGGAATTGAAAGGTATCGGAAGAAGCCCTCGAAACCCTTCATCTACCCATTGAATTTCACCCACGTAAGAAGGTACAAAGAAAGAAGAAGGATAACGGTGCCACTCACTTCCAACACAAAGAACTGATCCTATAACAAAAATGGACGTGATTAAAAAAAACTCAAGTAAAAAATAAAAATAAATATGAAACGTGATCATTCCTATAACAAATATAGCAAAGATCAGAACATTTAAAATGGGACAAGAATGACAAAAGAAGGGCATATATTTGTTCATAATGTGAAGGCCATGACAAGCAATATTGCTGATCTTCATTCTGTCCAAAAACATAAAAATGAAAAAGAAACTTTTGTCTGTCAACAATCAAGTTCTTTGTATTTGGCCAAACTGACTGTTCAAGATTGGTCATTATTTATCAAAAAGAGGAAATGTTTATGTATGGATAAATTTAAGCACAAAAAAGAAAAAAGAAATAAAAACACTAATCTTTTGAAGCTAAAATATTCTTTCTAGGCTCAATCTAACACCAAGGTATGTTTTGTTTCTATTGGGAGCTAATAAGTACATAATCAACAATGCTGGAATTTCAACGGTGGATGGACTCACATGCTTCATGATCCACAATGCTGGAATTTAATTAGTTTAAAATATTGAGAAAAATATTTAAACTGTAGAAATGGAGATGGATGAAGATGGATGGGAGAGGGATGAAGGATGGAATAAATCACGGGATGAGCGGCGTCCCACCTATTTGGTAGGACGCCACTCATCCAATTTTCAGGGATGGGGGCCATCCCTATCCAGGTCCATCCAGGAAACCAAACAACCTGAGCCCTGGATATCCCAGCCCCATCCCAGGATATCCATGCTTCCAAACACTACCAACATGAATATCTCATGAAAAAAAATTCTGAATAACCACTGCATATTACAAAATGTGGTATGCATATGCAGGTGGTCATGGAACAGTTCAGCATAAATCTGGCATGCCATTGTATGTGCAGTGTTCAACTAAAACTCAGGTTCAGCATTATTCAGAAGAATAGAGGCGTGAGTCTTCCACAATGTTGTCTGATATTTCAGAAAAAAGTGAAAACATGTTTTAAAAATAAAAATCAAGGAGCATTTATTTAGTCAGTTTAAGTCTTAATACAGGTCGACTTGAAAATTTTGGGTAAACCTCACAAAAAATGTAATTAATTCCAATAGATAGTAAAAGATTTCTGTTTAGAAATAACAATCCAATCCTTGCATGTCTCTGATTAGAGGATTGGAAGACCTTTAAATTCATTATTAGAGGATAACGATTACATCCAATTAAGCTAAATTAAATGGCTGACAATAATCAACTAGTGTACTTCAAGTATTAGGAATGAAATCAAGGTTACCCATGCCAACCATAAGGTCACATCACATGAATCTATAGAACATCTTCCATGTTTGAGGCAACAAAGATTTTCGAGAGACTACCATGACAAGCAGACAAAGCATCAATTTATTAGCTCTATAAGCTCCCATGCACCTATGTCTGACATAAACATATACTGATTCGTTGGAGGTACATTAATAATTGTACTTCCAAACTAGGTGAGACGTCAGCAGAAATAACATGGAGTTGTAAATGAATGATATCAAATCCTTACCATTTCCAGCATCTTCATAATAATCTAAATGTTTGTAAATCTCCATCGGTGCAGAATACCCATGTAATAATGAGAAAGTTCGGCTATGTGAAACACAAAGTATAAGGCCAAGAATGATGGGCCTGACTACTTTAGCAATCTGTTTCAGGTAGCCCGTCAAGAAAATAAAAGTAGAGTTAGTTTCAGATCACCCAACAATTTATTAGAACCAAACTAGGAAAAGCACATAACCACAGCATACCTTAACAATGATACTGTCTTCGATTGCATACTTGTCTCGGAATAAATCAGGAAAACTCTCAATAACAGCAGCAGCTGCAACACAGATAAGTGGATATATTGGATAAAGAAACCTGCCAAAAGCCACATGTAAAACAAGCACAACTTAGGCTCATTTCAGATTTATCCATATAATGCTGTGTTCATACAAGGAGATTGAAATTCATTCTCCAAAATAGGGAATTATGAACTGAACAGCAATAATATTACTGTAAGTGCCAACATGGCCAAGAGATCTTGTTCAACGTGATATAGGAAACAAAGTCACCATTCCTGTTCTATGGAAGGGCCCCACTAATGTATATATTAGAACATCATTTGTTCTAGTAATAAGTATATCACCAGCAGAAGGTTATAATAAAGAGTATAACATGCAATAAATTTGGATAAATTCATCAATATCTTATGCTCACATAAAACATGCAACATGGATCATTTGTGAGAATATGTCTGATGAGAATAGGTTACAAAGGTGAAAAGATGATTATACATGTATAAATTACCTCCAGGGACTTCAATTGAGGAAATAAATGGATTAAAATCAATGGATTTTAGCTACATTCTTATTAATGTTAAATATGACCTGATCAGTTCTAGTTTACAAAGATATAATCAAAAAATTATGAATATATAATATCATTGTTCATGCAACAAGAAAAACTTCACTCAGAACAAAAACTTACTTTGATGTTGAATCAAAACACAAATACAAAAAGAAACATCTGCTACTAAAAGGAAGGACAGCATTGTGATTACCGTTCTTCTTTGTGGGCCTGCAACGACATAAAAGCCAACCAAATGTATATTGGAGAAACTACAACTAGAAGATCTGGAGCATATTTCTTTCTTGAGATTTTTAAGAATGGCAAGAAGAGGAGCGCAAGAACAAAGCAGAGATTGAAATTGTTGAATCCATTCCTCAAATAAAATAAGGTCCCTTCTGTTCCATACAAATGGCTTTCTCCTCCTCCTAGCACATTATAGTGCAAAAGATTAAATACTGAAGATGTCCATCTTCCATAGCAATAGTAATCAACTAGTATCGAGAGTCCCTGGAAAAATCATATGGTTTCCAAAATGCAAAGGTGAATGAGAAATCAAAAGTCAAATCCTTGACAGAAAAACAGTTGCTCATGGAAGCATAATGTAACCTGAAAAAACAAAAAACAAAAAAAAAGGAAAATTTTTGTGAGCTTACTAGAATGAACACAGAAGTCACTAGCCCTGAAAGGAACACCTTCAGTCTTCCATTAATTAGGGAGCATATGGTAACCGGAAAAACAACTAAAATGGAGAAAGGCCATCCAAGAATCACTCCAGCCGCTGCTACTGAAACGGCCAAAGAATATTTACCAAGAAGATATAGAGATGATGAAAGAGTAACTGCATACATTGAGAAGGTACTGGGCAGAAAACCTGAAAAGTACAGAAGAACATCCAAGAAAAGTATTAGAAGAGACAGGTTTCAATTCAGAGCAAGAAAATGTTTGGAGAACAGGAAAGGCAATTGCTGATTGAGAGAGGAAATTCCTATGAGTCCAAGCATTGGTATCATTCATCATTCAACTGATAATAACCACAAAATTAAGGCAAAAACAACAAAAAAACATTACTTGTGGTGGCAAAGAAACAACCACTTGTTAGACAGAGCATGGCAAGCGTGTAAGAAGCCAGTCGTTTTCCATATTTCCTCGAAAGAGCAATTACTAACAGTGCTTCTGTAACAGTTGAGATGACTCCAAGAAAAATTCTTACTATGTAGAATACTCGAACCTGAAATCCCAAAGAAAAATGTAAAATCATATAAATGCATATGTTATAAACCATAAGTTCTAAGAATATAATATCATAAGGAACAAGCAAAATACACATAGAAAATGAAGAAACAAACCTTTTCCTCACTGAAGAACCAAGATGCAGGTCCACCAACTACCGCATGAAGAAAAATATATAAATATGAACGGAGAGCAAACTCAGAGCTGTAACATAAAGTACATCCCTTATCCACATCAGCACAGTATTTCATGTGATAACCATTTCTATGCATTAAAAAATAAAACATAGAAAACAACAAAACTAGTCCAATTGTTGCACTAACAAAACATGTTTACAAGTCGACCCAGGAGTCAAAGCAAGGCATCACATCAAGGGACAATTTCATCTAGTAGAATTTTTCACAAAATCAAGCAGAGGATTTACCTATATATATATATATATACAAAAAATCTCAAGTATACACTCTAGAGAAAAATAGTTTGCCAATGCAGATTAAGCCGCAGAATATAAGGAAATAGAGAAAATTTCAACATGCCCAAACTAAAACCAGGCTAGTTTGACAAGAACTAATAGCTTTGCAAGGGAAATTAGTAATGTAACCGATAGTCCCAATTTGGAAAATATGAATTAGAATCTATAAGTCAGCACCTCTCATCCTATCTGCTTAAGCTTTTGGGTTGATTCGAGCCCAAATAATAAATTTCATTTGCATCTAACATGGCATCTTGTCCCACATTGGTGGTTTATTTGGAGCATATGGATTTGAATATATAAGCTTGAGTGTCTCATCACATCAACTTAAGCTTTTGAGTTAAATTGAGCACAAATAACATATTTTGCATCTAAGATGCTATCTAGTCCCACATTAGCGGCTAATTTGGAAAAATATAGATTTCAATATATAAGTTTAGGTTTCTTATTATATCATCTTAAAGATTTTGGATTGAAACAAGCCCAAAGTACATGTTTGGTTCACATCATATCAGAGCTTATTTACTTAGGTTTGTTTACGACATGACTAATTAAAATAAATTAACACATTTAAAGAAGGCGCATTAAAATAACCAATAATTCTGTATCCATTAATTTAGAAAATATGGATTTAAATATACAAGTCTAAGTCTCTCATCCTAGCATCTTAAACTTTGGGTTGAATTGGACCCACATAATATGCTTGGTTTGACCTAACATGATATCAAAGTTTAGATTATTTGGTTTGTTTGCAATATGACTAGTTAAAATAAAAGAGTATGATTCAATGGAGCGTATCAAAGTAACTAATAGTCCCACATTGGCTAATTTGAAAATGCGGATTTGAATACATATAAACCTAGGTTTCTCCTCCTATGAGGCTAAGCCTTTAACATAGTGAGCATATCTTAATATCCTAGAGAACAGCATCATCAAAATCCAAAAAATAAGTATTGTCGTGATAGAAACGTGGCATGCGAGCATCCAATTGCTCAGTCTGTCAACCTCAAATAATAATTTCAGACCCATCATAATTTTCTGATATTACAAAAAAACAACCTCTTGAGGGACTCCAGAACTTGCCCTCTCTTATCAAAACCAAATCCGTAGTATTTTCCTTGAAAAGGTCAACTTTTATCTTCTTGATTTCTTTTTCCAACCTTTCGTATTTAGATGTGTGGAATTTGGTTGGGATTATGTAGAAATTCAGGTTTGTCTTAGGATCATAGGATTTTGGAATTTGTTAGACTGTATATGTTGGATTGGATCAAGGTTCAAAATTGATCACATCAGTAGCTAGGTTTTCGAATCAAATGAGTTTTGGGAGATTACTAGCTTTTGATGTGTTTAAATCCGCAAAAAGGCAAATTTGTGGGATTGTATAAAGTTATTGTTTTTAGATCATGCTACTAGCTTCTTATTGGATTCTCTCAAAAGACTGAATTTTTTCGTTATGATGTAGTTTGGCACGATGCATTGAGAATTTTCTTGTGAATACTACAGAGAGATTGATTGATCAGTTTAGATTCTAAGTGAAAAATAAAAAATAAAAAAATAAAAATTAACAAAACAGAAAATTTTGATGACATGGTGTCTTGATATGTTTTATAAGAAAAGGCTCAATATTTTCTCCAAAAATTTCTTTTTCAATGTTAGGTTTTTTTAGGATAAGTGACAAGATTTGATAGCCCTTTGGCCATGGACTTTCCATCTTGTTCAATATTCTCAGTGTCAAGCCACCTCAATGATGAATTATCATCAAAGGGATACAGGAGCTCAAGAGGCTCTTGGAGTCTAGCCTTATAGAATTAAGCTCAGATAATATGTTTGGTTTGCATCCACCAAGGTATTAGAGATTCATTTGTTTAGTTTGTTGGTAACACACCTAGTTAAAATAGACTAACACGTATCGAGAGGGCATATCCAAGTAACTACCAATCCCACATCGGTTAATTTAGAAAATATGGATTTGAATATACAAGTCTAGGTCTTTCATCTAATCAGCTTAGGCTTTCAGGTTGAATCGGATCTAGATAAAATATTTGGTTTGCATCTAACATTGTATCAGAGCTAGTTTTGTTGGCAATGTGGCTAATTAAAATAGACAAGCATGTATCAAGAGAGCATATAAAAATAACCTATAATCATGTATTGGTTAATTTGAAAATATAGATTTGAATATGTAAGTATGGGTTTCTAATCCTATCAACTTAAGCTTTTTAGTTGAATTGAGCCAAATAATATGTTTGGTTTTCATTTAACACAGATTAGGGAATTGTTTGAGGATGACATTAGGCTAGACAATTCACCAACATTTGCTAAGTACAACTAGTTCCTATCTATGCAGAATTTTTATAAAGCTACAATGAAACATCAACCTCAACTATTTCCAATCTCATATGTTAGTGAACACTCAAAGTTGCAAATGTCTTCCCCTATGCTTGATTTGCTAAGAAAAAAATATAAGCATAAAAGGGCAACATTAGCGAAAACTAAATGAATAATGGTACAAATATGCAATTGTTCAACTTGAATTAGTGGTTTGCTTTTTGGCATTTTGGATGATGCTACAAAATGAAACTTAGCAAATCAAGTTGAAGCCAGGGTGCAAGAGGATGCAAATATGGATTGGAATCAACAAATTTAAGAGTATAACATAAAAGGAAAGAAAAAGCATATGATATTCAGAAGTGCAAGTTGATACTGCCAACTACACGGCATTCCAATTTATTCCTTTCTCCCCCATTCATGTTTTCCTTCCTTATGTTCTCTAGCTCCAATTCTTTCTTGGTCTGAGAGACCTAGGCTTATATATCTCCAGATTTTCAAAATGCCATTGGCACCTAATACTAGCGGTATATATCTAGAGCTTCCTCTAATCCATATATTTCATGATTAATTGGTTTCTAACAGGAAAAAAGTTTTCCATTTTTGTTGGTTTGAAATTTTAAGTTTTTTTTTTTTACTCGGTCATTATTTAGCATGCTCTAATGTCAAACTTTGAATTTGAAACAAATTTCTTCCGGCACGGAAAAAAGCTCATTTTAAGAGGCCTACAGCTCCTTACATAATGTAATGTCTATCAATTAGCCTTGAGTCTTATGATCAAGAGTACAAAGCTCTTGAACCAAAGATCTCCAAACAACAGCAAGATCTGAAACAAGCAGAACACATAAAGACTCCAATAACTGATCCAAGTAACATTACTAGAACAAGAAATTTTATTCAAATATACACTTGTGATGAAATTCACCCAGGTTTTATTTTGATTGTAAAGTAAAATTCCTAAAACAATGTAAGCAGTGTTTTGCTAAACCCAAATTATGTTCCTCCTCAGAATTGAGACTTGAACCCAATCTTCTTCCCACCATCTTCATCATAATAAAAAGGAAAAATACAAGAAAACTAAACAAACAGCTCCCTTTAGTAGAATCTCATTATCCCAAAATTCTTTCATCTGTCTTTTCCATCATCTCTCTATCCTATGCCTAATTTCACATTCTAAAGGAAATATCATTTATCTTCATTATATCAAGCTCTATACTCTTCTTAATTTGCCAAGATTTTCCCCTTTGGAAAAGCTCTTCTCTGCTTTCAAACAAATGAAATTATCTACCCAAAAAACATCAAACGCTTACTGAAATTTTCTAGGTCATGGATACATAATCAGCTTTTCCAGCAGAATTAAACATAGAATCCACATCCATTCTAAAAATTCGCCATAGTTCTTCTAGTCAATCACAACCCATCAAATAACTCTTCATTCAAAATTTGCAACCTCATCTCACACAACTTCATTCACAACTGATACACAAAGCAGTAATCCATATAAATCAAAACCTATCACATCTCTCAACATAGAGAGAAACAAACACGCGATCAAACGAACAATAAAAGAACAAAAAGGACGGCAAAGAAACCAAAGACGAGGTACCTGTATTCCCAGGTCTGGAACCCAGCGTTGTAGAGAAGGTAATGGAGAGGTTCCCAGTAGTTGAACACCTCATCGCAATCGTGGATGATGTTCGAAGTTGCGCTCATGTACCGGAGAAAGCCAAGAGCCATCAGAGGCATCGCCCAACCAAGCCCCTTCTCCTCGTCATTGGAGCCCTTCTTCTCCGGCTTCTTGTCCTTCGAGTACCGATCGGAGGTCCGAGACGACCCCTCCGCCACCACTGGCCGGCGGTGCCTCGCCGCAGAGAGCGCCATGGCCGAGCCGCAATGAGAAGAGTGGAGAGCTTCGAGGTGTGTTTGATCTCCTGCTTCCCGTCCAAGTAACAATGTATTGAGGACGATTCTGATGTTGTTGCTTTTCTACTTTTTTATTTTTTATTTTTTCTTTTTTCTTTTTCACCTTTTTTTCCTTTTGTTACTTTTTTTAATTTTTTCGTGGTTCAAACGAAAGTTATATTCGAGATATTCTGATAATTGTTATTATTATTATTTTTTTGTTGATTTTTTTTTTTTTTTTTTTTTTTGAGAAACATTTCACTAACCGCAATAGTTAGACATGGCCACGGTTCAGGAACCGCCGGTTCCGGTTCCTGAACCGCCGGTTCCGGTTCAAAAAAATCTTGAACCGGAACCGAACCGGCTGGGTAAGGTTCTTGATGGTTCCGGTTTGGATCCGGTTCCGGTTCCGGTTCTAGCGGTTCGGTTCAACGGTTTCGGTTTGCCGGTTCAAACGGTTCAGGTTTTTTTTTTCAAATTAAATAATTCAATATTTTAAATTAAACAAACACAAAAATACAACAATTAATTTAATATAATCTTTTATTAAAAAATAAAAGTATTAATAATTCTTTATATAAAAGTATTAATACAATAGGGGAAGAAATAAAAAAAACAAAGGGCTTGAACTTAATTGTATCAAGTTGCCTACGTATCCTCTAGAGGAATCAAAGCCCACGTAGTTTTTTTATTTTTATTATACATATTTCTCAAATTTTCATAATGCCTAATTGTTTGCATCATCGTCGGAGGAGTTAGAACTAGAAGCCGCTGTTGTTGCACCAGAGTCATCATTTACCCATTCGTCCGATGATGAGTGTATAAGGTCATCTTGACTTTGTAGTCTAGCTCTTTCCCAGTCAGCAAGGCAAGTTTGTGCTTCCAATGATTCTGGACCTAACCTTGATCGTCTTTCATCTAAAATGTTGCCTCTATTACTAAATGTTTGTTCAACTGCGACGGTTGAGGCGGGAACTGCAAGAAGTTGTTTAGCAATCTTGGCTAAAGTTGGAAAAGTCTCTGTGTGCCTAGTCCACCATTCCAAAATTGAAAAAGTTGGACCTGTATCATCACCAAACTCAAAAACTGTTGAAAAAGCTGGAACCGACGGTTCAACCGGTTCAAACGGCCGGTTTGAGCATCGGTTCGAACCGCCGGTTTGAGCACCGGTTCGACAGTCAGTTCGAACCGCCGGTTGAACCGCTGGTTCCACGGTTTTCAAATTCTGAAACCGGAACCGAACCTTATATGAAGGTTTCGGTTCCGGTTTTTTTACGGTTACGGTTTTGCCGGTTCCGGTTCGGTTTTTGACGGTTCGGTTCCGGTTCGGTTCCACGGTTTCGGTTCAAAATGGGCACGTCTAGCAATAATGAAGGATAGCGTGATTAATTTTTTTTACCACAGTGAGTGGCTTTTTTCGTTTTATTAACGAAAAAACATTTTTATTAGAGTATTGGGATTGGCTTGTGAGTAAGTGCTTTTTAACAAATTTTTTTAAAATTGTTCAAAAACAATTTTGTAATAGGATAAGTGACATTACTGCATTTTTTGCATCCCAAAATATTAAAAGGGAAATAAAATATCCGTACTGATGTATTTAGCGTAGTTTTTATTTTTTTTTCTCTTACTATATGTATGTTATTTATAATATATACAAAGTATTATTTTTCTTGATATTTGCATATATCCACTTACCCATTTGAAGGCGCATTATATACATATACAGCCATCTTTTATATCTTTCTTTGATCTCTACTTTTGTTTTTGTTTATTTTGTAATTGTATGTTTATTGGTTGTTGGGATTCCACTACAATAAAATAACGAAATCACTCTAAATATGTTAAATTTATTTTAATTTTAGTAAAATAATTTCATAGAATTATTAAATTTATTAGATAATTATATCTTTATAACGAGCCCTATAGATTAAAATTATTAAATTTGTTAAACAATTATATATTTATACCATATATTTAAGATTTGAAGTTAAATAAATTAAATTCCTGTCATTTTTAAAATATAAAAGTAATCTAAATACAAAGCAAACCACACGAAGGCCGTTGACATTTAAAGCTCATATTTTTTTTTAAATATCTTTATATATATAGTCATTCATAACAATGCTATGTCAATTGCTACATGTGAAATTTTTATTTTTTACAATTCTTTAATGATAAATCACTGAACACCATCAAAATTAAAAGATATGAAAAAAAATTAAACGATCACCCACCATGCATTCATGCAACATCAACCCACCGCATCACCAACCACATAATCAAAACATGCATATTACAGACTGTAAATCACATAACGAAATCATGTGTACATTAACAACATATATATATATATATATATATATATATATATATATATATATATGCACTCAGTAACATTCAAGTGCTTCACAAGCAGTGTAAATTCACACTAATTTTTACCATAGAGCCCTTCGATGATAGTCTGCAAAATATATATATATATATTGTCACATAACCATAATTTCTTCAATCCTTCTCATCTGGTCCTTTTAATCACAAAGTAACCATGTTGATGAACACTAAAACACAAAATTCTATGCAACCAATAATAGCTTAAATTATCAATCATCATAATACCTGGTGAATGAATGATCATCAATCACAAACATCATCATCCAAAGAAATTTGATATACTCATTCAAGTGTATAATAAGTGCGACCATCTAAGAGAACAGTTCGAGAGTATCAACTTAGCAGGTGAGAAATCAAAGTCAACTTACTAGCATAGCACAAAACATTAATCAAACTAATAAGAAACTTATTTTTGGAGTAGTCTTAACCATTACCTAACAACCTTCATTCTTAAAGCTTTCCAATCCTCGAATCAGTGTAGTTCTAAACCGTTAATAGTCCATCCCAATACCCTGCATCTGCTCCCTGGTAAACCCAACGCAAACAAATCTTTATAGCTTGCAGTTATAGAGATGCACAACATGTCACACAATTTCATCATTTAGAGCTCCTTTGTCCTTATCAAACAACTTTGATGATTAAACATCAATGCTCAATTTATGATCAAGTATAGCTTCCTAAGCAGCTTCACTGGTTCAACAAAATTGATGCTCAATTTACTGTCCGCTTAACTAACAAAACTTACCCTCTTTCAGCTTTCAATCATAGCTTTCATGGATTCAAACAGGAAGGAAATCATTAATCAGAATAGCAAACAAAACAAATGTATTTATAGCTAGCAGTGAGATCATAGAGATGCACAACATGCTAAACAATTTCATTCACGTATAGCTTACTAAACAACTTCTCTGGTTCAACATCAATGCTCAATTTCTCATCCACTTGGTGTAATAAGGCTTAAAACACTTTAAGCTTGCAATTATAGCATCCCTGGATTCAAACAGGAAGCAAATCATTACAACTCAAAAGAAAGCATAAACACTCACCCCACAACTTCAATCTTTCCTCAATCACAACTCCAATACACTAAGTACCAAACCAATACAATCAGATTTGGAGCAAAAGTTTAATGCTTTTCAATCCTATCAACAGCAAACCAAAAACAATGAAGCAATCAAGATAAAGAGAGGCATCATCAAGCAATTCAATTTGCAGATCATCATAACAAGACTTTTCAATTGATTTGTAGAAGCATCATACATCTACTGAAACAAATGCCACCATTCAACAAGAAGCACAACAAGTACAAGGAGATAAAAGAGGAAAAATGGACAGCATGAAAACATAGATATCAGCATTAAAAGTGAAGAGAGATGCAATTCTTACAGGTTCATGGAGATGGAATCGAAGAGGAAAGGGAGAGCCGCTAAAGATCCAAGCTCAACAGCGTCCGATCTCCCTGATCGCTTGATCTTCTCGAGCTTGATCTGTGAATCGACGAAGATCTCCATCCTCTGGAACTCCAAATTCTTCGCGAACTCCATCCGCTGCCGCTCCAGCTCCATCATCTGCCGCTGCTTCGCCCCCTCCACCTTCTCGTACATCTCACCAAACCTCGTGATCGCGCGGGCCAGTGCCCGTATTCCGTCCCTTTCATCCTCCCCTCCCCTCTTCCACCTCTTCGCCGCCCGCTCCGGACTGGATCTCGATGAGCCCAATGACCTAGATGATGATCCGGTGTCGACCTCGGCGGCTGCCGCCGCAGCTGCGGCTGCAGCGGCGGCGGAGTACCTTCTCCGGAAGGAATCGTTCACAGGAGGCAGTGCCGGGGGGTGGCGCTTCTCGGGGCGCGATGAGACTGCAGCGGCGGCGGGAAGAGGGAGAGGGGAGCTCTTGCGGTGGTACGGGAGCGGCAAGGCCAGCGGCGGTGGGGGGGAAGGCGGTGAAGGTTTCTTCGACGCGGAGACGGAGGAACCGATGAGAGCGTCAAGACGAGCGTAGAATTGCCACTGGCTAGTGAGGGCGCCTCCGGAATCCGCGATCCGGGCTTTCTCGACCTTGTACTTCTTCTTAAGAGTATCGATCCGGTTCTTGCACTGCACGTCGGTGCGCGGCGGCCGGCGAGCCCCCGCCGGCCGCGAGTTCACGGCATCAGCGACCTCCTGCCAGTGCTTCTGCCGGAGATTCCCCCGGCTGAGCTCGAGATACCGATCGCCCCAGGCGTCAACGAGCACGGACGTCTCCCCCTCGCTCCAGCAGTCCTCGCGATACGGCAGCGCCGGGTTGGGCGGCTTCCTCGGCGGCGAGCTCTCCATGAACACCGAAACCCTAACCCTAACTCTAAATGGGGCTTTCTCTCACGGTCGCACGTATGTATTAGAGGGCGGCGAAGGGGCCGGCGCGTGGGAAGCATGTGAGTTCGCCGGGGGCGCGCGTGCGCCGACGTTCGCGCGCGAGGGTGTTTGCTGGCGTCAGCGTCGAGGGCACTCGGAAACATTTAGCGCCGTTGGATTTCGGATGGATGGAAGGGATTTGACGGAGAGTCCGGGGATGGGAGGGACAGTGACATGGCTCGGATACGGCGGACCGGGAGTCCGAGGGACGATGACAAAAATGCCCTCAAATAATAAATAGAGAGTTGGCTGGGTGGCGGGTGCGAGATGGATAGAAGGGTAGTTTAGGAAATGCAACTATCCTTGTTCACGCCAGGAAACACAGAGACGGTTGAGTTTGAAACGGTGGCCCCGGATTGAACCCGTCTTTGTTTGGGCCCCCACCTGATTTCAATGCTAAAATAAATATTACTAGAGTAATGCTATACAAATAGATCATATCGTGCGGGCAGGGCGAACCAGCCTGTGGCCGGCCAAAACCCATCATTTGATCGGTTAAGATGGATCCACCTGCCAAAATGACGGGCTGATAAAATGCTAACTTAACCCATTTTAGATTATAGGTGAGTGAAACAGCTCAAGAGAAATATAAAAAAATAAAAAATTATTATATTTCATAGTTATCACATATTAATATATTTAATGTAGCCATACTATATACTATATAAAAAATTTACAAAATCACAAAAATAAACAAAATAAAAACAACTATAACTTTCTAAATCAGAATCATCAATTCAGCAAAATCATCAATCAATCCAAAAAAAAATAAACATAAATTAAAAACATTCATTAAAATATTAAAATGTTTTTAATCTCCTTCTCCTTTTTAAAACATACAGTAATTAAATTAATTATAATTCTATCAACCATCACATCATATTTTTTGTTTTTAAATTTTTTAAGTTACTTTTGCATAGAAGTCCCTCTATAAACATGTATTTACCTTTCTTCAGTTGGTTGTTTTTTATAATAAATTTTTGGTCGAATACCCTATTTAGTCCATGTATTTGACTCAATTTGCCTCTTTAATCCCCTATTATAATTTGGCTCAAATTGTTCCCTCTATTGATGATTTGAGGCAAAATAGGTACAGCCCATGCCGGACGTTCTTTTCTCCGTCTGATGTTGCTGATGTGGCATTATGAAAGTTTTATAAAATAACATGTTTAGTCCCTATATTTGACTTTATTTGCCCCTTTAGTCTCTTTATTGAACTCAATTTACCACTTTTAGTCCCTCTATTGATTACTTAAGGCAAATTAAGCCTAACACATGACGGAGAAGAGAACGTCCTCAAATCATTAATAGAAAGACCAATTTGGGTCAAATTATAATAGGGGAACTAAAATGACAGATTGAATGAAAAACAGTGACTAAATGGGGCATTGTACCTTAATTTTTTTAATTTTTTTAATTTTTTTTAATTTTTTTATAAATTGAGGGAGCAGGCTAACCCACCTAAAATAGACCCTCACTTCCAAAACCCATGACCCAAATGGGTTGGCTATATACATGCCTAAAAGATTTCCCGAAATCCTCACCCAAATGACTTGGCAACCATGTGGCATCCATGTCACCAAAACTCTCTCTCCTAGTTAGCATGGTTAAAAAAGTAAAAAAGAAAAAAAAATAAAACAATTAAAAAGAAAATAAAACCCTAAGGCTTTGCTTGGATGGGGGTTTTTGGAGGTTTCATAAAATAAGATAAGGTAAGGTAAAGGAAGGTAGAGGAAGATTTTGAACCATACTTTGTTTGGATAGAAGGTAATGTAATTGGAGGTTTTGAAACCTTATCATCCTTGGTTGGGAAGTTAGTGGAGGTAAGGTTACATAGTATATTACTAAATTACCCTTATGGTTAATAAATAAGAAAAAAGAATGTTATAGATTTTCATTTTCAATAATAAAATTAATTAAACAATATCATTAAAACATTAAGTAATATTTCTCAATTTATAAAATTCTATATTTCTTTATCATTTTTATTATTATTAATTATAATTAAACGAGTAAGAGTTTAAACATTATCATTAATAACTAAGTAATATTTTCTAATTTTTTTATCATTATTTATTAATTATTATTATTATTACAATTTTAATTATTTTTTAAATTATAATTCGACTAAGTGAGGAAGAGAATGATGTCTCAATAATTAATGATATAATTAAACAATTAATAATAATAATAATATTATTATTATTATTATTCATAATATTATTAATATTATTATTAATAATATTATTAATATTTTAATAAGGTGTGGAATTAAGTGAAATGTACAAGGGTATTTTGATCAACAACAAAAAATACAAACTCAAAACCTCCCCAACCCTCCAATTTTGGAGGGTTGAGAAAACACCAAAAAGTGGAGGTTTTAAAACCTCCACTAACCTCTCCCAACCCTTACCTCCCTTAAAACCCCCCATCCAAGCAGACCCTAAATCATCTCCCTCTCACCGCTCGCAATCCCTGACCCCCCTCTCGCCGTCGCCATCCCGACTCTCGTCACCGCTGTCTCGGCTCTAGCCACCTCCGTCTTCTCACCCCCAGTCCCTCCTCTCACTACTCGTCATCCCGGTTCTCGGTTATCGCCGTTGCCATTGCCATCTCTCATCTCACCGCTCGCGATATAGGTTCCCCCTCTCGACGTCCCTAGCCTCCCCTCTCGCCGTGCCTATCTCGGCTCTCGCCACCACATCATAGGGTTTCAATATCTCCGATCTCTCCTTGTAAGCCCTTCTTTGATTATTTTTTGTGCAAAATCTATCAGGGGAGTTCAGATTTCAGTTTATTAATTTAGTTATATTTTGATTTTGAAGCGCATGTTGTCTTAATGAGATTATTAGTTTGTGGTTTCATATGAGTTCCTTAATTATGGGAAATTAGAGTATTGTTCTGTCTATAATTACAATCCAATTCTGGTTCTTAGGAATTCTCCAAATTTTGAATTTTCTCCAATTTATTAGGAAATAGGCAAGACTTATGTGGGGAGTTCAATGATTTCTAAAATAGAATAATGCTAATCAATAAGTATAGAATTCTAAAGATGGAGCTCTTGAAGGAACTTGATTTTCATATCTGAATTTTGTTTTCAGGCCATTATGTTCCACAATTAGCTCAAAGTATGGTACGATTTAATAAGAGAAGATATTCAATTTGAAAAGAATAGAGGTGTAGGTGTGTGCATTTGTGTGTGAGTTGTAGTTTTGAAGGGTTGTGACTATATAAAGGTATATGTCTTTTATCTTTGATTTACTATATTCTTTGTGCATTTTCATTCAATGTTTTGGTGATTTGTTACAGGAGCAAACATGTTGTATGCCTAAGACACTAAAAACAATATTGCATTGATTTCCTTTTATTTGATTTTCATATCTGAATCTTGTTTTCAGGCCATTATGTTCTACAATTAGCTCAACTCATGGTACAATTCAATAAGAAGGAGAAGATATTCATTCTGAAAGGAATAGGTGTGTGGGTGTGCATTTAAGTGTGAGTTGTAGTGTTGGAGGGTTGTGACTATGTAAAGATGGTCTCTCCAAAAGATTGTACAATATTTTTTTTCATTGAACGGAAAGCATTATTTGTGGTGAAGAACTTATAGCTTTTGATATAAATTTCTGATGGTAATGAACCAAATAAGAAAACATCATTCTTTTCATTTCGGATTTGTGCTTCGTCTGTTGTTCAATAATGTAATGTTTAAAGAGCTAATGGAGGACAATAAAAATAAAGAATAAAACATTAACTGAATATAGAGAAGTTCATATCAAGCAACAAAAGTTGTGATAATATTTCCACATGAAAATGTTTATCGAAATAAAAAGGAAAAAAAGGTACAAATAAGTAGTAATTGATTATATCTATCCCCTTGCAACCATCTTGGTTTATTGTTGTTTCATGTTCAAAGGAGAAAGATTAGTAATATAATTAGGGAATAGGGTGAACAAAACCCTTTGCTCAAATAGCCATTTCATTATAGGCATACATACGTACACTTGATATCGTAGAGGTTCTCAAAACATATAATAGAAAAGTAAAGTAAAAAGCACACAAAACTCATAAAGAGCAAGCTCTTTAAAATTGTTTCACAATCTAAAGGCTGAAGCTTTTTTAGTCTAGCTCTTTAAACTTTCATCCCTTTGCTTCAGGTGTAGATATAATATCATGCAAGAATAACAAAACATGATTAAATATTTAAATTTCTAAAAGTTAGTAGAGAGTGTGAAACAAAGTATAACGAAAATTATTAAAATACAATTGAATACATGGATGTGGAAGATGGATCATTGTTACAATTGTATACAATTTAAATTTTTAAAAGCTTTCCTTTTGAAGTACCTCCTGTCCAAGAATTTCAATAGTTCTTCATGATACACCATCAAAAACACCATTCTCAGCAAAAGTAACATAACCAAACCCCCTCCGTGATACAATTTGAACAAAAAAAAAAGAACAGATAAATATTAATTTTCAACTTTGGAAGAAAGGCATTATACAACTAAAAGCACATATCATGTAGGGTTTCTTTTTTGTTACTTGTGATGAACTATCAATGCCTAGATTTTGCAAACTGAAGCTATCAACATGCATATCCAATGTATATGGAAGAGTATACGAAATGACCTAAGTGGAGATTTTTAATCGTATTATATTAAAAATTTGTGTGAAATACCATAACAAATATAAATATTAAAGATCAAACATTACCACACTTTCTTGAATACAAATGTCATTTGGAGTTTGTGCATTTCCCTTTGTTTGATTTTTTCTGAAAAATAAAAATTAATGTTGGACTCAAAAAAATCATTACAAAAGTGACAAAAATTAATGTAAAGTATGATTATTTTTCTCTTCGTTCTCATGATTATTTATTCAACTTTTGACATCTTCCTTTTTTATGGTGGTCGACTCTTACTCCACAGTTCTACAAAAGTTAGAAATTTTGTAGTTGAAAAGGTAGTTTGGTGTTGTTCATCATTTTCTTCCCGATAAAACCAATGGTAGAAGTTACTCTGAATGACTCTCCCAAGAAATCGTATTATCTATCAGCTTCTCTATTGCCCCATCAACACATTTCATTAAAAAAATTATGGCCTTGTTTGGATGGGCTTTTAAAAAAAGTGCTTTTTTTTAATTTTGGGGAAGCACTTTTAAAAAAAGTGCTTTTCAAGTGCTTTTCTATTTTTTATGTTTGGATAGGTTAATGGAGAAGTGCTTTTAAATGTGTGAATTTGTTTGGATGTGAATTTGTAAAAGCACTTTTGGAGGTGACAAATGACTAAAATGGACATTCATTGGTTTTATATTCAATTACCATTAAATATTCATATTAATAATGATAATTACTAATGTTATGATAATAATAATGATTATAATTATAATTACAATTATAACTATAATTATAATTGTAATATTAATTATTATATAATAATCATAGTTATTATTATAATAGTAATTACGTAATAATTGTTATTATATTTACCATTGAGTTATTTATATTTAGAAATATAATTATAATTATAATTATAATAGTAATCACGTAATAATTATTATTATCATTGTCATTAAGATATTAATGTTTAGAAATATAATTACAATTATAATTATAATTATAATATTAATTACATAATAATAACTATTATTATAATAACTATAATAGTCATCACGTAATAATTATTATTAACATTGTCATTAAGTTATTAATGTGTACAAATATAATTACTATTTTAATTATAACTATAACATTATTATTAATTATATAATAATATTATAGTAATAATTATTATAATAGAAAACACATAATAATTATTATTATTATCGTTGCCATTAAATTGTTAATGTTTACAAATATAATTACCATTATAATTATAATATTAATATCAATATTAATTACAATTACAATCAAAACTATAATTATAATATTAACAATAGCTTCTCAGAATTGAAGGAATTGGTTTATTTGTGAGGGGCATTTAAGTAATTAGACAACCCCCAAAATAGTTTCTCAGAAGTGCTTTTCTGATAAGCACCTATGGGGTAGCTTATGAAAAAAGCTAAATTTCAGCTTTTTTCATAGCTTCTGCTTCTGCCCAGAAGCCCAAACAAACATCTTTTTTAAAACCCAGAAGTGCTTAACTTATAAAAAAGCACTTCTGGGCTTAAAAAAAGCCCATCCAAACACCCCCTATATCTCTCAATGGATTGTATTCCAATGTCAGCAGCTTTAGAAAAATGAGTACATAAGCTATTGTATCGCACTTTTTGCTGATAAGTCTATGTGTTATCATAGCAATTCATCAGATAAGTATGCGTGCGCTTGATATCCTTTTTCCAGCAAAGTAAAATATATTGAGATGGAATGTCTTTTACATTCTTCTTAATAAAAACCTTGCATATATGCTTACAAATAATTCCTCTAAACTCAAATAAATGGTATGAACACTTGGTGTCAAATTCAATTTCATTATTATAAACAATGAATACCACTTCTTTTCTAAGTTTGCCCTCTTTTTCCCTGAAAATGTCTATCACCTGAAATGTAGATATTGACCCATTTAAATTGACAAGTGCAAGATCGCAATATAGCATTCCTCTCAAGTCATCTTGAAACAACTTAAAAATTTCATTTGTATAAACTTCTTGTAATTGCCTCTCAAAATAATAATCGGTTAACATTGGAAAGAATGTGTTAAAAGAAGCAAAATCAGCCTTGTTTTCCTTTTTGATTACTTTTCAATGCATTGTCATATTGATCCACAAATTGCTTTAATGATGTTGTAGGGCCAACATAGCCATCAAAAAAAGCATTTATGCTTTCACTTCTTTGAGTGGTAGACATCCCTGTGCAAAAAACTCTTTTGACATAAATAGGATTCCAGCGCTACAGGTTTTTATACAAAAAATTAACAATTTATTTTTTTCAATGTTGTAGTCTTTTATCATATTCAACCAAATGTTTTCAAATTCTTGAGTATCCACTGCCTCATAAATGATGCTCTTCAAAATTGTTTTCATTGGTTTGTACTTGGTAAGTCCTCCAAACTTCTCAGGAACCTTCATTATATGCCAGAGACAAAGATGGTGATGAAAATTTGGAAATACAGTCTTAATCGCACCTTGAATTGCTATGCATTGATATGTAATTATTGCCTTTGGGGCCTTGCTGGAAAATTCTAACAATGTCTTAAATAGCCAAATATAAGTTTGCATATCTTCCTTTAATAATAAACCACATCCATATAATATGGTTTGTCTATGATGGTTTACACCAACAAAAGGAGCAACATGCATGTCATGCTTATTTGTTAAGTATGTTGTGTCAAATGATACTACATCACCAAAAGCATCATAAGCTACTATGGATCTTGCATCTGGCCAAAAAACATTTCTCAAATAGCCTTCCTCATACATATCAATCATATAAAAAAAATTGAATTTCTCTGAACCATATGAGAGAAATAATTCTTAATTGTTTCAGCATCCCCAACTCCAAGTCTAAGCTACCTTGCTTTTACAATATAGTTCATGTAGTCTTTCTCAGTGTACGTTAAGTTTTCATAACCGCCACTTTCAACAGCTAAAGAATCAAAATTCTTGCTCATGCCTATTCCCTCTTGATCATTTAATTCAAGCCTTTGCTTCACATATCCGTCCATTTTTTATTACAATTTAGAAAGCGAGATTTATGTGAACTAAGTGCATGATTATGCTCCAAATTGACATGGGATATAGTACATCGTTCATCATTATCGATTATAACATTGATCTTGGCTTGACAATTCGTTTTTGGTGGATAGCCTTGGGTTGAAAGCATTTTTGGTGGTGGATATTATTTTGCCACCTCTTACTAATGACAGTGTGTAATACTTTAATTTTCCATCTTCTCCTCATCTTTTGCTTCGTTTTGTAATGCCAAAACCTTCTTGCCGAGCATACTCAATGTAGAGATTGTAAACTTCTTCTTCGGAATTAAACATCATTCCTACCTTTGGAATAACTTTTTCATGTAGTAAATCATCCAGCTGTAATATTTTTTCTTTCTCTTTGTTCAGTATTTCCATATTAGAAGATCCAGCTTCTATCCCATTTTTGCTTGGTTCAAAATATGCACAACCACAAGAAAATTTTATTTTACCCATGACAATTTACCCAATGACATGTTCCGTTGGTATATACACCCCAAATACCCACGGAATAGCAAGGAATTTATAAAATAAAATATATCAAATTTACCTAGGTACTATACATCCATGGGTAATTTATGGGTAAATAACACAGGTAGTTCCCACCTAGAAATTACCCACGACATACCCAGGGAATATTTATGTGGGAGAACTTTTCATGGTAATATGTGGGTAAATATAATATTCCCACGGATTACTCAGCAAAGTTGTTTGTGGGTGTTACAGTCATGGGTAATCTTTGGGTAGCCTAAAAGGAAATTAACTTCGCAACATTACCCACAAATTACCTAGACATGTTATCCATCGGTAACATATTTGTGGGTAATCCTTGGTTAATGAAATATGTGAACTTTTTGACTAAATTTTACCCATGGATTATCTAGGCAAATGTTTGTAGGTAAATAGATCTTGGATAATCCTAATGTAATAAGAATTAAAAAATAAGATTTTGATACTAAACATTTACCCACAATTGACCCAAGATCCATTTTCATGGTGGTTAATTTGAAAATAATACTTTAAATTTTCTCTTAACATATTATTTTGAATTTTATTTAATTTTTATATTTATATTGATAGATCATAATATTATCAAAATTGAATTTTGGATTTATATTAAGAACCATAATTAAATTAAAAAAATTAAACAATATAAAACAAATATAAAAAAATAAGGTCATAATAATTTATTCAATAAATTATAAGAACATCGTAGAGAATAAGATGCTAATAAAAAATCAATTGAATATGTAAATTAATCAATAATTTACAAACTTATAAGAATTACTTTATTTACAAACACATAAGAGTATTACTTGCACTTCTATTCAAAATCTCACAAGACATTTATAAAATTTGAAACTATATAAAATATAAATAGTGCATATATGAAAAACTTTAATACAAAAACCAAGATAGTTAAACATAAACAAAAAAGGTAGAGTTACCATTGAGTCCTAAATAGATGCCAATGAAAATCAATCAACTTGTTATTTTATATAAATCAATTTGCAACAAATAATTTTTATGTGATTATATAAATTAAGATAAACAATTATGTATTAAAATAATTTTTTTTTAAACATTAGAGCAATGCTATATGTACACGAGGCTTCATCCGGACGACAAAGGTCATCCAAATAAGAACGGCATTGTCTATCTAACCACTGGCATCATATATAGTGAGATACGGGTTAGTTAACCTTTGTGTAAGAATTTTCAATTTGTAACCGACGGGTCACATAATACTCGCCGGAGAACAACCATGCTTGTTTCGCTAGCAGGATTTTATACCTATGTGATGGTTACACCCTTAGAAGGAGACAGTGATGAGAGGCTACCTAGCAATACGCGAGCATATTAGTATGTCTCGAGCAAATAAGAGTATTTGCACTTTGCATCCTGTTTATATCCGTTAATCTCATCATCAGTAACACGTGTCCTCCATCAGAATGGATGGAAGGAGAACCATTGATGTCATCATCAGTAACACGTGTCATCCATCTGAAAGGATGGAATCATATCCGTTGATCTCATCACCAACAACACGTGGCTTTCATTCGACTAGATGGAATCATAGCTGTTGATGCAATCAAAAAGTGCACGTGTCGTCATGGCATATGCATATTCATATGGTTACGCCACCTAGCATATATACCGTGAGATAACCGTTACATGTACCAACCAGTCGCTAGATGAGCCATATGCCTGCATATATAGTTATGAGGTCCCAATGATTTGGCCCATGTAGTCTTTCCAACCCGACTTGGGCCTTCTATAATCAAGCTCATGGGTCGATCTATATCTTGCCTTAGGATTAAATGGACTGGTTCATCAACATTGGGTTATGTGTTCAGTATAAAATTATCATCCACCCATTTTTGTAGACCCTGTGGTATAATGAATGTAGTATATGCCCACGTAGGTGTAAACGGAGGAATGTGTTTTTGAAACATACGTTGGATCATGTAATTTTACCCGTATGCAATTAATGATTAACCTACAATCAAGGTGCCTAACCTCATTATAATAGGCTTTGACTTTAATTTTTTTTTTCTTGGATGCTTCTCGACGAAGCATCTCCCCTGATCTAGACACGTGTGCCTACCATAACATGGTAGGTGATTGATAAATTACTACAATTCATCCCCAGTTACATGATGCCATATGTATTCGTGGGACATATCGTCGGTGAGCATCTAATTGGCACTTGTGACACAAAGGACTACGCATATGCGTATTTATAAATGCATATGTATGTGTATCTTACAGTGAGCACATCGGGGACGTGTCGCTCATCCACCGACTAGTTGGTACATGTGACGATTATCTCGCGATATATACGCCAGGTGGCGTAACCGTATGAACATGCATATTCCATGATGACATGTGCACTTGTTGATTGCATCAACGGCTACAATTCCATCAGGTCAAATGAAAGTCACGTGTTGCTTGGTGATGAGATCAACGGATACGATTCTATCCATTCGGATGGATGACATGTGTTATTGATGATGACATCAATGGTTCTCCTTCCATCCATTCGATGGAGGACACGTGTTATTGATGATGAGATCAACGGATACGATTCCATCGTCGGATGAAAGACACGCGTTCGTTCTTTGTTAGATCAATGGTTACGATTCTATCTATTCGGGTGGACGCCACGTGATGCTCCTAGTGGAAATGGACGGATGGATGAGATCAACGGATACGATTTCATCCATTCGGATGGATGACACGTGTTGCGATGATGACATCAAAGGTTCTCCTTCCATCCATCCTTCCATCCATTACTGGTGATGAGATCAACGGATACGATTCCATCCGTTCGGATGGATGACACGTGTTACTGATGATGACATCAACGGTTCTCCTTCCATCCATTCTGATGGAGGACACGTGTTACTGATGATGAGATCAATGGATACGATTCCATCCGTCGGATGAAAGACACATTTTTGTTGTTGTTAGAACGATGGTTACGATTCTATCCATTCAGGTGGACGCCATGTGGCGCTTCTTGTGGAGATAGACGACTGGCCACATATGCAATAGTGCTACTATTGCATAGGTGCAAAAGTAATTCTAAATGCCAACTCTGCCCTTCGTTGAGATGCATGGAACGGTCATGATAGACGCACGTCATCGTTTCCTATTGCATATGTGTCTTCGCATTAATTACATTAGTACAATTCTTGAATATAATAATGCGGATTCGGGTCCCGCCACGAGGTAAAATGACTGGAACAGGGATCCTCGGGATACTCACTGCGCGACATCGGACGCCGCTCCGTTCGTTGAGATGCATGAGACTCCATGGATGGGCATGTGGCACCAGGGGGAACGGGCTTTTTCGTCAAACACATAAGAGTATTACTTGCACTTCTATTCAAAATCTCACAAGACATTTATAAAATTCGAAACTATATATATAAAATAAAAATATTACATATATGAAAAACTTTAATACAAAAACCAAGATAGTTAAACATAAATAAGAAAGGTAGAGTTACCATTGAGTCCTAAATAGATGCCAATGAAAATCAATCAACTTGTTATTTTATATAAATCAATTTGCGACATATAATTTTTATGTGATTATATAATTTATGATAAACAATTATGTATTAAAATAAATTTTTTTAAAACATTAGAGCAATGCTATATGTACACGAGGCTTCATCCCGAAATTTTATCCCAAGCCGACATGTTATCCATGTCATCAACCCACATGGATGACACATAATACACATCATTAAAACATATTAAAATAAAAAAAATAATAAAACCCTATCCTTCTTCTCCCATCCACCAAGCCATCTCCCCCATCCGAGTTTCTCCCCCTCCTTCTTGAGTAACGCACACCCATCTCCGTCACGCCGCCACCATGCTACTTGTCGTCTTTGTAGGTAGATCGGTCTCCTTTAGCCTCCGTCTCCCCCTCCCGGGTTTCTCATCATTTTTCTTGAGCAACTCACGCCCATCTCCGTCGGTAGATTAGCCTCCACGGAGCCACCATACCAACGCCACGCCGTCGGTAGATCGGTCACCTTCTAGAGTAACTCACACCCATCTCCGCCACGTGCTTGCTTTGAGATTCTCATTTGATTTGTTTTGAGATTTTCATGAGAAAATATTTTGTTTTCTTGCTTGTTTGACGAGGAGGGCATGCGCTTGCGAATAGAGCAAAACTAGAGTCGTTTTTCCTCATGTAAGTCACCTAAGAAAAAATGGAGTCTAAATGTTTTAACCAATCACTTTCAATCATTTCAATTCTCATTGATAAGCTTCACCTTTTCTTGTTGAGTTTTGAAAGAAATGTGCTTGTGATTGTGGTATATGAGCAACATAAAATCCTTTGATGATATGTACTTTTGAATTTATTTGTTTTTTCATCGATAAGCTTCACCTTTTCTTGTTGAGTTTTGAAAGAAATGTGCTTGTGATTGTGGTATATGAGCAACATAAAATCCATTGATGGTATGCACTTTTGAATTTATTTCTTTTCTCGGAAGTCATATGTTTATTGCATTATGTTCATTAAGTTCTTACATTGAATTTTGATATTCAATTGATCATGCTAGCGTAATTTATGCCACATTTCAATCCAATCTTGAATTTAGCTTATAAGTATATTTGCATTATTGTCTTTTTTTTTCTAAGAAAGTTTGCCAATATGTATTTCTCACAGAATTCTCTGTATATTGAAGAAGATAGGTGACTATTTGCTTAAGAGAACTTCACTGAATGATGATGAGGGAACTTCACAGAGCTCAAGTAATCAATTATTGGTGAGTCATTTAGATTGTTTCTTTGTTCAGTTTTGTTATGTCATGCTTGATGTTTCGTTGACAATGTTTTGGACAAATCAATTCAATTCTTGAAGAACAAAGAACTATTCTTGTGGTCGTGTGCTCACTGCAAAAGAAGTGTCTGAGCATGGTCTGTTATCAAAACAAAATATGTGCTCATTGCAAAAGGCTTATGTGCATTGCAAAAGGTTTATGTGCTCATTGCACTATCACTACAATCATTGATCAAAACAAAATCATACTTGTGCATGGTCTATTATCAAAATAAAATAATATACGAATCTTAAATGGTCCGTTACCAAGAGAAGTGTGTCGTATTGTAGAACGAAGCTTTAACACGACATAACAACCTTAAGTGAACAAAATACATTGTTTTTAATCAACTTCAAGGCTTCATGGTTGAATAAACATACATGAATTTCTTCATGAAAGGCCACATATCAAACTTGTCGCAACCAAACAAGAAAATAGAATATTAGATTTACACAATTTCATAGACTCCAAATAAGCATTAAATAATACTTCCAAAACACAATCAACCACTACCTAGTCATAATGTTGCATGTGTGATGATGTCTATTGGTTGCCTAGACTTATGAACCCCATAGAATCATTTTCTATTGGATAACTTGTTACTTTACTATGTTGCAAATAGCCCAACATCAAAGGAAAGAAAAAAAAAAGTAAATGGTTATTAGAAGAAGTTAATATAACTTTTATTATTTTGGATGGTTATAAAAATTATCTTGGCAAGATGAAATTGATTAGGAAACAAATCAAAGAAGCTTGTTAGTTACCTATGAAGAAGTATCAATGGCAATATTTTGGAAAATAAAGCTGTCAACATGCATATTCAATGCATTTGGAAGAGAATTCGAATTCACCTAAGAAGAAAAATTATAATCAAACATTGGAAAAAGTATTTTATGCAATATCATAAGCAATACAAATATTAAATAATATAACATTACCCATTTTCTTGTGTACAAATTTAAGTATGTGTATCATTTTGAGTTTGTGCATTCCCCTTTGTTTGAGTTTTCTGGAAAAATAATGTTAACTTCACACTAAAAAATAATGATAGAATTAAAAAAAAAACAAAATAAGTAAAGATGGTTAAGTACCTTTTTTTATTTTTAATAATTATTTCTTCAATTTTTGGCTTCTTTCTTTTTGAAGATGGTCAACCTTTACTCCGCAAGGAACTTAAAAACTTTGTAGTTGAAGTTGTTGTATAGTGCTTATTTTAAAATTCTTCCATAAGCTTATTTGAATTATCCATAATCTTTGCCATTGCCTCATCCACACATTCTATCAAAAAAATTATATTTCTCGATAGATTGTACTCCTATTTCAGCAACTTTACAAAAATGCGTACGCAATTTATTGTAGCACATTTTTCGCTCAATAGTTTGCTCATCATTGTAACTACTCATTATATAAATATGCCGGCGTTTAGTATCTTTCCTCTAACGATGTAAAATGTAAGAGATGAAATCTCTTTTACATTTCTCTCAATAAGAACCATTATATGGTTTGGGGGATTAGAAAACATTATGTTTAAAAGAAAGGTTTTTTAGGGATTGCCAAATTAAAGGGGTGTTTTTGGTCATTTCGTCAACTTAGAGGGTTTTTTTTGGCAATTTTCACTATTATTTACTTATCAAAAGATTTAGGAGATCAACATAGAGAGGTTTATTGAGATGCTTATGTAGAAATATTATTTACACACTTTACAACAATTATTTCAAATGTCACAAAAAAAATTACAAAACTAACATTATAGCAACATAGCTTACAAATGCTACTAAATTTAATGAAAAAAATCATAAACTATTAAGATGCATATAATAAGAGTGGTTCTACAAGTCACTAGCAAATAAAATATAGTAATGTTTACATCAAATGATGTTTTCAAATGATTTTCCTAACCTAAAATGATGTTTTCAAATATGTCATAAAAAATTGATGCAATAAAAATCATATCGAATTATGACATTTGCTACATACATCATAATAAACATTTTAACAATTAATATTGTATCAACATTTTTTTCAACCTCTCTAAAATCTTTATAAATATCACAAAACGAAAACCTCTTCTGACTATAAGTAGAAATGTCATTATAAATGTAAAAACAAATAAAAGTATATCCACCGTCATTAGAATTATAGCTTCGAAGTCATTTTAAAAATTTTAAAAGTCATTATTGTTAGAAACATTGCTTCCAAAATGTCATAGTAAGCTTTGGTTGTTGAAGTGCAAGGCACCTTGGCATTGAATTACAATCTCCATGTTTTTGCCAAGTGAGATTAATATTATGGTTCTTGTTTGTTAAAGCAATTATAGGAAGATATTATAATGTTTTTTCATATGGGACTAGGGTTAACTACTTTAAGAGAAGAATTGTCTATTTCTCGAACCTGTGTTAACCTCTAGAAAGAGTTCATCGAGTGCTGTGCGATCTTAAGATAGTCAATATCAACATTATATGAGACTAGCTATTACTCACCTTGAGAAAAGGAAGCGGTATATTTTACGAACTCTCTCGTTGCATTTGATTTTGTATCTATCCAGTACATCCTTATCTACTGCCCCATTAATAACTCACAGTTAGCGTTGCCAATTGTTCTTCTCATTTTAGTCTTTTTCTTTAATAACTTTGCATTTATGCACATTATATTGCTTACATGACACATGCAATAGAGCAGAGAGTAGAGAGGAATTAGTCCTTCATTAAGTTTTTGACTCCAATGACTTGGAGCTTAAGAATATTAAGAGCACTTTAGTCTTTTTATTATAACCATTTTCTATTTTCTTTTCATTCTTTATTCTTTATTCTTTTTCTTCTTTTTCTTTTTCCTTTTCTTCTTTTTTTCTATTCTCATTTACTCTTGATCCTTGTTTCCTTTTTCTTTAATTTTAGTGCATGCTAAGTAACAAGTCATTCAAGATTGTAGAAGATGACAACAACATCAAGGAGTTAATTTGATAGAGGTTGAGAATAGCAATGTTGAAAGAAACAACATCAACATAACCAATTCTGGAAGGAGAACACTTTGGGACAATGGCTGAGGAAGAAGAATGTCTTAGGATATTATCTGATTATGCCAGGCTAACATTGAATGGGTCATGACCAATATTGTGAGGCCACCCATGGTGGCTAAAAACTTTGAGTTGAAGCCTACTTTTGTTTGGATGGTTCACAATCTGTATAGTTCCATAATTTGCTAGATGAACATCCGAACAGTCACATTGGAGAATTCTTTGAAGTTTATGATATGCTCAATCTGAATGGAGTTTCAGAAAATGCTATCAAACTAAGGCTATTTCCGTTCTCCTTGAAGGGAAAAGGCTAAACAACGGCTTCTAGCACTTCCTCAAGCGTCCATCACCACTTTGGGCAATAATTGGTCGAGGCAATTCTCACATGATATTTTACTCCAAGCATAATTACAAAGCTAAGGAAAGACATCACTTCAATCACTCAAGCAGATAATAAGTCACTTTTCATGATATGGGAGAGATTGAAAGATCTCCTTAGACAATGTCTGCATCAGAATCTTCCCGAAATGGATGGAGGTTCAAATTTTTCTTCAAGGTTTAAATCAAAGCACTTATTAGTTGATAGATTTTGTGGCAAGGATTTCACTTAGAAGTAAGACCCAAAGACAGCCAAGCAGATGACCAATGAAATTACAATAAATAATTACGAGTGGAACTTAAAGGAAGAGTAACACTTAAGGCAGTAGATGTGATAGGAAGTTAATGATGTCATGTGATAAGTGTCTAAATAATCTATTTTCTATTGCATTATTTCATATATTTTCATGTATGTTTTATAACACCGATGCCCGTTTATGCTATTTTTGTGTAATTTCATTTCAGAACATCAGAGAATTCTTTGAAGCTCATGGAAAAGTTTTAGAGGTGTTTTGGAGGTCAAAAACATTATTTTTAAGACCATTCAAAGGTCATATGAATCCCTAAGCACTGGGCAATGAGAAAACGAGCGAACGGAGCCAAAACGCGGCAAAATGACCACCGTCCAGAGGCCGTGTGGCTGCACACCAGCTCGCACAGAGTGGACTAGGAGGTGTGCAGCCTTTGTGCGAGCCGCACAGCAAACCGCACAACACACGGACCACACTTTTTTGGAAGTTATAAAAGCTATTTTAGGGGTTTTTGGAGGGGGACTTCGGCCACCATCCTCCACTATCATCTTCTAGGACTCCATTGCAGTTGGAGGAGGCGAATTAAAGAGAAAAATCAAGAGGAGAAAAAAGTTGCACTCAAGGAGCACATTAACGAGCTTGATGGAGCGGATCCGACGGGCTCTCATTACCATCTCTAATCTACATCTAAGGGAGTTTGTTCATGAGCTTTTTCATGGTTTATTTGTATTATAGGCTTTCTCTACTTGTAATGTGCCCTTAGGCCACCGGGCATCCAGTGAACCTTAGGAGAAGAACTTGTTTGGATGATGTTATTTGTTTATGAATGAATGTTGGTTTGTTGTGTGGTTTCATTCTTTGTGTACTTGATTGTAGTGCATTTCATAAGAACTCTGTGATTCATCTTGTCGATTGTACTTGGATGCTCGGGGTGCGCCATTGTATTAAATCCACATAAATTGAAGAGGGATTCAGTGTACCGGTACACCGGAGTTTCTGGGTACTAGTATGGGTATTAGGAATAGTTCTAGTCTGTAAAACATTAGAACTTCTTTAGTTAAGACTCATGGTACCCAAAGACATCATGGGGCTATCTTCTGGATGGATGAACCTGTACTGGATTAGGGCTACACCATGGAGGTTCTGGGGTAGTCGACTTTCGAGTCTTGCGGACCAACTCTAACCAACATCACACTTAAATTCCCAAATTCATCCTTACTTATTCTTCTCCCTAGGGGATTCTCGCATGAGATCTCTCGTTCTCATTGCCACTTGCTCTTTAGATCACTTATATGGTGTGTCGTAGTCCATTTTGTTTATAGTTCTTTCTTTTAGTTATTTTCTTATTTTGTTTTCAACCAACATCCTATCTATTTGATCTATTCCAGAGTGTCACTTAGGAGGAATGATAAGTACATTTCATATATATATATTTTATTTTATTTATACCCATAATTACCTTGTCTTTTAGCGATTATTACTTCTAGATCAGTGCTACGTTGGATATTTTGGTATTGATGTGCAGATAAACAATTCTTATGCAAGTATAAGAAGTTTTGAAGCAAATTCAGCAGAAAAAGACTCAAAGTGTAACCAGCCAAGACAAGCACATCCCAAGCACGGGTGTGCTCTTTAGCGATGCAGATTACAGCAATCAACAGAGATTTGAAGAATAGAAGAGCACGGTCATGCTTCCCATAGCACGGGCATGCATATGAGAGTACAGCCCAAGCACGGCCGTGTTGGGGACCGTGCGCTTCACTGTTTGGGGAGGATTTGAAGAATTTCTAAAACCAAGATTTTCCAGTGAAGAGCATCGCCAGAAGCACGGCCCAAGCACGCCCATGCTTGGGTCGAAAACATCTTCTTAAGTCCAAAAGTTAGGCTTTGGAAGGTACTTTGGCTTGGCGACAGCGAGGGCTTTTCGAGGCGATCCGACCAGGACCCTTCACCACCATCTAGATGGGAGTTAGAGCAACGGATTAAAGGCACATTAAGGAGTGGAGCTTCATTAGCGGTAAGGTCTTCGGAACACAATCATTGATGCAAGAGCATAGGGAGTCCATGGACTTTTACTTTGTTGTTTTTGCTGTTTTCATTCAATGTTGTATGAAACCATGAGGGACTAACCGTCTCCAGTGCCCCGGATTAAGAACTTAAATATTAGTTGTATTCGAATACTTTGCTTGCAATGTTTATGGAGTCCTTCTGATTTATATGTCTAATCTTGTGTTGCATAACTTGATGAGCATGATTAGCGTAGTTATGATTATAAAACCTGGCGTGTGTTGTTTGGCTTAGTGTAATTACTGTAAGGTGATTTCTATCATCAACGTGCATAATACTCGCAGTCATAGATGTAACAAGACTTAGAGAGCACACATAAGTCTTGTAGGATATACCTGATAAATATTGTAAGAGAGTAATTGCAACTACTCCACGGGATTGATCCAGAGCTCTACTTCTGATTAGTGTCAATTGCTGAGATTTTCCTGCCTTTCTATCCTCTCTGCGTCTTATTGTTACTCGCCGATCCTTTGTCATTTTCAAACCTCAATATTTATTTGGTTAGATATTAGAAGAAGAAAGAGTACTAAAAGCTACACCCGTCCCTGTGGATTCGACTACCTAACACATTCGAGGATATTATACTACTTGTATGATTCGTGCACTTGCAGATATGCAAGGGGGTATCATTGAAGTAATAGTAGATCTTAGGCTCCAGGGAATATGACCCTCTCATGCTTGCATGAAAGGCTTATTACTTGACCACCCGTACACTTGCAGGTGGGGAGTCATGTGCATGCTTTCAACACGAGCTAGCTCATCATCATGACACTAGCAGCTTAGATAGAAGCACTAAGTAAGAAGAATGATAGTTTATTACTTCCAAAACTATAGTTGCAATCATGGCGTGGGAGACATGTGGGGAAGGACACATAGTTACTGATTGCCCGAAAGTAAGAGCAGTGTCTAGACCCATTGAGCTAGATGGATTTCACAGCAAGGTACCCTACAGTAACACCTATAACTTCTGGTGGATAAACCATCCAAACTTTTTGTAAAGCAATTAGGGCAAACAATAGAGGGCTTCCCAGGATTTAAGTATGACCCATTAGAGGAAAAGAATACCACACTCGAGGATATGCTCACCCAATTCATTCAGACCACAAATATAGAGTTTCAATAGTCAAACACTCAATTCCAGAGTATTAAGTATACAATGAGAAATCAGCTAGCGTCTTTGCAAAATCTGGGGAACTATGTGGGGGAAATTGCTAAATTGTTGTCACAAAAAGCTCATGACAATTTGCCAAGAAAAATTGAAGCTAATTCTTGAAAACATCTCAAACTAGTCATTATTAAGAGTGGAAAACAGGTTGAGATGAGAAAGGAGACACCTCTTGCATAGAAAAAGGAATCACATATTAAAACCCATGGGAATTCAGTGTAGGAGAAGGGCCAAGGCTTGAATAAGGAGAAGATAGTGTCCACACCTATCAAAGGACATGTGCTTCTCCTGCTGTACACATCAAGGTTGAAAAAAGGTCAAGTGGACAAGTAATTCAAGCGATTCCTGGAACTGTTTAAATGTTTTGTGGAGGCGTTAGCGTAAATGCCCAAGTCTGCCAAGTTTTTTGTAGACTTACTCACCAACAAGTGAAAATTTAAAAAAGTGTCTATAGTCAGATTGAGCATCGGGCGTTCGGCAATCTTTCAAAACAAGCTTCCGGCATAAAAGAAAGATCTAGGGAGTTTGTGGTGTTTCGGCTTTTTAAAGCGTCTATCGTTGTCTAAACCATTTAGACAACAATTGTGTCTTGAGTCTGGGAGCATTTTTAGTCATTTGTGCTTACAACACAGTTCTTAGAGCAAGCACGGCGATGCTTATGACCGTACACTTCACGGGATAATTTCGATTTTTGTTTCCAACAACCTGTAAAGTGCTTCCAGCCATGCTTGTGAGAGCACGATCGTGCTAAGGGCAGAGAAGCCGTATTTTCTCGTACCGATATTCCTGTAAAGTGCACTGACATAAACACGCCCGTGCTTCCTGCTCGTGGTTCGCCAGTGAAGTCGTGCTTTTCTTCCCCTGTTTTCCTGTAAGTGCACTTGACCGAAACACGCCCATGATTCGTGCCCGTGCTTGTGAGTGCACGGGCAGGGGGCTAAGAAGCATGCCCGTGTTTACCCAGGGGTATTTAAAAGGACATGAACTTGAGCCCTAATCGCCTGATTTCTTTTCTTCTTCTTCTTTTTCTTCTTCATACCTTCATTCTTTTTTTGCTTTGAACAAGAGAAAACCGCCATTGGTTGACCTTTTTCTCTCATTTGGTTGAAGATCCTTAAAGGTACGCTCTTCTTCTTCCTCTTTTCCATTTGTTTTATGTTGATTGGATAATCATGCTAGCCCTATGTTTTAGATCTTAAATCTTGGTTTGTTATTGATGAATTATTGATTAGTTTGATTGTTTTCCTTCATTCTTCCTTGTATCATAAGGTGGATGTGAAGATCTACCCTTTCTACCTTGATGAAACTTGTTTTCTTTGTTCTTGAAATTGGAGTTCTTGTAGTACCGTTGTTAAACATTTATATTCTTAGTTGTTTGGAGATTTGATCTCCTTGAATGTTCTTTGGAACCTTTAGGGGCAATTTCAGGCCATACCCAAATCTTGTTAGGGCTTCTTAGTTTGTAGCATGAAGAAATTCATGCTTGCTTTTCTTCTTGTATTTTTCTTTTGGTTTTGAGCCCTTGTGGCTTGTGTTGGTATAGGTGGTGAGAGCTTGGCCCAAGGCAAAGAGCTGACGGAGGACTAGTACCGTTGAGGAGTTGTTCTCCTAAGTCTGTGAGTGGGTTATGATTGCACAATTCTAGTAATTATTTGTCTCTAAATATATGTATAGTTGATTTTGATGAAAACATGGGATTTATCATGATGAATTGATGATTTAATTGCTTGAAAGGATTTTTATATTTTGTATTCTGTAAGCAAAACTCTTAACATTAGAAGAAAATGATCAATGCTATGTTGCTATATTGGATTGAATTGAGTTGTGGAACATCAGATATATGTTACTCTCTTGGCTTTGATTTATACAGTAGCAATGTTTATCACCGAAATGTGGATATTTGTCCTAGACAAAGACTCTGTGAGATGATCTACATGTATTTTTATTAATGAAACATTTCGTGATGTTTTGTTAGTGGTGGGGTTGGAACCCGCCCACTGCAGTAGGGGGTCGCCATGGTCCAGTCTTTAGAGGTGACGTGGTGTACCCAGTTGATCTGTCCACATCAGGTGGTACGTGAAGTCCTGACTGGAAGAACATCGGGTGTCCAGAGTTATTACACAACCCAGGTGGGTCAACATTAAGGACATGAGTGCCTTGGCAACTATGAATTTAACCGCAGCCACAACTAGAGTTTAGAGAGGTTTTTAGACCTTGATTTGATTGCTCAAGACGCAAATATCGTATTTTGGGGAAATATGTATTTTATGCAAAGCAAAATTGTTTTTGATATTGAAATTCGAGTTTTATGATTTTAAAACCCATATATATATATATATATATATATATACTTTCTACAATGCTCTGATATATTTGTGTTACTGCAAAAGTTTGGTATTGTTGCCTTATAGAATATTTTGTATTTCATAGAACTGTGCTAACCCATTCACTGAGTGATTCTAGTTACTCACCCTTTCTTTCCCTTCCAGGCTCTAGCTAATAGTGGTGGTGCTGCAGACCAAAGTGCTATGCATTCCCCAGCTTTCTATCTCTTTCCTTCTTTAATGTATGTTTTTTCTTGATCATACGCATTGTATAAGGACATGGATCCACTAGTGTATTTGACACTCTTATGTATGGTTTGTATGCTTGTCAATTTTCTTAAAAAACTTCTTGTATTTATGGCAAGCATGTTACATTGAACTCTATTATCATATTAATGTTTGGTAGCTTCCTCTGCATATCCTTATACTTTATTCTGTATTTGTTGGATTTGTGAATCTCTGTTCAGATTGGTTTATTCTCAGGTCGTTGTAAGCCTTGCAGTGACTCGAGGGTTGAGTGACGTGAATGTCCCTCCTTAGGCTGTTGCGGCTATTGTCACGTGCCGATTCCGTGGGACGAGGCATGACAGTTTCACTATATCTTGCATGATTGGTGATTTTGCTATTAAAAAGGCTTTAACTGATCTTGGTGCTAGTACTAATGTGATATCATACACCATTTTTGAAAAACTAAAGCTTATTGATTTGCAACAAGGTTGACCTTGCAATTAACCGATCTATCTATTAGGCATCCTAGGGTAATCACGGATGATTTATTGATTAAAGTTAACAAATCTATCTTTCCAATGGATTTTGTCCTATTAGATATGGTTGATGATGTAGAATTATCCTTCCTTTTAGGTAGGCCATTCCTCTTAAGCCCTAATTGATATTGGTAATGGAAAAATGACACTTACTGTTGGTGGTGAGGGTGTTCTTTTTGCATTCTTCTGATTCTAATGATTTATGCTTCTACTTGGTTATTACCGATTCCATTGTTCATGAATGCATGTAGGATTTGGTATACACAGCAAGCCTTTCGAGGAGTCATTAGATGATTCTCTCAAGAAGATGCCCCTTCCATGGAGAGAACATGGATGAAGTTGCTAGTTAACCACACAAAAAACTATGAAGAACAATCACTCGAAACAAGAAAGACAAGACAAGACCTTTGCTTAAGGAGATAACCGATGAACTTTGAGTCATGATTGTGAAGCTCCCAATCTTTTCTGACTTAGGACTTGAGTTGTACAATAGGGAGAGTAACACCAAGTTGGGAGAGTTCTCATTGACTGAACCCCCTACAATGTGCCAAAACAGGTATATGTCAAACTAGTGACATAAAATTAGCGGTTTTTGGGAGGTAACTCAAGTGTTTTTTAATATTGTTCTTTATTCTTAAGTTACGATTTCTCTTTGTTTTGTTTTGTTTTGTGTGTTAGAAATAAAATGCTCAATTGTGTTGCATCTTTTGCCATGTATCAGTCATATAGTTTTAAGTGCTTTGGTTATGCTTAGAAGACAAAAAATGGGTCAAGCAGCATGGGTCGGTGCATGAATAAAAACAGTAGTTGCAGTTGTTGCATTTAGAATTTCACTATTTGAGCTGGGTGGGGTGGTGTGAGGCTTACTTCAAGCTTGATTAAATTTTAAAACTTTGGCCTAGGTAAAAAGTTGGCCATTTCTTCATAAATAATACATTATTCTATATTTTTTTTAAAAAATGTACTGTTTTTAAAATAATAGTAAGTCTTTTTATAATAAAATGTATTCTTACTACAGGACTCTTATAAAAAATTTCAAAAAAGGAGACCTTAACTATAGGGTTTATGATGCTAAAATTATAATTAATTAACAAACTATCCCCAAACAATCATTTCTTTTAAATTATAGCGAAAATAATAATTTATTCCATTTGTTTCCAGAGGCCAACAAAAGATGCATCCCAACTATTATACCCACGTAGAAGAAAACTATTAATCTATAAACAATTTTTTATATAAACATTATCTGTTATTATGTATAAATCTTACTGTATTATATTCTTAACTGACTATATAATAGATTATAACTTCTCTTCATGTGAAAAGTTTTTATGTGAATGTATTTTGCTCCATTGACTTTACTGTATTATCTTATTATTAAACTCTATCTATATTTACATACCCCAATATAGAGAAGATCTCCCATATGAATAATATACATTCCACTTGACCGAACCTAATTCTAATTGTTTTGTTGACCGATATATATATATTTCATCATAAATATTGATTAAGAATTATTGGATCATGATTAAATAGCTATTATTTACATAAATATTAATTATAATGTTTTTAAATTTTAAATATAAAAACGTTATATTTACAATTATTCGTGATGATAGTACTGGCCACTATAGTTAGTTATTAGCATATATATATATATATATATATATATATATATATATACACCTATTTGTATATGCCACGTGTCAATGTCTAAACAAAGGAACCATCGTAGCACGTTCCGAAGCGGGACCAGATCCGCTACGCCCGCCACGGAATCTTGTAACCCTAACTGTACCCATATATTCTAATCCATGCGAGCCCTCTTATCCCCGTTGGATCAAGCAACAGTTGCATTCCATCAAGGAACAAACGGTCCGATCCAATTCCTCGCATAGTGTTTAACCCTGCAACCATTCTTAAAACAAAACATTTATAATATCACCAACGTCCACCTGCAAACCCCCATGCGCTGCCCGGACTTACGCCATCACTTCCCATACTTCCATGCAGTTGCAAGTAGTCGGTATGCTTACCTGGCAATAACCCATTGGTCCAACCTTTTCTTAAATAGAAAACAGTAAAAAGTCGGTGCAAAATAATACGAGTTTTTCTTACTATTTAATCATTATCTCAATCCTATATAAAGAGTTGAGAACCACAAGACTTTGCCATCCATCCATTGTTATCTAAAGAAACCATTGTAGCTTAAGGAGAGCTAAACATGACGGTGAGTTCATTTTATATACATTTATATATATATATATTTTTTTTCTCTTAATCTTACCTCTTTTTTTTTTTGTATTTTTCATCTTTTAAATGGTTAGATTTGATCAAGTTCTTTTCTCGTATTATTAATAGATTGTAGAGATGTGTGTTCATATGGATTGCGAAGGTTGCGAGGGCAAGATAAGACGTGCATTACAAAAATTAAAAGGTATGCATTTCATAGGAATTACATGTTAATCTTTTTAGATAATCATGTGGCATATGTGTATTAACGTTGATGACAAAATTATGTATTTGATTTATTTAGGAGTGGACAATGTAGATATAGACATGCCCATGCAAAAAGTTACTGTGACCGGCTACGTAGAGCAGAAGAAAGTTCTCAAGACGGTGAGGAATACTGGCCGACGAGCGGTTTTGTGGCCGTATAGTCACAATACGGAATACAATGCCTACAATCAATACTATCCTCAACATCACCCGGCTTTGAATGTTACTTCCCATCCTTATAATTCTCATTCATCGGCTCCATCATCGTCTTATAACTATTATAAACATGGTTATGATGATTCAAACATGCATGTTTATGATCACAGTTCGGTCTACAATTCTAGTGTTATTGGAGAGAGGGCAGGAACTATGTTTAGTGATGACAACACCTCTGCTTGTTCTATAATGTGAAAGTGAAAATTTGATGTTTTAATATTATATGTATTTTCATGTGATGTGTGGAGTTTTTATTTAATTAATGAGTTGGTGTTTGAGTTTTATTTTATTTATAAGATAAATGATTAGTTAGTTTCAAGAAAAAAAAAATTGTAAAATTAAAAATTTTGAAAACTGAATATCTCCCAAGTATATGCCCATGTAAAATTATGAACCTACAAGTATATTTTTGTAAAAAGGTTTCCTACATATTTGCCTTCAAATTAAGTGAATTATTTATTATGACATGTGAACTATGAAGCACCCTCTTGACACGGGTGAACCCCTCTCCCTTTGCACTTTGCGCGCTCTCTCTCTCTGTTTTGATTTTTATTTTCTTAAATATCTATTTTATTATATCCATATTTATTTACAACTTAAGAGCCATAGTCTTTAAAAAATAATATATTTATAAAAATTTATTATTTCTGTTGATATTTATAACTTAGTTTATATAATATAAAAAGTTTATTTGCTTTTACAAAAACATTGTTTTATATTTTTTAATAAAAGCTTATATAATATAAAAAGCTATATTTTTAGCAGAATTTTTATAAAAGTGAAATGTGTAACTCCTTGATTTTTATGCACTAAGCTATAACATATAAAAAATATATATTTTTTAAAAATTATTAAAAAAATTTATGAATTCGTCCCTATTTTTTTTACCTTTTTTTTTCAAAATCGGATCGGTTTGAATATTTTTTTTAAATTATTTTAAGCCGAACCACAAGTATGCATTCTAAGAATTATATCATTTAACTTCACTCATTTAGCTATTTTCCAAAGCAATGTGGTAGCATGACGTGTCAAATGAATTATAAAATTACAAGTCCGCATCACTAGAAGAGGCCAAAACAAACAAATTTATTTAATTAATAAACTCATAGGAACATGATTTTACGAAAACAAGCCAAAAAACACATAATAACCATCACCACAAAACATGGCACATCCATGAAGCCATCATATATTAATTTTAGGTCATGTTTGGATAACGTAATATTATATCAATGCGTATATTATGACATAATATAATATTTTCACAGAATTATGCCATAATGACTGTTTGGGTATCTAATTTAAACTACAAAATTATACCATAATATAAAAATTATAACATAAAAAAATATTCTTGAGTGGAATATTTTTTATGTTGAAATGTGTGGTTTTTTCTTATTATAAAGTGTGCGGAATATTTATATAATATTATTTTATTTTGTTAACCAAACGCTCATTCTATAATAATAAAATATACCACAATTTCTGTAATAATCACTTGCATTTCTTACGCAATAAAATTATGCTAAATTTTTTATTTTGTAACCTATGTAAAATTAAAAATAATAAAATATAAATAATATAAGATCAAAAATTAATATATATATATATATATATATATATATATATATATATATATATATATATATATTAGACATAAATAAAACAGTTTAAAAAGTCATTTCAGCAAGAGACGTGACCCAATTTGGCGCCAATTCAAATGTCCGACCGTTACATCCCAACCGCTGAACACACCTTCAAAATCCTCTCAACATCAAACCACACACTATTTCTCCCCCTGAAACAATGAGACTCCCTTTCGGCCAAGTCTCCCACTCCTCATCCCTTCCTCCGGCCACCACTCGCCGCTGTCGCGGTCGCCGTCGCCGTCCTCCTCCACCATCCTCCCTCTCCTCCACCTCCCAACAAGAAGACAACATCTCACTCTCCACCTCCAATTCCAAGCAACACACTAATCATCATCACAACCAACACAATGCATTCGAAACCGACATCGAAGACGATAACACAGCCGCTTTATCAAACTCGTCCGGCGCCGAAACCACCCTTGCCTCCGCCGTGTGTCCAACCTACATCAACGTTGCTCCACTCCCAGTGTTCCACGGCTCCGACGAAGAGTGCGCCGTGACTCATCTCAGCCGTTTCCAACGTGTTTGCCTAGCCAACAACGCCACAACACTTGACATGATGACCAGAATATTTCCGGTGACTCTTGACGGCGAGGCCGCTCTCTGGTACGAACTCAATATTGAGCCCAACCCTTTTATCTCTTGGGAAGAGATCAAGTCTTCTTTCTTGGAAGCCTACCGTCCGGCGGAGTCATTCAATGAGTTTAGAGCCGAGCTAATGGAAATCAGGCAAGGGGAGAAGGAGAGTGTTAATGGGTACAGTTTGAGGATGCAATGGATGGTGAAGAAGTGGCCGGAGCATGAAATGCCGGAGAAGGTATTGAAGGGAGTATTTGTGGATGGATTGAGAGAAGAGATTAGAGAGGTGGTGGCGATGAGAGGGCCGGAGACGATGGAGGAGGCGGTGAGGTTTGCGGTGGTGGTGGAGAGGGCTCGAAGAGGAAGAAAGGGTGGTGGTGGTGGTGGTGATCAGGGTGAGATGAAATGTGGGTTTTGTGATGGATTGCATGAGGAGAAGAGTTGTGAGGTAAAGAGGAGGATGAGGGAGTTGTGGTTGAGAAGCCGACCGGAGGGGAGGACTATAATTACGCCGGTTGGGAGTATTGTTAGGAGGGCGGAGGAGGAGGTGGAGAGGGGGCTGAGCTTGAAGAGGGGTGGCGGTGAGTGTAAATGTTGGAAACATCAGTGTTGGAAGAGAAGTGATAGTGTTCTTACTGATGTTAATGGTAATGTTAATGATGTTGTTTAAATTAATTTATCTCTTTTAAATATTTCAAGGACATGGTTCAAGTATATTTTTTTTTATTGATATGTGATGCTAATGTAATATATCAGATGTAATATTCTAAAAAATTCTGATTTATCATCCAACATGGTTAACCCTATTAGGACCAGTGCCAATCCACATTGTATAGGTTAATGTGGATAATTTAAGCAGATGATTTTGAGTTTGAATTTTTTTTTTTTTTTTTTTGCGCATAAATAATATTTATTAAAAAAAAATTATTTTTTCATACAACTCCTCCTCCTGATGATAGTTCAGTCCATTTTATGTATCAATTAAAAAATGCTATTTGTAAAAACTAAATTAATTTCTTACATATTGTCAATTACCTAAACTATCTATAAAAAAAAAATACTTTTTTTAATTTTTAAAAAAATTTTTTAATTTAAAAAAATATACCAAACCAGTATTGCACGAGCAGAATGGGCTGTGTCCCCTGTGCTGGGCCAACCTCAGGGGGTCGCCGTATAGTGCTGGCTAAGATACTTATAGTGCCCAAGTCGTGCCGATCCATTTAACACAATGAGTATAATAAGATTGTGAACCATTCTTAGAGTTTTAAACACAATTTTAATCCTAAGCATGTT
>CACTHL010000280.1:55000-193686 GCA_902712375.1 Dioscorea dumetorum
AACAAGTGATGGATTGAAACATCGGACTTATAACCTAAGAGCAGAATAAAATATCAATTCTTTAATTAAATAGTAATTTTTATTTTTATTTAAAATATTATTATGAAAAATAACAAATTACTTATTTCCAAAATAAAAACACATCAAAAATTATTTGGTAATAAAATAAATATTTTTGAAACTAAAAAAACACAATGTGAACAAGTCTATTAAAAAGTTGAAGTTCTTTTGATGGCACTTGCTAAAGTTATATGTTCCAACTTATCTGTTTCAAATTACCTCTATATATATATATATATATATATGTGTTGAAAAAACCATCAACATTGCCATAGAAAAGTAACAAAACAGCCACCTGAAAATAAGAAACCATAGGATTAAAAAAGTACACACAACACAAACAAAGCATGCTATAAACTATCTGCATTGAAATACTTCTTTATAGATATATATATGTCAAGAAAAAACAGATCAAAATTGCCGTACAAAAATAACAAAATAGCAACCTGAAAATAATCAACCATAGGATTTACAAAAAAAAAAAAAATAAAAAAAAAAATGCACACAACACATACAGAGGATGCTATAAACCCTCCACTAAAACCTTAAAACCAGGCCTTCTCATGCAAACACTAGTGTCTCTTACTTCTAGCACCACCACTGCTACTAGCTACTTGCTAGTATAGTGCTCCTACTCTAGTTTGTGATAATGGATCCATGCTCATGCCACAAATTCCTGAAATGCCCTTCCCTCCCTCTAGACAACATTGAAGAGGAGGAAACCAGTACTGAAGAGAATATCAACACCAACAAGAAGCTACTAGAAGAAGAAGAAGAAGAAGAAGAAGAAGAAGAAGAAGAAGAAGAAGGATCATCAATGGTAGTAGCACCACCACCAGAGACTCCAACAGAGACAATGGAGTTCCTTGCAAGATCTTGGAGCATCTCAGCCTTGGAACTCTCCAAAGCTCTCACCGCTGTCTCTCGCCACCCTCCTCCCTTACTTCACAACAACAACAACAACAACAACAACCCACAAGTCACTGCACAAGAGCCACAAAAGATGACCAAATTTCACCCTTTGCTCCCATCTGACTTACTTGCCAATAACCCTCCCATTTCTCCAAGAGATCATGGTGATCTTAAGGTATATATATACTCTTTCTTCTGTTCTATTGAAGTTGTATAAAAAAAAAAAACAAAGCAAGTGATTGTTTAAAGGTTTTGATCTTCTTCTTCTTCTTCTTCTTATTACTATTATTATTATTATTATTATTATTATTATTATTATTATTATTATTATTATTATTATTATTATAAAAAGGTGCAACTTTTAAGAGGAGTAGGGGGAGGAGGAGGGAAAACAATGGGAGATTGGCTGAAAGATCACAAGGAGAGAAGAAGAGAGGAAGCACGCACTAGAAACGCGCAAATATACGCGGCGACATCGGTGGTCGGAGTCGCGGCGGCGGTTGCGGCGGTGGCTGCTCAATCGAATGGAGTTTCGAAAACGAGTGCGGCGTTAGCGTCGGCGGCGGCGCTGGTGGCTTCGCATTGCGTGGAGATGGCGAACGTCGTTGGCGCTACGCGTGATCAGATCTTGAGTGTGGTGCATTCCGCCGTTAATGCGCAGAGCAGTGGGGATATCATGGCTCTCACCGCCGGTGCCGCAACAGGTCTGCTTTCATTTTCACTCTTCTTCTTCTTCTTATTATTATTATTATTATTATTATTATTAATTAATTAATTAATTAATTGTTTAATCTCAACTTCATTAGTTATTATTATTAATTTTAATTAATCTAATTATTTATTTATTTAATTATTTATTCAAAAAAAAAAAAAAAAAAAAAAAATCTCAACTTCCATGCAATGATCAAATATTATATTTATGTTATCATGTGTTAATAATATAAATTTTCTGGTATACATATAGCCTCAAAATTTCCTCTTAAAAAAAAAAAAAAGAAGATAAACCATAAAATATATTAAAGAGCTCATAATTTCTTTGTCTTTCATGGAATCTTTGGATTGACAGTAGTACTAACAACAGTACTGTACAAACCTATTAAAAAAAATACTATAACAATACTCTAAGGTTATATTATATATCATAGGGGATTTATTAACTCAATTTTACTCTCAAAAATCTTCTAAACATACACATACTAGAGCTCTAATTACCTCATATGACATCTGCTCGAGTTAATGAATCCCTAAACGAATGATGAAGCAATCATAGCTAGTGCACCACTGTACATCGCTTTTATCAACAAAAAAAAATTCCGATTGTGGACTGTAATCTCATGTTTTTACAGGCGTGCATATATTGGACTATGGATTTGAAGTTCCTCAAATGTAATTTCATTACTAATCCAACATTGGTTATCATGTTAATGATGGCATTTGCAAATGCAGCTTTGCGAGGGGCAGCAACACTGAGAGCGAGATTTCACAAGGAAATTAATTGTTCAACATTAACAAGAGACAGTAAAGATTCAGACGCCAGTTCATCAGTCCTGGCATTTATTTCTCATGGAGGAGTCCTGCTCAAACGCACCAGAAAAGGTGTAGCCATACAAAACATAAACAAATAATTTACAAAATGGTTACCAAATACTTTTTGCAATAATATTCAGCAAATAAAATATAAATAAACAAAAAAATATGAAATTTGCAAGGGTATATGTGTAAAAGAAAAAACTGTAACTACTTGAGAATTTAACTTTTACTTTGATGGCAGGTGTGCTTCACTGGAAACAAGTCTCTGTCTACGTGAACTCAAGCTGGCAGGTATGTCAGAATCGCCATAATCCATAATTAGCAAAGTTTCAGAAACAGCTTATTACTTTCTAATATGAACATTGGATCAAATCTAACAAGCTGCAGGTAGTTGTCAAAATGAAGAGTACACACATGGCTGGAACTTTTGTGAAAAAGAAAAAAAGTAAGACAAGACTTGCCTGGTTTGACCAAATAGAAATGATGCATCAGTTTCAATAAAAAAAAAAAAAAAGGTTTAAGTGGTGCTGTTTCTTTTTCAGGTGTTGTTGTTGATGTGTGCTCTGATGTTTCTGCATGGCCTGGTAGAGAGTCAGGAGACGGAAACAATAAGAAAGCATACTTTGCAATGAAGACACCAGAAAGATTGATTGAATTTGAATGCAAAAGCAGAGCTGAGAAGCAGATGTGGGTTGAAGGCATACAGCAAATGCTCAATTCCCCTGCCAACATGAGCATTTTTCTTTGACTACAAAAGCAGGACATCAAGTGAATGGTCAAATGCAAGGAGGTTGCAAAGTAGAATGGTATTATGTTTCTATTTGAACCAAAAAAAAAATGTCAAAACTTATATCATTGCATCTGCACCAATCTATGTAATTACAATTTACACTATCTACAAATGATATTGGCCGGATAGTATTGCAATTGATCGAACTTTCTCTATATGTTTGAAGCAGTTGCTGCTCACTCGAGTTCTGTAGCAAAATCAATATTGTCGACAAATACCTGCACAATATCCCATTCTCACCATGAATAGAAGGTCTGAAATCTTAAGTGATAGAACATGGTAACACAAAAGAAACAAGACACATGATTAAATAATGGTAGGAATTGAAATTGGTCCTCAGAGTTCATGCATGTTCAGAAATAAGCACATCCAGACTGGTTAACCCCAAAAGGGCATTAAGATCTATAGTCCCAGGTGTGTCGTGATATATAATGAAAATTAAGATGAGTTAAAACTAAGTAGCCAGTAGGTCTACAGAAGTGCCCAAAACAGAACGCAGGCAGAAATCAATAACCAATCTTGAGCTGCTTTCTTTGGTTTCATTAGGGTATTTCAGTTTCTGTTATTAGGTTTATTGACATTAGTATTAAGATAATGAACAGTAATAGAGATTCACTGAGAATTCATTTAAAAAGAACTGTATCCAAGAAAGAGGTTTCAACTTAAGGCAAATTGCAGCTTGACCACTCTTATCTAGATTTGCAGGAATTCAAGGAAATAAAAAGCTCTTCAAATTAGAAAAGGTAATGGCCATGCTGGTTTCCACTTAGTGCCACTTCAAATGACATGGTATAATGCATGATATAGGTCAGTCAAGTAATATTTCCATTCATTGTGCACAAGTACACAAATCCTAACAATGTTCGAGAAATAAAATAAATGAGGTCTCTAAAGAACTGAGCAAAAAGTAGAAGTTGGCCCATACTGTTTTCCAACCATCAGGATCCAAGCAGGCAGTGATCTTGGTGTTGATGCCAGGTAAAGGACCGGGTTCACAGACTATCTTCCCCCCACATATTTTTATTACTTCTGCTGATCTATAAACATCATCTGTACCTATTGCAATCTGTCATGATAGAATGCACCAATCTCCTTAGTATATTATTGAACAAAAGAATTACGCTGGTTAATTTCTACATGATCCAACTATCTGTCGAATCTTTTTCCCTTGGAGCTAAAGCTTACCTGTGCATAGCCATTTCCTTTGTCATACTCATGAACCCCATAGTTGTACGTCAACTCCAAAACTGTACTTTTTTCTTCAGGTCCATATCCCATCGTCGCCACCGTATACTGAAATCATTCTCCTTATTGGTAATTAGATAATAGAATAAAAATAGAGACAAGGGGATGCAATGACGTAAAAAAGTACTGAATTGAAAGCACATTGAATAATTGAATTTTTGCACATATCCATCAGCAAAATAGCATAATTACATTTACACCCTTGAAAAAAATTTAATTTTGTGTATCGCTGCAACCCCATAATACTTCTTTGCATCAATGCTTGACAATTATTGTCATTAATAGAAACAGACTCAAAAGATGTACATGCAAACATATGCATTCATTGAAAATTAGATATAGCATGTACAACAGTATCAAGACAATGAAATTTCAGCCACTTTATAACAGGCATTTACACAAAGCTAACTGACACAAATCTTTGGGGAGACAAAATTGCACTGAGTTGTTTTACAAGAGTACCCATACTCGCGCAGAGGCACACTCACCCAAAAAAAAAATAGAAAAAACAGACAAAGGCTTCGTAGATGCTCAAAAGGATTTAAATCACAGATCAATTTAATAACGGTAAAGAACTTATAGAAGAATTCAATGCTTGCAGAACAACATTAAGGTTGACGAGATGAGTGTATAATGCTATCAAGAATTGTTCATTCTCAGGAATGGTGAGAACAAAATTCAGAGAAAAATGGAGTGTACTAACACCAATATATGTTTGTTTCATGAAAAGCTTTGAACCAGCAAAATACATGTAACATATATAACCGAAGTTCTTTAAATGAAGAATATCTTAAAATATTCATATTAAGAATATCATAAAGAAAATGGGTGCAAAAACAGCAGAAATATGAAGTCAATCTAGAAACTAGATTGCTTTGTCGAAAGGTTGTAAACACCGGTATGGGAGGCCAAACTCTAGCAAGCACTGCTCAAGTAAAACTACCCAATAACGTTGTCACATTTCCTTGAATCATTTGCTGATTAATCTCTCACAACAGTGTCAATTAAATCTAGATCATTTGAGATCTAGAATCTTACAAAATATCTTCAAGGTCATAAAACCTTTCATACATGTTCTTTTATCATATTACATATTAATCCACGCTATTTTAGATTACGGGTAAACCTTGATCATTGCTCTTTCTCATGGAGAGAAAATGGCTTTTAGATCCTCCATGAAGCAACAAACCACTTTTATGGACATGTATACAGTTGAAAATTAGAGATCACGATCAAGAGAATCAAGAAAATATATGCAACTGCATGTGATGGTAGTGAGATTTTTAAAGATTTGAATTAGTAACAGTTTATATCAGTTATCAAATTTTGCAGTGTAAAACAATAAACAGGCATTCAATTGGCTATGTTTGGCTTGGTTTAGGAAGGAATAGGCCTGACATGGCATTTATGAAATTTGGACCCAAGACTAATTTTGGCCTGAAATCCATGAAACAAAATTTATGCTTACAGCAAGTCAAACTTGTTAGAATTCATGTGAAATATGTCTGCTGGAAGTAAAACCATTGAAATGACACACAATGACACACATGCAAGGTTAAAAGAGCTCATAATAACAACAATCGCAATACAAGCGACTCAAGTTATAAATGCCAGTCAGCACAGATTGATCATGGTAAGTAGTGTTTAGTCAGTGGCCTTTGAACTGCTAATAAACTCTTAAACCCTCATATGGGCCCAAATCCTGTGTTTGCTGGTATGTTAAGGGCTTCATACCTTAAAATCCTGTTTCAGTGATAAAGTATGAAGTTTTTTTGACTTTCACCCAATTAGCACATAACCTGAAATCCAGATCTCTAAATTCCTCAAACAATCACCAGCCTAATGGAAATCATGGATTATAGAGATCCAAACATTATTAGCCAATTTTACAAACATAGCAGGCAATTTATGTTTCTTTAGCAGATATAGCAAATATAAATTAAAAAGATCCATAAAATTGAAAGCCAATCAATTCTTTAGGAAGTAAACAAGCACTCAATTTATCGCTTAACCATGGTTGTGACATCTTATAGTAGATTGTTTGGAAAACTATGAAAGATGGATTGCAGACTGAAAGCACTGAAATTCGTCTTAAGGCAGAATAATTTGATATCAAGCAGGGAATAAGACAGGGCATTAACTCACAAACGCAACAGAAATGCAGTACCATAAAAATACTGAGAATTACTAACCTTGTTCTCTGGATTGTCTTGCTTGCGCAGAAGCTCCACGCCAAAAGCCTAAGCTTGAACATAAGAAGATATTCAGTACTTTAGAAAAATGGATTGAAATTTCCACGTATGAACAGAAAACCAAAATAAACCCTATAAGAAAACTATATCATATTATTAAAACTTACTTTCTCATAGAAATTAATGGAATGGCCAAGATCACCCACCCGAAGCATTACTTGACACAATGGCTCGGGTGTGAGGCTCCTTTCCAGAAGCTTGAACTTGTAACCATCAGGATCTTGAACAAAAGCAAACACAGGATTGCCATCATTGACAGAAGCAGGTTCCTTAATTACCTTTCCTCCCTTAGCTTTTATGAGATCCACAGCTTTGGACACCTATTTGAAATTTAACTGAGACTTAGAAAATTATTTTTCACACTTTTATGAGAAAAATATTTGTGTTTCCACATTTGACTCTTTTTTATTAACAGCTTTTTAGTCATAAAAAAACATAAAAAGCATGAATCATGTTAAATAAGTATGAGAAAAGGGAAAACTAATAGCTTTCCGTTGGAAAACAATCAGTCAAATAGCTAAAGAAAAAAAACTGTGGTAAATATTCAGACATATTTGCCAGCAAAAAATCAAAAGAAACCATATAAACATGAAAATCAAATTTGAACCCACCATGACACTTTCTAAACAAACAAAAGAGAAAAATAAATACAACAATAATGCTTATGAACAAGAAACAGAATCTTACATCTTCAACTGCTATGCCAAAATGACCAAAACCTGTACCAATATCATACTTATTCACCCCATAATCTGTCAAAATTCACATGTAAAAGAATTTATATTACACACATATAGGTTCCATAAATGTTCCTTTCCTATAAGAACCATGAGAGGCATTAAGATAGATTACTGTAAGTAAGCTCAACAACAAAGTGAGAATCTTCTGGCCCAAATCCAAGAAAAGCATTTGTGTATCTTTCCTCAGGAATGTCACGTTTCCTTAGCAGCTTCATTCCCAAACATTCAGTGTAGAATCTACATTATACAGATGAAGACAAGGACCAGAAGCAGTTAATAAACATACCACCCAAAAAGCCTATCTTTGAAATAGAATCCAACTAGAAAAAAAGGTCAGTACTTTATGGTCTTTTCCAGATCTCCAACACAATAAACAACATGAAGTAATCTCCTTTTATCTCTTTTCACCCACTCTAGTGCACTTTCTTGACTGATGGTGGTGCTTGCATATGCCATATTTCCAGCAGCACTGGCTTCGATACTGTTTACTTCAGCACTTTGCTTCATGTAAGTTCTTATTCCAAACAACCGCGCTGGATATAAGGCTGGAAGGTAACTCAAAATCATTCAAAAATTCAGCCTAATGTAAGTAATAATCTTCCATAAGAATAAATAACAAGTTCATCTTGTGCAAAGCCATGATTATGTAAGTGGAGATTCTGATAATAACCATCGCAACAGCAGGCCATGAACAAAAATACGCCAAATGAAACCTAATTGGGAAAGAAAGAGAGTTCATATTGCTGGTTTAAATCAGAAACAGCCTCAGAATTTTTGTGTTTGGTCAAATAATTTCCACCAAGTCGTGATGAATTTAGCTGTCCACATCAACTTTTACAAAAGTGGCACAAAAGTACAAACAAACTACCCAGTGCAAGTGTGATTGTAACTCTTCTCCAAACACAATAGCATCCTTGGTTTCTATAAATAGGTATAACGGAAAAGTTACAGTATTTAAAAGTGGAAATTTGACATGTTCCCTCATTCAGCATTTTCTTTGACTTAATTTTGTTGCCAAAATTCACTCATAAATAAAATTCAATCGAACAAGCATTGTGTAAGATTTCCTTTCTTTATAGAATGGTAAATTCTGATTCAAGCTAGCCATGGATAGGTCATTCAAACCATCTTTACAGGAGAGCAAAGTGGTGGGCACCTGGATTTTCAGTTCTACTAGGTAAACTTTTATCCTTGTTGATGATAATCAGTGTAGAAGGCAATAGAAGCAATTTACAATTGCATTTCTAGCACAAGACTTAGTCATTTCATCACCACTTGGGAATATTATCCATTTTGACCACTCGTATTGTAGTATCCAAATATAATAAAATTGAAACTGACGTCCAAGTCATTCATGCACAGGTGAAAGGCACACTCTTGTCCTGTATTTCCCCATCATAAGTTAAATTTCAAAATGTGGACACCAACGATCAAAGGTTTTTTTTTTCAAGTTCAATTTTGGTATAATTGAAACTAACACATCAAAACTCCACATCCTTGAGAAAATAATAAAAACGAATTATATAATCTATTATAAAGAAAGATAAAAGATGACCGTAAAAATCTTCCAATAATTAACATAAGAATTTCACTCCAGCCAAAAAAAAATCAATTTTAAATATAAAATCCACTCAAACACCACCAAAATCAATAAACTCACACATCAGAACTCCGCATCGCTGAGGGAAAAAAAACCAAGCCAAAGCATCTAGCATCTGCATAAATGGATTCTAAGCTTCAACAAGGAACTTAATTAAAAAAACAAACAAACAAACATTTATCAAGAAAATATAAAGAAAAATTCTCGAGAATCACATAAAGAAACACTCGCAACCATAACAAATAAAGACCAAAAAAAAAAAAAAGAAACTTAAAGATAATTCTAAAATCTTGATTCAAAAGAGGCACAAAAAGAACTCACCGGAGGCGCGATAAGAGAGCAAGAGTGGACGGAGGCGAGGGAAGGCAGAGAGGCGGGCGACGTTGGCAGAGGAGCGGCGGAGGGATGCCGAGTGGAAGGAGGACGACGAGGCCATTGGAATGATCCTCACCATGACCGATCTCTCTCTCTCTCTCTCTCGCTCTCTCTCGCGTTCAAGTGATGGCTTCTTCTCGTTCGTCCTCACTCGCTAGTTCGCACTCTTCGACGCTTGTAATTTAAAGAGGCTTTGGCAGGGCCTGTGATGATGCTGTTTGATAGGGAATCGAGGAATGGTGACCGTTCGATGGCGTTCAAGCAAATGAGCCCTTGGGAAATTAGTTAATTACAGATAGGTCAGCGACTTTTATTTTTTAAATTTGGATTGGTATGATCATGTAGTGCCTCCGGAGATGGGAGAACATGCTTTAATAGGTTTTCTTAAGGAATAGCATTATTATTTTTTGTTTTTTAACTAGTGTGGATAAATCAAGTGTAATGTGGTGAATGTACGAGTGGAATGTAATTGCAAGCATAATATTGTGTCTTCACTCTGTACATATTGGGATATAAATTTATCTCTTCAGTTAAAAAAAAAAAAAACAAAACATCTCATACAAAAAAAACTCAATATCAATAAATTAACTAGTATTAATTGATTACATTTTTTTTTTCTGCTTTGTAGATACTATGCTGGTTTTTTTTTTGTCAAGAAGAACGAAATCTTTAATTGGCCCGCTAAACTAAGACAGGGGCGTGCGTATGCCTCGACTACGGCCTGTGGGGCCGCGCACACATGGGCGCTGGTACCACCCACAGTTCGAACTCATAATTCTCAGATATGCATCCTCACCCTGAGGACGGGGGACCCAAATACCAATTGACCCAAGTGTGCATTGTGTTAGAATTCTAGTGTGTTGTAACGGTTTATCATTAATGTAACGGGTTTGAGCTGGTCATACGGCGTGCATGGAGTGCGTCATGGAGATTGTGACCTATATTCCCGGATCAGTTATACTCTCATGTTATATAAAGAAGGCAATCACAATTGTGTTGAGTGATAAGCCATTATCATTCTCTGTCAAAATCTTTTATGGTATCAGAGCTAGCAATCCAATCCACGATAACTTCCATTCATCGTCAACCATGGCAGACACTAGTGCAGCGAATACAAACACCAACGCTGGCCCAATCGTCTCTGGCGACTCAGCATAAACCGGCCTCGTGACGATCCCTGCCTTCAACCAAATGATCACGGTGAAGCTCTCAGGGGATAACTTCCTCCTGTGGACAGCTCAGTTGTTCCCCTACTTGAGGAGTCAGAGGCTTATTGGTTACATCAACGGCACCGTCGCCCGTCCGGCGTCTAGCATCTCCCAAAGCGGCGTTGATGGCGTCGTGCACACCATCGCCAACCCGGAGTGCAATCGCTGGTACCAGCAGGACCAGCTCGTCATGAGCGCCATCCTGTTGTCCTTGACGGAAGGGGTGCTTGCACAAGTTGTGGGTTGCACCACCGCCCGTGAGGTATGGTGCACCATTGAGAGGGCTTTCGCCGCTAGCTCTCGCGCACAGGTGATGCAGATAAGGATGCAGTTGGCGATGATACAGAAGAAAGATCTCTCTGTTAACGACTACTTCCGCAAAGTGAAGGGACTTGCCGACACCTTAGCTGTGATCGGCAAGCGTCTGGAGGATGATGAGGTGATCGCGTACATGCTGCGAGGACTGGGATTCGAGTATGATCCTCTCGTGACCAGCCTGACGACACGTACCGACGCAGTCACCCTCAACGATGTGTATGCCCACATGCTCAGCTATGAGCTGAGACTCCAGCACAACAACACCAACATCCAGGTGAATCAAGTCAACAGGATTCAAGGACGTGGAGGTGGTGGTCGAGGCCGCAGCCGTGGACGCGGAAATGGAGGAGGCCGCATCAATGGTGGTCGTGGCGCAGGAAGAGGTGTCAAGTCAGGGCCTCCCAATAATGGTGGACAGAAACAATCGTGCCAGATCTGTGGGCGTGACAATCACGACGCCTCCTGGTGTTACCACCGATTCGATCACAACTATGTCGCCAACGACGCCAAAGTTGCAGCCGCTGTCACTAATAGTTATGCAGTAGACACAAATTGGTATGCAGACACTGGAGCTACTGACCACGTCACAAATGATTCTGAGCGCCTGACGTTCAAGGAACGCTACACCGGCAACGATCGTATGCAAGTCGCTAATGGTGCAGGTTTGTCCATTGCTCACATTGGTAGTTCATCAATTACTGCTGCTCATCGCTCTCTAGTCCTAAACAACATACTCCATGTGCCTAGAATCAATAGACACCTCATTTCAGTTCATAAACTTGTTTCTGATAATGATGCCTTTGTTGAATTTCATCCTAATTATTTCTGTGTTAAGGACCGAGCCACGAGGAACACACTTCTTAAAGGATCTTGTGAAGGTGGCCTTTACTATATTCCAAATAAACCATCTCGTCGAACTCTTGCCATAGTCAAGACTACATCTGAACTTTGGCACCGTCGGTTTGGTCATCCAGCACCTTCAGTAGTTCGTCAGATTTTAGTTGAAAACAATCTTGCTGTAGTCCCAAATAAAGAGTCTAGTGTTTGTAGTGCTTGTCAACAAGCCAAGGCTCATCAATTACCTTTTGCTTCTTCATCTCATGTTTCATCGAGTCCACTTGAGCTGGTGTACACAGATGTTTGGGGACCAGCCCGAGTATCTGTAAATGGTTATCGCTACTATGTAAGCTTTGTTGATGATTACAGCCGATTTGTTTGGATTTATTTTCTGAAACACAAGTCTGAAGTAGAGTCTGTTTTCCTTCAATTTCAAAGCCATGTTGAACGCCTATTGAACAAAAAAATCATAGCAATCCAATCCGATTGGGGTGGTGAATATCACCGATTACACAAATACTTTTCTCATACAGGCATCTCTCACAAAATCTCTTGTCCACACACACATCAACAGAATGGCCTAGTTGAAAGGAAACACAGACACATTGTTGAAACTGGTATCACTCTTCTCGCTCAATCCCTTATGCCAATTCGGTTTTGGGATGAAGCTTTTCATTCAGCATGCTTCCTGATCAATAGAATGCCGAGCCATGTGATCAATGGAGATACACCCTTGCATCGACTTCTTGGCACAAAACCAGACTACAAGCTCTTAAAGGTGTTTGGTTGCGCTTGTTGGCCCAATTTGAGGGCTTACAATCTAACCAAACTCAGTTTTAGATCCAAGGAGTGTGTTTTTGTTGGTTACAGTGCTTCACACAAGGGATACAAATGTCTTGACCTACAAACAGGGAGGATTTACATCTCCCGAGATGTTGTGTTTGATGAAAGTGTTTTCCCTTTCCAAGTTTCTCAAGGCCTAACCAATTGCCTCACACAAACATCTCATCAGCCTGCTATTCTTCCCACTGCAACAAACCTGAGCCAATACACTGAAAGTTTTTTGACTGAAACCTATTCAACAACAGAATCTCCAGATAATATCTTTGACCAAACCTCACCGAGCAGTCCAGTAACTGCTGAATTTACCACTGACAATGGTCATACTGACACTATGGCTGACCCAATTGGTGTAGATGTTTTTGACAATGCAGGGTCTCAGAATGATCAAATAGGAGGTGCAGCTGTTGACAGTCTTGATTCAGAAACTTCAGAACCTCAGTTAATTGATTCTCAGCATTCAGGTCACCACATGCGCACAAGGCTGAAGAACAACATTGTGAAGCCCAGGGAGTTCACAGATGGGACAATAAGATACTCTGGAGCAGTGAACACTCACCCTTCAAGATCTGTACCTACAGAACCTAGCTCACACACTGAGGCAATGCACTATGATCAGTGGAAGGAAGCCATGGACTCAAAGTACTCTGCCCTGATAAAGAATCAGACATGGACACTGGTGCCCCCCATGAAAGGTATAAATCTTATCGATAGCAAATGGATTTTCAAACTCAAAAGAAAGGCAGATGGCTCCGTTGATAGGTATAAAGCCAGGCTGGTGGCCAAAGGATTCAAACAAAGATTTGGTGTTGACTATTATGATACCTATAGTCCAGTAGTAAAACCAACAACTGTTAGAGTGATCATTTCTCTGGCTGTGGCCAGAGGTTGGAAACTAAGGCAAATTGATATACAGAATGCATTCTTGCATGGATTTCTTCAAGAAGAAGTGTACATGCGTCAACCACCAGGCTATGAGAGCTCCAATGTACCTTCCAACTATATCTGCAAACTAAACAAGGCACTTTATGGGTTGAAACAAGCTCCACGAGCTTGGCATTCTCGGCTGACACAGAAGCTACAAGGTCTTGGGTTCACACCCTCTCACGCTGATACTTCTCTGTTTATATTTAAAAGAAAGGATCTCACAATGTATATGCTGATATATGTGGACGACATTATAATCGTGAGCTCTTCTTCAGCTGCCACTGACAGGTTGATCAAAGAACTGACAGAAGATTTTGCAGTCAAAGACTTGGGGAATCTTTAGTACTTCTTGGGAATAGAAGTTCAGCCAAGCGAAGATGGCCTAGTACTGTCTCAAAGAAGGTATGCACAGGATTTGTTGAAAAGAGCAAAAATGGAGAGTTGTAGGCCTATTTCAACTTCAATGACAGTCACTGAGAAGCTCAGTAGAGATGAAGGCACGGCACTGTCAGGGGAAGCTTAGTTCCAATATAGGAGTATAGTTGGAGGGTTGCAATATCTGACTATCACCAGACCGGATCTCTCTTTTGTGGTGAATCGCGTATGTCAATATATACAGACACCAACTGACAAGCACTGGGCAGCAGTCAAACGCATATTGCGGTACGTGAAAGGGACGGTAAATCGAGCACTGAAGTTTCAGAAAGAAAACAATGAGATCTTACAGGCATTTTCGGATGCCGATTGGGCAGGATGCCCTGATGATCGTCGGTCAACCAGCGGCTTTGCAGTGTTGCTAGGATCCAATCTAGTGTCCTGGGGCTCTCGGAAGCAAACCACAGTATCACGATCAAGCACCGAGGCTGAATATAAAGCAATAGCCAACGTTGCTGCTGAACTAATTTGGATCCAATCACTGCTCAAGGAGATGGGGATTTATCAGAGTTCTGCTCCAGTACTATGGTGCGATAATCTCGGTGCAACTTATCTCACAACTAATCCAGTGTTCCACGCTCGCACAAAACACATAGAGGTGGATTTTCATTTTGTGCGTGAACAAGTAGCTCGGAAAGCTCTGCAGGTTCAGTTCATCTCCTTCAAAGACCAGCTAGCTGACGTCTTCACCAAACCACTATCCAAGTCACCTTTTCAATTTATCTGCAACAATCTCAACCTGATAGATCGAGGATGTGATTGAGGGAGGCTGTTAGAATTCTAGTGTGTTGTAACGGTTTATCATTAATGTAACGGGTTTGAGCTGGTCATACGGCGTGCATGGAGTGCGTCATGGAGATTGTGACCTATATTCCCGGATCAGTTATACTCTCATGTTATATAAAGAAGGCAATCACAATTGTGTTGAGTGATAAGCCATTATCATTCTCTGTCAAAATCTTTTACATTGGAAGTAAACTTTTATATATATATATATATATATATATATATATATATATATATATATATATATGAGATTAAGTTTACTTTGGATGTAGGGAGCGCGTCACAATAAATTGAAAGAAAGAGATAGAAAATAAATGAGAGAGACGGAAAGAAATGAGAAAGAGAGAGAATGGTGAATAGTTACATTGGGGTTGTACTGAATGAATGAATGAATGAATGAATGAAGGTCAGTTGGATATATCCAGGTAGAGGTTAGGATGTTTAATTTTGGTGTAAAATTGTTTTCTAATGTGCAAATCACCTCCAACGGCCATGATTGATCAAGTCACTGTGCGATCTGTGATCTGATATTCAATATTGTTACAGGTTATTGTTCATTTCATTTTCACTATTTGGTATTGTTTCAAGTTACTATTTATCTCACGTTTTACTATTCTTAAGCACAACAATTAATGAGTTAATTAAAATTGCATGTATTATGGCCCGACAACCATCAACGAACGTATGTAGATAACGAAATTACAAACTTTTATATATTCAAGATAAAATTAGAATTGCATGTATTTCTCTATTATGTACATTTTTCTCACAGTTCGCATATTGTGTTTCAAATTTATCTTTTTCAATTTTTTTTTTAATTATAATCCTTTGGAAGAAGAAACTTATAGTGTGGTTGGATAGAGCATTAAGAACCGTTGGGTTAAAAACCCTTTATATTATTTGGATAAATATTAAAAAAAAACTTTAATTCTCCAAAACCTTTCAAAACCTCTTTTTTTTTTTTAAGCATCATTATTTAGGTTGCCGAGAGTGGTAAACATCCATATATATATATGACTTTTAAAAAGTCTATAACGGGTCATTGCAAAAAAAAATATCTCCGCTAAGAAAACAGGTTCAAACTATAGCTCCAGTAAAATAAGCACACAGGTGTATAGAACTCTCAACTCCTCTAATGTGCCATCCTTGGCTCATGGCACTTAATTCTTTTAATTAATTGTATAACCTCACTATACAATAATAGTATAACTAGTAAATTATAATATTATATATAATTTTCTTTTCTTTTTAAGCAAACAAAGTTTCATTAAACAACTCACCGATTCTTCTCTATCTATAATTTGATTATCCAAACAAGAATTCAACTCTTTCTTTCTTTTACTTTATTTTCCCCTCCTCTATTCTTCTTTCTTTATTTTGTTTTTTTTTCTTTTATCTTCCTGTTTTAGATCCAAATCCTATATCAAAATGTTCTTAATGGCATGCTAAAATAAGGCTACAAAAGCAATAATTATAGACATCATGAGTTTGAAGACCTCATCACAAATTTTAAATTTTTAAATTTTTAAAAATAACTTTTTAAGTTTATGGCAGCCATCTAATAATTATTTATTATAATAAATTAAGATTCTAAATATTTTTAATTTAGTACTTAAATAAATCTTATATAATATCAACTAAATTTTTAAAAATTTATAATAATAACTTTAGGTGTTAATTACTTTAATGTAATACTTAATCAATTTCATATATTCCTTATCTAGTCAAACAATTTTTTTAAGAAGAAAAAAATTAATTACAGGTCTCTAAAAATTTTAAAAATTCCCCGACAATCCTTTTGACATTTAATTATCCGACACAATTCTACTTTTTTCCAGTTCGTTAATTTTTTAGTTTTTGAGTCTTACTCCGTCAACTATCTTCCATTACATTTCCAATTTTACCACTATGGCCGTTGGGAAAAAGCCCACCATATCACATTTAGGGTCCGTTTGGTTAGAGAGAATGGGAATATGGGGAGGGGGAAAGAGAAGGGGATGGGGATGGGGATGGGGATAGGAATAGGGATTAGGGATGGGAATAAAAGTAATGTTTGGTTGTAGGGAATGGTGATAGGAATATGAAAAGATGTAGGGGAAAATTTTGGTAAAATTACTTTTATACCCTTGATTATTTTAATTAAATAATGTATCTTATTTGTAAAAGAAATAATTATTAAATGACTCTAATTTCTATAAATAATATTTAAAGGAGTTACTTATGTATTTATTTTTTTTAATAAAATTTTAAATTTATACATATTAATTAACAAATATAATTTAATTATGTTTAATTAAAATAAACAAATGTCCAAATTTAATTATTTTTAAATCACCAAAATTTTCATATGTAATGTTTCAAAAATAAATACAAACCATAATAATATATTTTAATTTTCATTCAAAATATTATTTAAAAACTAAAAACAATTAACATGGCTTAAAAAGAAATTAAGGGTAAATAAGTAAATTACTCACCAAGGCATGCTCAATCCCCCCAAAATGAGGGGGATGAGCATGAAGGGGTTGAGGGGCATACAACCCCCCTCAATCCCTTCCCATGCCCCTAGGTGCATGCCCAAACATGGGCATGCACATGCCACAAGGATTGATCCCCAAAGATTGGGGATCAATCCTTGCATCCAAATGGACCATTAGTTTCTTGAATATTGTACGGGCATCTATCACATCAACAACCTTTTGCAATTATTTCACTATTTTTTTGTATTTTTTATTTACTTATGATAAAAGAACTTTTTTTTTATCTTTTTCTTAGAGTAATGCTATACACACGAAATAAACGTGCCGAAAACCTCACCCGAATGATCTATGCTTTTATTATTTTTTCTAATCAGTATTAAAATAATTCAAAAAATTCAAAAAACAAAACAATAAAAAAATTCTGAACTAACTTTCCACTTCTCCTCCATCTATTTTCACACCATGAGCTACAGACGCCATGAGCTTGGCACCAAACGCCATGAGCTTCAAAGACTTTGGATCCTCGACGAGCCAGAACTCCGCTATTGACGCCAAGCTCGAAATCACAGTCATAAATTTTCAGACCACTACGGCTGTCGCAAGCTTTCGCCGCTTCGTCGATGGCATTGGTTCTGCCAAAAGACTTCCCCAAGCATGGCCGCATTTGATACTTCTATATTTTGGTTGAATGGTTCATCTTATTGAATGATTTTCCAAGTAGTGGTTGTGTAGATTTGTAAAGTGTATTTTTCTTTCAAATGAGACTAGCATTTGTAACCTTCTATCAAATTGTGTACATTTGAATGAAATATCGCTTTTGAAGTCAGGTAATATTCTCTGAAGTCAAACAACAATAGCTTCATTAACCAAGCCAAATGGGATTTATCATCATTATTAGCATACACATGCTTGTAAAGAAGTGGAATGGACATGCAATGTTTCTCCACTAGAAAATGACATACAAGAACCTGGAAATATTCTAGAATCCTGAAAATCAAGAGATGACAACTTATTTAAAAATCTCACATCAAATTTTGAAGAGATGTCTCATAGACTACGAATCACTATGAATGAAAGATAAAAGCTGATGTAAAACCATGAACTAATTGTCTTAATAAATAAGATGTTCAGTTTAGAAAAGGTTTGCACAAAAATAGATCAAAATGCCAACAAACATGAAGAATAATTTGAATCTTCTACGACAAGTTGCAAGCCTTTGGAATGGGAGCAATACATCATTTTAGCTAACAAAACATTCAACACCCCATTCAATTCTAGCCAACCAAACATAATAAATATCATCCAACAAGACTCCATTTAGCTTTAACCAGCCGAATAATGCACTATCCATGGCCTTCACCTTGCTCGTTCTTGCATATGCCTAGCCATATATAAGACCAAGATGTTATTGCCAACGATAACATTAAATTTGGCTTGGCAATTTGTTTTGGTGGATAGCCTTGGATTGAAAAAAAATTTTTGCAGTGGGTATTCTTTTGCCACCTCTTACACATGCAAGTGTGTATTATTTTAATTTTCTATTATCTCATGCTTTTGTACTTTTTTTTTATGATACCAAACCCTTCTTGCCAAGCATACTCAACACTAAATATAGATTTTATGAGCTGCTTCTTCATAATAAAGTATCATGCCTACTTTTGGAATCACCTTTTCACATGTTGAATTTTCAAGTATGTTATTTTTTCATTCACTTTATCAACTTCCCTCTCATTCTTGTTCAATTCAGAAGGTCCAAATTCCAAGTCTGCCTTAATATTCTTGAATCTGATCTATATTAATAGACAAATGATCACTATAATTAAATTTATTTCATAACAAATCAAAAAAAAATAGAAAATTTGTCAATAACATATGATAGTAGATTTCTCAATAAAGACAAGAATGATTGAAAAATATGGCAAAATGGTGTATACCAAAGAAGCATCTTTGAGACAAATTTCTATTTTCATTTCAATATCTCAGGCATCCTCATATGTTAATAAATCAACATCATTTACACTCACAAATTAGAACATATACATGAGTGATTAAACAGGCACACAAGATAGGAAATGCTACAAATATATTTTTTGAACTATACACATGCTCTTTTTAATGTACAGGGTGATTAAATAAGAACTAATTTTAAATGTTAAAAAATTAAATATATAGGGAATGCGTTTGCTGCAAATAAGAACATGCACAGGGTGATTAAATGTTAACAAAGCAAGAGAGAAAATAAATAAACGCCTTCAAACAAAACTAAATGCTTTTCATGAACCAGTTTTAGCTCATGTTTGGTTGGATCTAAAATTAATAATGGAATTAAAAGCAAATGGAGTTTGAAATAAAATCATGACATATGGAAGTTAAAACACATATCTATGTCAATCAAAAAACAACAAAGCCTTTCACTACCTCACAACTATTCCACCTGCTAAGAAGAGTAATAGGCGAGGGCCGCAAGGAAGGACATCTTCATCCTATATAAGAACTTAGAATGAAGAACTCAGAGATAATGATGATGAATCATTGTCTTGAAGTGGATAGCTAGAAGGAGGTACAGCTTATCATGAGAGGGTAGGATCATGAAGCATTGTCTTCAAGTGGGTATCAACAAGGACTCATCTTGAGAGTTCGACGAGCGACTGTGTGATTTCGTGAAGCAAATGAAGATGGCTTGAAGATAGATGGAGGAAAAGAGGAAAGTTAGTTCAGAATTTTTTTATTGTTTTGTTTTTTTAATGTTTTAATTTTTTAATGCTGATTAGTGATAAGTGCTTGATTACACCATTTTCTTATATTATTTTGTGCATTTATTCAGCATGTTTAGAGTTGGAACACGGAAGATAATACTTAACATGGTGTAATTTTTTCTCTTCAGGTGCACACGAAGTTTAAAGACGAGAGATATCTAAATGAAGCAAGTTAAGGCCAAAACTGAGGGAAAGGAGTTCTCTCGGCATAAATCCTTAAAATATAGGTCAGGTAGAATTGTTTAAGGGCTTCTTAGAGCCTTGTTACGGCCATAAGCCACAGACAAAGACCATTGCGGGCATGCTTATGCCCGTAAAGTGGAGTATAAGAAGAAAACAGTGGGGTTTACGGGCACGATTTACGCACGTAAGCCAAGATCGTAAGGGCCATCTAGTGGAGTTTACAATGGGAACACACACCCGTAAGGAGTGATCACAAGGATGGACAGTGAAGGTTACAAGCCCCATGCTTACGACTATATGTGGGATCATAAGACAAAGACAGAAGACTTTACTGGTAGTGCTCATAGCCATAAGCCTGATCGTAAGGCAATGATCAACATGAGACCTGATCCTTACGGCCATGGCTTACACCCGTAAGAAGCTAGGGTATAAACGGAACTTAGGTTTTTAGATTTGGAGAGATGAATTTCGGTGAAGAAAAAAAGGGTTTTGGCTGGAGAGGAAGAAGAACTGTGGAGCCAAGGCATAAGAGAAGACTTCTAAGGAGAAGATGAGCAAGGAGGCAAAGATCTTTTTCGATTTCATCCTTTTTCCACACCAATTGAGCCGTATAAGTGTCATTCTATAATTCATGGGGAAGCTTAGGCAGTGTCATCTTCTCTGGATTTAAAAAGAGTTTTTAGTATTTAATTTCTATCTTAGAATGCATTTCAATTGCTTTGAAATGTATTTGGATGTTTTGTGCTCTATGAGGAGCTAAACCCTTTGTGTTACTTGGGCATGTGAATCCTTGGTTTGTTGAATTGTTGGAATTCTTATTTGCTTCTTAATTTTAGTAATTTGTGAGTTTCAATCTTATTTGTATTCTGTTTAATTGCGTCTGATAATCGTGATTAAGATTAGTTTATGCTTAGGTGAGTGGCAAGCCCTAAAGTGTAAGACCACCCAAGATTAAAGAGGACAGAGAAAGTGAGCATGTAGGTAGAGGAGTGTCCTCTCTCCCCTTTGTATAGATTATCCTACCGTCATGTTAGCAAGTGCTTAACAATTGTGTAACCCTAGGTTAAACTGGGTGAGTTGCATGGGATTAGGGGGAGTTTCGCTCGAGAGAGGAAACAACCTATGTTCAGGAGCCCAAATTGATCATTAAGGATACCCTAGATCATAAAGCACCCATCAATAGAGTCTATGTTGAGAGAATTCTACATGTGATACTGTTGGTGAGGTAGGCATTAATGGCCATGAAGTGGGTCAGTGGATGTTTAAATTTCGCACGACTTGAAATTGCTAGGTTAAAAAGTATGTTTGAATTCCCATGCTTCATAGAATAGCCCAAGAAAGATCATCGCCCAAGTACCCATTTTTATCTATTGATATCTTTTCTTGTCTTCTTATTACGAAATTATTTCTTCTTGTCTTGTTGCCTTTCATTTCATTCACATTTTCATTAAGGTTAGATAACAATAGTTAGGGTCATTACTAGTACTCTCATACCTCGTGGATACGATGACCCTGCTTTCACGCATATTTTATTACTTGATCCGCACATGCACTTGCGTTTCATAAGTGACACTAGTCCTTATCAATTAAGAAAGAGAACAAAGGCACAGGTCATTCGGGTGAGGTTTTCGGGACTTTTACTTCATGTGTATAGCATTACTCTTTTTCTTAAGCCCTTTGTGTTCTCTTTGTTTCCATCCCATTAGGATAAATCTGTCGTTTCTTCCAACATTTGTTATGAGCTTTTTTCATTGCTATTCATTTGTTCTACCAGAGTAACCATCTTTTTCTCGACGTGTCAACATTCAAGTTCATAGGAGTAAGTCTCAAGCAAATAATCATCTTCACCGTGAGTTGTTTTGTCATTTTTTGCGGAAAAATTTTCCGTAGTATGGACAGGTGTTCATGTTGGTGTAAGGTGCTCTAGCTGCAGGTTTTTCAATAAAGACCTTATGTCAGGGTGAAAAAGTAATTTTCATCTCTAAAAAGTAAGGAAATAATTTCATTCAATTGAATTGTCTTTTTTGTGTTTCAGAAGAGTAAAACACCTTAAGGAATAGGTATTCCCCCCAAAATGGGGGAAAATTGTTTATATAAAATTTTATGATATCCTGATTTTAATCAAAATGAGTTTATTTAAAAAAAAAAATCCAATATTCTAATCAAAATAGGTTTATCTTAATTACATATGTCCAAATTTTAATGTAATTAGGATGTAATATTAAAATAAATAAAATGGATATTATTTGGATATATATATCCCTAGATCAGCCAAGAGCACAGATCTCGAGGCGATCTAAAATATTTAAATTACAAGATTAGCCAAGAGCACAAATCTCAAGGCAATCTAAAATATTTAAATTACAAGATTAACCAAGAGCACAGATCTCGGGGTGATCTAAAATATTTAAATTGCAAGATCAGCCAAGAGCACGGATCTCGAGGTGATCTAAAAATTATTCAAATCCCTAGATTGACCAAGAGTACAGATCTCGAGGCAATCTAATATATTTAAATTATAAGATCAGCCAAGAGCACGGATCTCGAGGCGATCTAAAATATTTAAATTACAAGATCAGCCAAGAGCACGGATCTCGAGGCGATCTAAAATATTTCAATTGCAAGATCAGCCAAGAGCACAGATCTCGAGGTGATCTAAAAATTATTCAAATCCCTAAATTGGCCAAGAGTACAGATCTCGAGGCAATCTAAATAATAAAAGAATATATATTCAATTTCTGGGATTATAAAAAAAATCTCGAGGTATCTCAAGATTATCCTTGAGTGCGCATCACGAGACAGATATTAAAAAAAAAATCAATAAAAGAAATAATAATAATTAATATATATATATATATATATATAAGTAAAAAAAAAAAAAAAGATATGGATAAGGATATGGATAAGGATTATATATATATATATATATATATATATATATATATATATATATATAAGTAAATAAAAAAAAAAGGTGGAAAAAAAAAAAGTCTTTCTTATCTCTGATGAACCACTAACTTTTTTAAAAAAAAAATTTATTAAGAGATATAAAAGGAGGCTGAGAGAAAGAAGAAGGGGATTTTTTAGAGAGAGAACGAGAGAGGGATTCAGAGAGAGAAAGCAAAAAGAGAAGAAAAGAGAAGGAAACAGAGAGTTTAGAGAGGAAGAAGAAGAAGGTCCTTGTTTATTTATTTATTTATTTCTCTTTTTTTCTTCTGCTGCGCGTATATATATATACATATATATATATAAAGAAGAGGTCGCCGTGGTTATCGTCACCGTCTTCACCGCCGAGGTCGATACGAGCAAGGGTGGAATATCCCTTGCTCCTCGTCGCCGCCGTCGATGATCGTTCACCGCTCGTCATTGTCTTCGCCCGTCCACCGCCGAGGTCGACATGAGCGAGGGTGGAATATCCCTTGCTCATCGCCGCCGTCAACGATCGTTCATCACTCGTCGACACCGTTGACGGTCGTTCACCATTCGTATCCCATGTACATACAAAAGTTAAAGAATTAAAAAAAAAAACACTATCATCGCCACTGGTGCTGTAGCCGTTCAAACGTAAAGCTAAGGTGGGAGAATTATGCAGGATGAGGAACTTATGGACTGGAAACCAATGATCATATAAAAAAATCAGATTTGCAAGTTTCATGGACTAATGGCAAGTCTGAGCCATGGTATTGTATTGTTGACAAGGATGAGTTGGCTTTGTCGGTTATTAGGAAATTTCACTGGCCTCCCATCTCAAGTTATTTATTATGTGAACATAGAGATAAAAAAAAAAATAGATAATTAGAAGGGTATTTGTTTATGTAAAATGTTCCATTATAGAAAAAATAAGACTTCTAACCATATGAGTTAGCAGAATTTCTCATCATCACATGGTTGGAAGTCGTATGTTGGAATTGTCTACTATTGTCCCGGTGCTAAAGATATTCGTTGGCAAAAAAAAAAAAAAAAAAAAGAGATAGTGATGCCGAAGATGTTCAAGCCAAAGCAGAGACCGGCTTAATGGAATTAGTAAAGGCACATATGAGTGGCTTATTAGTGGTTGATGCTACAAATAGTTTTTAGCCTGTAAATAAAAAATATAAAATAAAAAAATGATGAGTGACTACACAAGTTGCATGTGATTTCTCATGCATGTATTCTCATCACATATTTTCAAATAGAATCATGCACGTTGCATGGTTTAAAAAAAATAATAATAAATAAATGAGAAGGAGAGCTGACATCTGTATATATTTTCAAAAAAAAATAATAATAATAAATAAAGGAGTTAAAAAAAAAATGCAGCAGTGACGAAGATGACCCTATCTAAAGCTTTGAAGGCATACTATTTCACTTTGATAAAAAAAAAACTATTAATAAACCACATGGCGGATCTTTTCTACACAGTTAGAAAGATAAAATTTCAAAGAACAATGTTATTCACTCATTTCAAAGGAATAGACAAATTGTTTTTTTTTTTTTTTAAAAGATGGAAAATATACAAGATTCAAAGTAGTGTTATATATAAATATATATATTTCAAAGCAGCAACAAAGCATACGATGTGTCGAATGAGAAATGTGACATGGCAATGAGTCAGGAAAATGCGGTGACAAGGGACAGGCAATAATATACATATGTATTTTATGGCAGCAACGAAACATGTAATGCGGTGACGAGGGACAGGCAGCAATATATATATATATATATAAGTGATGAAATAAATACAAATATACATATATATGTATATATATATGAAATAAAAAAATAATAAATAAATAAATAAATAATTTTTTTTTTACAATTTTGCATTATGTGTATAAAATATTTTGCCTTTACTTGTACTCAAAGCCCTTAATCGGAGGTTCCCAAGATTTTAATCTGGGGTAATTAATAATAGAGGCTTGCCTCTATTAGGAATGGAAGAGTCCACAAAATAAAAAAAAAATAAAATAATAATAATATAATAAAAAATAAATTATTTGTGATTCGATATATGGCCTGGTGTCTCTTCACCGACACGATACCAGGGTGCGTATTTTCGATCCCACAAAAATGAAGTACACCCTTGGTAGAAGTAATAGTAATATCATAGATGTAATGATTACCTCCCTAAAAACTGATCCAAACATGGGGGTGGGAATTTGTAATCAATGATTTTCCCCATGATGGAACCATTAGAGTAATCCAAGCCCACTCTTAAAATAAGAACTATCCTAAAGATTTTACCAAAAGTTGTCATATAAGATTATTTTGGTATACCAATGGCCTTTTGACTTTTTAGTACTAGGTTTTTAATTTGTATATGCCATTTTTTCATGTAACCCTGAGATTGAGCCTAAAGCTAATGCAAGGTGAGGATACAATGTTTGTGAAGCTTTGTGGTATTTCGGCTTTTTTGCACGTGTGTTGTTGCCTAAACTGTCTTAGAATAGTTATGTCTTGAGTTTTGGCTCGTATTTTGTCGTTTTGGGCTGAAAAATAGTGAAAATTTGAGTTCTAAAAAAGTACACATGTAGTGGCTAAGATACCCATCCATGTACCTTGCCCGTGTAACTCTCTGGATTAGCTCTGAGAAACAGGCAATGACGAATATATACGCCCATGTACTTTGCCCGCGTAAATCTATACGGGAAAAGGTTGAGTTATGTGACCGTGTAAATCTACAAGGGCAGAGACTAATTTGCATGACCATGTACTTGGCCATATAACTCTCTAGATGAGCGATTCTTACTCCATTCAGAGAGATATATGGCCCGGCTAGGATTTATGGGCCGTGTACTTTTAGGGGTATTTATAAGTCCTGAACTGAGCCCTAATTCTTTGAAATTTTTTCTTCTTCCTCTTCTTTTCTTTGTTCCCACTGTTTTGGATGAGAAGTAGGAGCCATTGCTTGAGCTTCATCTTCACTCCTGGTTCAAGATTCTTTAAAGGTGAGCTCTTTTTCTCCCTCATTTTTCTCCTTGCTTCTTTTGGTTCAAGCATGCTAGTCCTATGTTTTAGATCTTGAATTTTGGCTCATTACTGATGAATTTGTTGAGTAGTTTGATTGTTTTCTTTCACCCTTCCTTATATCACGAAGTGGATGTCAAAACACACCCTTTCTACCTTGTTGAAACCATTTCCTCTTTTTCTTGAAATCGGGCTATTGTAGCATCGAAAAAGCCTTTGCTAAACCTCTAGTTTTTTGGTTGTGTTGGGAGTTTATCTCCATAGAGATCCCTTGGAACCCTTAGAGTTCAAGTTCAGGCGATATCCAATCCTTGTTAGGGTTTCTTGGCTTTAAGCATAAAGACGTTCATGCTTGCTTTTCTTCTTGTGTTTTCTCTAGAATTTGAGCCCTTGTGGATTGTATTGGTTCAAGTGGTGAGAGCTCGGCTTGAGGCAAGGAACCGGCAGAGGAGTAGCACCATTTACGAGTTGTTCTCCTAAGTTGTGAGTGGGATTTATAATTACACAATTCTAGTTGTTTTCTTTCTAAATATATTTATAGTTGATTTTAATGAAAACTTGGGATTTATCATGATGAATTGATGATTTACTGGTTTATAATGAATTTTGATGCTTTGTATTTATAAGCAAAACTCTTGAGATAGAAGAAAATGATCATTATTATGTTGTTATATTGGATTGAATTGAATCGTGAAACTTCATACATATGTTACACTCTTGGCTTGGATTTATAAGATAATAATGCTATAATAGAGATACGAATATTAATCCTGAACAAGGACCCTGCGAAATGATTTACATGAATTTTGTTAATGATATACTCTTTACGGTTTTGTTGGTTATAGGCTTAAAACCTTCCTGCTGCAGTAGGGGGTCCCTACAATCCAGTCTTTAGAGGTGGCATGGTGAACCCGGATGATCTGTCCACTTCAGATGGTGCGTAGAGTCTTAACTGGACGAACATCGGGAGTTCGGAGTCAGCATACGGCCCCGGTGGGTCAACGTTAAAAACATGGGTGTCTTAATGGCTTTGAACTTAGTCGCAGCCAAGGCTAGAGTTTAGAGAGGTTTTTAGACCATGATTCGATTGCTCGAGATGCAAATGTGGTATTTTGAGAAAATGTGTATTTATGCAAAGCAAAATGGTTTCAATGCTAAACATCGTGTTTTGTGAATTGAAAACCCACATTATATTAGTTGTGAGATTTGAGGGTTAAAACCTCATTGAGTAAAATGGCTTTTATATGTTATATATGATTTTCTTATACATAAGTATAAGTTGTTATATATATATTCTTTGCAACACAATATTATTGTAAAGCCCTGGTTTTGTCGTTTTATTGAACATTTATACCCTATAGAACTGTGCTAACCCATTCATTGAGTGACTCTGATTACTTACCCTCTCATTTCTTTTTCTTTCCAGGCTTTAGCTAGTGGTGGTGGTGCGGCGGACCGGAGTGCTGAGCATTATCCCCAGCTTTCTATCTCATTCCTTATTTAGTGTATGTTTCTTCTTAAACATATGCATTGTATAAGGACATGGATCCACTAATGTATTTGACACTCTTATGCATGGTTTGTATCATTGTCTACTTTTTTAGAAAGCTTGTATTTATGAAAAGCATGTTCCTTTGAACCCTGTATTCAAGTTTTCTTGTGATAGCTTCCTCTGTGCTAATTGTTGAGCTCTGTTATGTATGTTTTGATTTTGTAATCTCTGTTCAGAGCTGTTCTCAATAGGTTGTTGGTTAACCTTGAGGCGACTCGAGGGTTGAGTGGCGTGGGTGTCTCTCCTTAGGTTTTCGTGGCGGTTGTCGCGAGCTGGTCCTATGGGATGGAGTGTGACAAGCTTGCTCTACATCTGGGCACATCTCTAGCTTCCTTTAAATGAGGGTGTTTGTCACCTATTTGTCAAAAAAAAAATTTATCTTTATATATTTTTACTTAATTATATACTTATAGGATCAATTTGGTCAATAAGATAAGAAGGATGTAACATGATAAGTTATCATATCTTACTTTTATCTTTAATTTGGTGAACCAACAAGATATCATAATCTTATTTCATTTACCCACTTTATTCTATCCACCATGTGATAATTAATTCTATTAGAAGAGAGTTAAGAGAGAAATCAGTATGATATAATAAAAAAATAAAAAAATAAATTTTATCTTTTTATTGGATATCTCTCTTATTTAGGATTTCACTGTATCCTTTATTTTTTTCAATTGTTACTCATGTCAACAATGAGATAAGCCATAAAAGGTTTTATCTGTAAGAAAAACATGCATACAATTATATCATAAATAGTAGTTTTGTTAAATTACATACAATTCATATCATATTCTGGTTCATTTTAAATATAAAATAATATGACAAAATGCTATCCGATAACTTATTTAGTGTACATCAAATACAAGATATGATATGAGCTTATCATACTCTTATCGTTTACTACTCCTATCTAGATCTTCATATCCTATTCGCTCTTATTTTATCTTATTCACCAAATGAGATCGTTATGTTTAGATCCATATGCCCTTCTGATCATGGGCAAACATTGATTAAGTGTTTCTCCTGTTAAAATTTGAATTATATATGTGTACTTGTATTCTAGATTGGTGCAAATCAATGTATCATACATGTTATGTAATCCTTTTCCTTCTTTATGCATACCAATCATATTCATAATATTAAAAAAAATAAATTCCATGTGAAGTTATTATTTTTTTCAGCTAATTAACTTTGGAAGTTATTTGTCAAAAACATGCATAGGTGTACAGTTAAGATTTTAATTCGCATATGCATAAAGTGAAGTACAAACATGTTTATTCCAAAAACATTAATATTTTTGTAGAAAATAACCCAATGCCAATAGAATAAAAGTTCATCTTCAATGTTTCTTTTTTTCACCATGTGTCCATTAATTTTCATGTTGATATGATACTGCTGCAGACGCTAGCGACAAGAGGGAGACAAAAGGAGCAACGTCTGACAAGGTTGCACCAATGGAGCGTCGCCAGCACAAAAGGAAAGAGTCGTTCCACCTCAACTACTTCGTCAGAACGTGAATTACCGTGCATGCAAGGTGGAGCAGACCACGTCCTACTATAATTACTATAATTACTATAATTTCCCTAAAAGCAAGGCCATGTGGCAAGTAGTGTATGGCAAACTAATCTATTATAATGGAAAGGCAGTGACTCCGGGAGGGTCATGAATTAGCCCAATTACTTTCTCTCCCCTCCTTCTCTCTATCTCTCTCGACCCCTTCCCTCCAACCGGCCTAACATCCTTCCTTTCTATCTCTCTCACTCTATCGTTCGGACGACTCGTGCAACAAACTGGTGCTTTCGCTGAGAGCCGCGAGGACGATGACGGAAGGCATGATAACACGCTCCCGGGCGATGGAAGAACACCTCACGACCATCACGGAGCAACTGTCCTCCATTGGCAGTACTGTCCAACAGCACTCCGACACCTTCGAAACACTAGAGAAAACCCTAGCCACCCAACAAACCGTCATGTCCGATATGCTTGTCAAGCTCGCAAAGCTCGACAAACCGCCACAGCTCCTTCCTACACCCACAACCCCACCACCAACCACTACCCTCATAACCACCACGAGCTCTCTACCACACCATTCCACCGAGGCCCCCTCCCAAGGCCGTCTTCCCAAGCTGGAAATTCCTCTCTTCACGGGAGAACGGGTGATAGATTGCTCTTTCAAGTGGAATACTACTTCACCTACCACCGTATCCCGGACGACCAGAAGCTCAGCATCGCTACATTTTATATGACCGGATCGGCGCTGCAGTGGTTCCACTGGCTAACCACGACAGCACAGCTGACCACTTGGCGTGTATTTATTCAGCAGGCCGAACGACGCTTCGGACCTTCTGGCTTCGTCAACCATGAAGCTCAACTCTACAAACTCAAGCAGCGAACGACTGTGACGGACTACTTAAGCGAGTTTGAGCGACTTTCCAACTGGACTACCGGCTTAAGCTCAGATAATCTTCTGAACTGTTTCATGTCAGGCCTCCGGGAGAATATTCAAAGGGAGCTATGTATCCTCAAACCGACATCATTGCACGAGGCGACAGGTCTCGCTCGACTCATAGAAGACAAATGCAACGCCGGTCTGACCGGGCGAACCTTCCAACACTGGTCACCACACCAACCGCGACACCCAAACCCTCCACTGCCAGTGGGGACCACCAGTGTCGTCAAACCAACGGCTCCATTCACGACAAAACGTCTCACGGCGGCAGAAATGGCCGCGAGACGAGAGAAAAGGCTCTGTTAGAACTGTGACGCCCATTTCACTCCAGGGCACCGTTGTAACACCCCACAATTCTTATGCTTACTCATAGATGATGACACAGAACTGGAGGACCCGGGGGGAGATCCAACCAACGAACAAGACACCATGCTGGACACCCCAGCACCAGCAGAAGAGATGCCTCTCATTTCCTTTCACGCGTTAACGGGTCAGGTGATTCCCTAGACTCTCAAGCTCGCAGGGACCATCAAGGGACGACCTGTGTTGGTCTTGGTTGATGGGGGTTCCACCAACAACTTCATACAAGCCAAGCTCGCTCAACACTTGGCGTTGCCGATCCACCATGCACCGAACCTTCGCGTCACCGTCGGAAATGGAGACTCCCTCACCAGCAACGAGTCATGCGTCTAGATTCCCCTCACGATAGATTCTATCACCTTTAATGTAGACATGATGCTGCTCCCCATCTATGGAGCGGACGTCGTTCTCGGCGTTCAGTGGCTCGCGAGTTTGGGGCCGGTACTCTTTGACAATAAGGGACTGTGGGTGGAGTTTGACTGGCAAGGAGAACGGGTTTGACTCAATGGGGTGCGACAACCGCTCGCTCGCCACTCAACGGCCTCGGAACTGGCAAAACAAGCCTCCCGCGACGGCGGCGCCAGCTACTTTCACTTGGTGATCGAACCTAAACGGGATTCAACCAAACCTGGCACGGACCCGGTGAGCACAGCCATCGACCCAGGGGCCCCGAAGCCCTTTACCCACCAACTCCGGCAACTTTTATATGAGTTTCAGACCCTCTTCGCCACCCCAAAATCCCTGCCGCCATCACGACCAACACACCACCGTATTCCGCTCATTCCCAGCAGCAAACCCGTGAATGTCCGTCCCTACCGTTACCCCCACTTCCAGAAGTCCGAAATCGAGAAGCTGGTGGGTGACATGCTCGCCGACGGTGTCATCCGATCCAGTACCAGTCCCTACTCCTCGCCAGTCATCCTCGTCAAGAAAAAAGATGGGTCATGGTGGTTCTGCGTCGATTACAGAGCGCTCAATGCTCTCACCGTCCGTGATCGTTTCCCTATTCCGACCGCCGATGAACTATTTGACGAGCTGGGCGGCGCCACCATATTCTCTAAACTAGATCTCTGGGCGGGATACCATCAGATCCGCATCCACCAGCCGGACATCGAGAAGACGGCTTTTCGGACTCACAATGGGCATTTTGAATTTGTTGTGATGCCCTTCGGACTCTCGAACGCACCCTCGTCATTCCAAGCTCTCATGAACTCCATTTTTAGAGCCGTTCTCCGGCATGGGAGGCACACCTTGAACATCTACAGACGGTTCTACATCTATTGCAAAGCCATCATCTATTTGTTAAACTAACCAAGTGTGCATTTGGGTTCTCTGAATTATTGTATCTAGGTAACAAGATTTCAGCTTAGGGACTGGCTGTCAACGCTGGCAAGGTGGAGACAATACGTGCATGGCCGCAGCCCAAGTCCGTGAAGAGTCTCCGCTCATTTCTAGGGCTCGCCGGCTACTATCGGCGATTCATACAGCGTTATGCTCAACTTACAACACCCTTAACCGCACTCTTGCGAAAGGATGCCTTTATATGGCAGTCAAAAGCCACGCAAGCTTTCAACAACATCAAAGACGCTCTTATGACTTGCCCCATCCTTGCCTTGCCAAACTTCAAGGAACAATTTGTCCTCCAGACGGACGCCTCCAACTCAGGTATTGGCTCTATACTCTCTCAAAATCGCAGGCCCCTGGCATACTTCAGCAAACAACTCACGCCTCGGATGAGTGATGCTTCGGCGTATGCTCGGGAGATGTTTGCAATAACGGAGGCCATGCGCAAGTGGAGACAGTATCTATTGGGACGGCGATTCATCATTGAGACCGACCACCAAAGCTTGCGGGCCCTGATCAATCAGGTCATTCAGACACCGGAGCAACAGCGATGGGTCACCAAGCTCCTCGGCTACGACTTCGAAATCATACACAAACTGGGCGTACTCAATGGTCCCCCTGACGCGCTCTCACGGTTGCATGAAGCTGCCATGCAAACCCTAACGGTCTCACAGCCGGTCTCAGCAATCTAGGCCGTTCTACGGGATAGTTATAATTCTGATCCCATCGCGAGGGAATTATTTCAACGGATTAGTCAACACCCAGAAGAGCTGTCATCTTATTCAGTCCGGGATGGCTTGGTCTTCTATAAAAATCGGGTCTATGTCCCGTCTGACTCGGCGCTGCGACAACTTCTTCTTATGGAGTATCACAGCTCCTCGACGGGTGGTCATGCAGGGGTCCAATGCACCCTCGCTCGCCTGAGTGCCGTCTTTCACTGGCCCGAGATGCGACACGCCGTGAAAGACTTCATTCACCGTTGCCAGGACTGCCAGACGGTGAAGGCATTCAACACGGCCCCACAGGGGACTTCTCCAACCCCTCCCCATACCCGAGCAGATATGGGAATCCGTTTCCATGGATTTCATCACCCCGCCGCCCTGTCCGCCGGAAGAACGGCTATAATGGTTGTTGTTGATCGCCCTGTCTAAACAGGCCCATTTCTCGGCTTTAGCACCTCACTTCACCGCCCTAACGGTGGCCGAGACCTTCATACGAGATATCGTGCGCCTCCACGGCGTACCAGCCACCATCGTCTCTGATCGAGACCCTCTATTCATGAGTGGGTTTTGCCGGGAGCTTTTCCGGCAACAGGGTACAGTGCTCGCCACCAGTAGCGCATACCACCCCCATACGGATGGCCAAACTGAAGTCATGAACCGGTATCTTGAAGATTATCTGAGATGTTTCACAGCAGATACACCAAAACAATGGGTGCGCTGGCTTCCCTGGGCCGAATGGCACTACAACACTGCCGTTCACACTGTCACTCGCATGACACCTTTTCAAGCAGTCTACGGGCGAGCTCCTCCCACCCTTAAAGAGTACATGGCAGGTGTTTCCTCAGAAGCATCCGTAGATGATCTTCTTCGGGAGAGAGATCAGTTACTCAGGGACCTGAAAGACAACCTTCAACGAGCCCAAGCGCGCATGGTGAACCAGGCAAACAAGCATCGTACCGAAGTCTCATTCCAACCCAACGACTGGGTGTTTCTGCGCCTACAGCCGCATAGGCAACTCTCCGTCCGGCCGCACGACACACCACCAAGCTTTCCCGCCGGTTTTACGGACCCTTCCGAATTCTTGCAAGGATTGGCAAAGTTGCCTACAGGCTCGCTCTGCCAGACGACAGTAAAATCCATAATGTAATCCACGTCTCCAACCTCAAGAAATGCAAAGACGAGCCATCCCAGATTACACCACTACTTGATCAGGTGATCGGGCATCGACCTTTACTACATCCAATCAGGATAGTGGGCAGGCGCACGTTGCTTCACAATGGCCATCCTTGCACTCAACTCCATGTCCAATGGTCTGACTCCACGACGGAAACCACTTGGGAGGATGCGACATCATTCGGCCGTGAGTTTCCTAACTTACACCTCGAGGACAAGGTGTCGTCTGAAGCGAGGACCAATGCTGCAGACGCTAGCGACAAGAGGGAGACAAAAGGAGCAACGTCTGACAAGGTTGCACCAATGGAGCGTCGCCAGCGCAAAAGGAAAGAGCCGTTCCACCTCAATGACTTCGTCAGAACGTGAATTACCGTGCATGCAAGGTGGAGCAGACCACGTCCTACTATAATTACTATAATTACTATAATTCCCCTAAAAGCAAGGCCATGTGGCAAGTAGTGTATGGCAAACTAATCTATTATAATGGAATTAGCCCAATTACTTTCTCTCCCCTCCTCTCTATCTCTCTCGACCCCTTCCCTCCGACCGGCCTAACAACCTTCTTTTCTCTCTCTCTCTCACTCTATCGTTCGGACGACTCGTGCAACAGATACCTTGCATCTCTCTAAATGACGTTGAGAACTCATTTAACTCTCGTAGCTGTTGCTGGCATCATTTGTGTAGTTCCTTCCTTTGGACATATGAAATTGGATTAATACCATTAATTGATGAATAGTAGAAGTCTGTACAAAATATAACTTTGAATTTAAAAGCTAGCTTTAATATGCATGTAATGCTCCTTCAAGAACTTTAAGAGAAATTTTTAGTCTCTGGTCACGATTTTTTCACAAACTAATCATTTAGAAATTACTTTTAATTTGATAAAGAACACATCACAGGAAGAAGACACACTTGTCATTTTTATTTTTTATGATTTTATAATAAATGTCAGAATTATAACGCATAAATTTAAAATCTGGGGATCAATTAAAAAAAATCCAAAACTTGAGAAGGCTTAATAGTCCAAATAAATTTCATATTAACTAATGAGTAATTAAATTTTTTTAGTATAATTTAGACTCGGTGTTTGTGAATTTTCAATTAATACTAATTAATTAATGATTGGTAGAAATCAATAGGCCTAGTAAAATGCCACACATGCATCCATGGACGCATTTGATGGGGTACCATTAATACAAGATCTCTAATTTTGATCTATTTAAAATATTTTTTAAGTTTTTTATTATTCACTGTTGTTGAAAAAAATAACTACTTGGTATATAATAAAATTACTAGTATTTATATAACCGATTCCCGAATAGTGTCTATCTATACATATGCTCATTTCTTGTATTAAAAAATTATTAATCATCGATTCATACACGTATCTCTACTCATTTCCAGTATGCAAAATTATTAACCAATCATCAACCAAAACAATCTCTAATATTGTTTTTATTTGTTAAAATATTTTGAAAATTATGGAATTTTATTATACTCGTATCTATTTATTTATCATTTTGGGTGTTCAATTCCTCATTGTAATCGAAGTGGATGACTAACAGTCCCACCTACGACAATGGTTTTGTTCATATTACTATAACAACAACTCTAAGCATAAAAAAATAAGCGAAAATTACTTATAAGTCTATAACAAATTTTATTCTCTCTAATCAGTTTGTTGTAGGTATAAGAAGCAAACTTAAGTTCTTACTAGGTTTTCCCAGTAGCTTAAGTCCATCCTTTTCAATATTTCATCTAGTCCCTCCTTTATAATATCATATTTGTTGCTGTACCCAGCTTCAATTCCGTCAGTTAGAACCGTGTGAGTTGCCGAAAATGCCCTCGTGAGTTTAAACAAATGGTGAAGACCTTTTCTCCCGCCAAGTCACACCCCTTTTGAGTTTGGCGTACCGAAGCAATCCCGTAGAGGCTTCCATGTTAGAAGCTTTTCCATTTGTTCTCCTTCTTCATCTCCGTAATGTTCTTCTTCATCTTCTTCATCTCCTTACATGGTTCTTGGTGAAGCCTAGACTGGTTTGTTGTTGTATTGTTTTTTGTTTTTTATCCTACTCCTTATGTTTTTCATCATCTTCATTTATATAATAGGAGTGGAAACTTACGAGCTTTCCAAAATCTCCTGTAGTTGCTCGTTATTAATGGAAACTTTATGTGTAGTGGTGCGGTACAAAGGAGAAGGACGTTTGCATGAATTCACTGTCTTGAATTCATGGGAGACAGTCATGGGTGAGATATGTCGCCTCTGGGCACTAGACGTTTATCAGGTGAGAGTGAAGTTCGTGACTATGGACTCATACAAAACGCTTTGCCCTATTGAGTCGGATGCAGACTTCCAACGCAAGTGTCATATATATCACACTTTCAATAAGACTATCGTCGACATCACCGTCCTGGACGTGAGTGGCTCAGTGGTGAAAGTTCGTGCTCATTGATCCCATTGTAATACACCAATGAGTGCTTATGCTGTTTAGTTTATCTTTTGTCTATTCTAAAAACTTTCCCATGTATTACTTTACTTTCCTGTGTAAAATGTTACTTCCCTATGTATTACTTTCCTCTGTATTATGTTATTTTTTCTTGTATTATGTTACTTTCCAGTGTATTATTACTTCTTCCTGTGTATTATACTGTACCTTCGTGTTAAATACAATCTTCTTGTGTTTAGTTCTCTCGTCTTCTCCTTATTGTATGTTTTTTGTTGACTGTTTTCCACTTGTAATATGCATCGCCTAGGAGGGAGGCATTCTCTGAAAACATGAATCCCGACCTGGATACGTTTCTCTCCCAACAACCTCCTTCTCCAGCCCTTACTATTGCCAGGTGGCCCTGTGTGTTACTTGTCACTGCAGTGTATTATTTGTTATTCCAATGTATTATTCTGTTATTACTGCGTATTATTATAGTTCGAGAGTAACGTTCATTGTTCCTGTGTATCATTTGTCGCCCCTCTGTAATAGTTGATATTCTAGTGTATTTTTTTCTCATTCTAGTGGTTTTTTTGGTTCCTATATATTAATCCTTTTCCTGTGTATTACTTCCCATTCCTGTGCATTATACGACGTTCCTGTGCATTACTTGAAGTTCATGTGTATTATTTTCCTTCCTATGTGGTATGTGTCGTTAATGGATAGTATGTGCTCTTCCTATGTACTAGTTGATGATCCTGTGTATTATTTGGTTGTTGTTGTGTACTGTGTCTTGAAGTGTAACAAGTGTTATTCCTGTGTATTATTCATAGTTCGAATAGAAAACAGTTTCGTACAAGTGTCACCCAGTGAGTAGTCCCTGCGGTTCTGCGGCTTCCATCACATTCGCACTCGATATGACTTTTTTCCGCATATTGTCAAGCAATATCTGTGCGACATAGCGGAGTCGTAGGTACAGGACGTCTGAAGTATGAGATAATACACAAGAAGTGCAAATAATACACATGAAGTGCGGTAATATACAGAAAGTGCGAGATAATACACAGGAAGTGTGGATAATACATAGAAAGCACGGATAATACACAGAAAATGCGGATACTACACAGGAAGTACGAGATAATAATACACATAAATAAGAGATAATACACAGGAATAACACTTACCCGTCCACGCATGTGTTCAAGTATAAGGAGATGGCCGCCTATTCCATTTGGATCAACGCCCCAAAGCCTGGATACGTTTTCATCCTGGGGAGGAACCCTATATTGGGCTTCTTCTGAACCTTGGTTTTGTTGCGGCTGCTACTATACCATCGAATGGTACTAGCGCAACATCGGCCATGTCATTATCACCCTTCGGAACATCGGCCACGTTGGACAACAGACAGAGACTGACTTCAGTGGGGTGGCTGGTAAGGAGTACGACCGAGCTTGCTTCCTCGTTCCCTCGTGGGTTGGCTTTGCGGGCCATTTTTGCTTGCCCTCCCCTTCGGAAGCTGCCTATGCGGCTGGGTGTCTTCACCGCCACTACCAACCTATGCAACCTCCTCATTGTCGACTGCCACAAGAGCGGAGAACTGCGAGGAGGACATGCAAAACTTACAAAATTGTTAGCAACTCGTTCATATATAATCTAAAACATACACAGAGATAGGGACAAGTACAAGAGAACTATGTCTTGTAGAGAAGATATTGTAATACACAGGAAGCCTATGTTACACAGGATGACAGAATATTACACAGAAGGCGAGATATTACATGGGAAGCGCCAATATTACATAAGAAGCGTAGATACTACACATGAAGCCTATATTACACAAAATGACAGAATATTACACAAAAAGCAAGATATTACACAGGAAGGTAGATTGTTACACCGGAAGATAAAATACTACACAAGAAGATGATTAAACAAAAAAATACTCACATCTTTGCCTTCGAGAGATTTGAGAAGGAGGACGATGAACGTCAACTTTATAAAACTCATCTCCTCGTAGCACATTATCCAGGGTGCCCATCTAGTCCTCACCTTATTCATACTACCCGTCACCTCGTAGAAACTAGATGACTAGGGCAATGGCACAGCCTTTCAAGTACCTGGTTGTGGTTCGCTTCCCCTCACACCGAAACTAGACACGTGCGGCAGTTGCAGGCACATTGTCCATCAGCCAAGCGTGAACATCCCCCGCCCATTCGTAATGTTTGAGGTTCACCAAGTCATCAGTGTACCGTGCTGTGAATGTTGCAGCGTTGAGGGACGTGTTGGGGAATAGTACAGTCATCATAAGGAAGACGACAAGGAGCTTCACAAACGCCTCATTCTCGTCTTCGATGTGAACAACCTTCAGCAAATTTTCCTTTATCGCATCACTGTGGCGGTTGTGCATCTTGCCCAAGAAATTATGCTCAAACTGGGATTCCGTTCAATCGTGCTTGAAAAAGACGGTGTCTCCGTCGCAACGGAGGCCAAGGATGAGGACAACATCTGCTGCCCTGAACAACAGATAGCTTTCACCTATCTTGAGATGCTGCTTATTGTCATTTTACACCTACATGAGAGCGTCCAGAACCCCCCGCTCTTGCATCACTGCAGTGAGATCCATCAAATGGAATAAATGAGTGGAGCTGAGAATCTCCCTGTGCCGAATATTCATCAACTTCCTAATAGCCGACAATGTCTCCATGATTGGGGCCAAGTAGCACCTCGCGTTTACTAGTGCGGTCGCCATAGTTTGTTATTACTAAAAAAATACATATAATCAGTGAATTGATGATAGTTTGAAATCATGTAATACACAGCAAGCAAAAACAATACACAGAACATAACAAACAATGTCAACTAATACACATGAACTACGTAATAATACACAGGAAACAAACAACAACCATATAAACCAAAAAACATTACACTAAACACAATAAACATTGTCAAATAATACACAAGAACTATGTAATAATGCATAGGAAACAAAGAACGACCATCGAAAGTGAATACAATACACAGAACACAACAAACAATGTCAACTAATACACGTGAAGTATGTAATAATACACAATAAATAAAAGAACCACCACAGAAAGTAAAAAATACTACACAGCAAACACTTTGGAGTAATACACAAAATTGGGCAATAATACACACGAAATAAAAACAACCCTGCAAACACAAGACGCTCGAATGGCCGCCGATGGTCTTTGGTGCGCGTTGAAAGGAAGCAAAGAACTCGAAAGCGCTTGGAATTGCGAAGGAAAACGAATGCAGGAGAAAGGATCTCCAGAGGCTTCAGTGCAATAAGAAGAAGGCGAAGGGGCGAGTGAATGTGAGGGTCTCAAGTGCACATTCCAATATTTCGAGCGACCGACCTTCCAGCTGTTTCTAATGCTATTGTGGAGGGTATTCTGGTCATTTCGCGGGGCTGGAATTATGATTATTGAAGTAGAGGCAAAATAGCAATTTTTCTAGTCATGTAAGGGAATCTCCACCACAGCCAGTTGCTTTTAGACTGAAATGGAAACAAATAATAAAGAAAAGACATTTTGGGAATACCAAACTTCGAGGGATTTATAGGGAATGTGTAAACTATTGGGGGCTATTAATTACTTTCCTTTATTAATTATTTTTCAAGCCTTCCCAATATTATATAAAGTTAATTTAAATCTTAATTTGATTCACCTCTAGTAAGATTGATTTAAATTTAAAATAATTATTATGATTCATATTTTTATTAATTATTAAATTTCCATGTAAACTATTTTAAATATTGACCGGAACTAATTATTTGATGGAAAAAATTGTATATAAACTAACACCAAAACTTCCATCATTCTATGAAATATTTGACGAATTAAATTTTTGGTAGGTTACTAAGGTTTGAATTTGTTTAATTAAGGTTACCACGTTTCAAATTTTTTGCCACCTAGTGAGATGGACAAATACTGATGTGGCACCTGATGACGTGGACAAATGCTAATGTGGCATCCTGGTGACATGTCCTCATCAGGCTGACTGTATTTTTTCCGGTTGACACGTCAACAGGATGGATGTGGTTACTTGCGAGTCACCTGCCGGAGAAACAAAACCAAATTGTCGTAACCGTTTTGATACAAATTGAAACTTGGTAACATTAATGAAACAAGTCCAAACCTCAGTATCCAACCAAAAATTTAATCCAATATTTGACCATCAAAGAACTATCTAGATGTACGGTTGTGATCAAAATTAATCTCTTTCTTTCCCATATTGTTTACATGCAAAAAATTATTTAAATAGATATTTTTTTTAAAACTTTTCTAACAGAAAACACTTTTTTAGTGTAGTCATAAAGCACCTAAAAGTGCATGACCAGACTTGTGCTTGAAACCTTGCACTCTCATATTGTAGCAGTACTGTTTATGAATTTACGGGGAGTGTTTATTCACAATTTATTTTTATTGGGTTTTAATATGGATTCTCTGTAAGAGAAATTATATTCTTCACCTCTCCAAAATTGCATGATACAGATTTACTATTGTAAATTTATATATAGTCTTTGATATAATATCTTGAATGCATGTGATAGGCCATCGTTGCCAGCGGATTATCCCACCCATATTATAAATCCATAAAAATTGTTAAACCATCATAATTAATACACCTCTATAAATTTGTCTATCTCTTTGACAGCCTTATTGGCAACTTTTGTAAAGCCAAAAAAAAACTAACATATAATTCATCAACTCACCATCTCGTCTCTCGAGAACCTTCTCTTATTAAAGCCCTTGAACAAGATCACCCCATTTGAAAGATGAACTTAAAGATTCAATGCATGAATCAATTGTATTTGGCCGGACTAACTTATAAATAGCCTTTTAAAAGCCTTGTAATTGCACAAATTTGCACTTTCAATTAGTTGTTAAATATGAATTCAATACAATGTACCTTGATCATCTCAAGCAAAGATATGAGCATTCAAGAGCAACTTTGTTCACATCATGATCTTTCTCAAACTTATTTACATTTTTCACTCAAAAATTATTAAAAATTTTCTTTTTAATTCTTTTTTTTTGTGTGTGGTTTTAATACTAATGTCAACATGCCTTTTTATTCGACTTAATGAAACTTTGCCTAACTCAAAAATTCAACATAAGTCATAAGTACAACTATAAATAAATTGAGCTAATTGATTGACCTTGACTTTGAATATTAAGTTTTATGGTATAGTGACCTCCGCTTCAATGTTCTGCAATAATGATTTCTCCGGCATTAAGACCTTTATTATAATAATGCTGTCAAGAGATCAAATTATTTCGTAGATTGAATTTCACTTGGCTGGCATGTGCTCAGTCTTTATTATATATAAAAAATATTATAATTTACGTATCATTTTTAAATAAAAAAATAGATTTTATCATGAAAACACAATTAGATATATACACGGATTAAATTCATCTGATAATTCATCATACATTTTATAACCACAAAATTATTTTCAAGGTTTTTGAGCAACTAATTTGAGTTTGAGCTCTTTCTTTTCACAAGCCAATTAAATTATCAATTAATACTTTTTTATATTTAGTTTCAAAAGAGAGAGAAATGAAGTCAAGCTAGCCATTGGTAAAACTGAGTACAATTTTTATACAGTAAAATCCTCATTTTTACCATAACGGATGTTGGCATAAATTTCTAGATTCTTTATTTATGTCTTTATTTATAGTTTTCATTGTAATTAATTCCTTACTGATTTCAAATGCAATTTATGTAAATGCCTTCACTAGAAAATAATTATATGTATAAACATATACATTCTGATAAGAATAGGATCGATTCTTGAACACTTGAGGATCAGATTTGTAGAAGGAATCAAACCCAAAAACCTTTTGTAGAAGTCTTGAAAAATCAGTGAAGTAAGCTACTTGCTAAGAAAATTTCAGAAAAACAGCAGAACTTCTTTTTTCAAATAAACACTTGTACAACTGCTTTCATACTCTGAAGATTCACTCAGATCAATCTTCAAACATTAAGGAACAAGTTTGTAGTACACTTTTAGAGCTAAAAACCATCACAAACATTAATAAAAATTATACAAACTCATAGTCACTCAAGAACCAGAAGAACAACAACCACTCTTAAAAAACAAAGAACACAAACATTAATTTTTATTACATAACAACTTAACTAACTAGGTGATTCATCTGCCACATGTAAGTAGATACTTAACCCAACCGCTTAACATATCAGCCATTCATTCTGCCTCGAACTTATCTTAACTTCTAGATGATTAAATCCTGGCCGTTTATCAACTCTTCAGTGACTTCTACTGATAGTTGCCTCGAACTTACATCTTTTTCCAGATGAGCTGATCTCCACCGTTGCCTCCATATTCACATCTTCCCACCTTTAGATAACTAACAAAACGAGATTTCAAATCTTCTGAAACATAACAACTTCAGAATTCCTCATCAGCTTCAAGCCTTCAGCCTTCTGCTCATTAATCAAAGAAACTTTTTCTTTTTCAATTCTGCAAACTTTATCACACAAATTTCAACTTCAATCACATGATTCTCAACAGCTTCCCCTTGATTGAAGACTACACAACCCAATTTCTTCACAAAAATGCATCTGCTTCCTGGAATTCAACCCTTTGGTAAACAAATCTGCCAATTGATCCTCTGATTTGCAGAATTGAAGATTCACAACTTGTTTTGAAACTAACTCTCGAATAAAATGATATTTCACATCAATATGTTTGGTTCTTCCATGCATCACAGGATTTTTGGCTATTGCCAAACAAGACTTATTATCACAATTGATTATAACAGGATCTGTTTGATGAACTCCACAATCCTGCAGTAATTTGATCAACCATATACCTTGACAACATGCTGAACATAAAGCAACATATTCAGCTTCAGTAGAGGATAAAGTTACAATATCTTGCTTCTTTGAATTCCATGAAATAGCAGCACCACCAAAAAGAAAAACCATTCCTGAGGTACTCTTCCTATCCTTCATGTCTCCACCCCAATCACTGTCAGAATACCCAATTAAGCAACTGTCACAATTCCTTTTGAACATGATACCCATATCTACTGAACCAGCTAAATACCTCAGAATATGTTTTGCAGCCCCAAATGCATCATTTGTAGGATTCTGCATGAATCTACTCAAAAAACTTACTGAAAAAACCACATCAGGTCTTGTATGAGTCACATACATCAATTTGCCAATCAATTGCCTGTATTTGGTTGCATTTAACATACCTCTATTCTGATTTCCAATTAATTTGTAATCTGAATTCAGAGGAGTAAAAACAGGCTTACAACATTGCATCTGAAAAGAATTCAGCAGATCCTGTACATATTTCTTCTGGCACACATGAATACCATCTTGATTCTGTCTGATTTCAAGTCCTAGAAAATAGGACATCAATCCCAAATCACTCATTTCAAAAACCCTCTGCATATTTTGTTTAAATTCTGTTACCATTTCTGCTGAATTCCCCATATAAATCAAGTCATCAACATAAATGCAAACCAGTAACATATTCCCATTCTCAGCTACCTTTGAATAAAGAGTATGCTCACTGTCATTCCTAACAAAACCCTGCTTCAAAAAATAAGAGTCTATCTTCTCATACCATGCTCTAGGAGCCTGCTTCAAGCCATATAATGCTTTGTGTAGTTTGTAAACTGAAGTTTCTCTGCCTGAAATTTCAAAACCCTGTGGCTGTTGAACATAAACCTCTTCCTTTAATTCTCCATTTAAAAAGGCTGATTTCACATCAAACTGATAGATCAACCAGTCTTTCATAGCAGCAATAGCTAATAAAAGCCTTATCACCTCCATTCTAGCAACAGGAGCAAAGACTTCTTCATAATCTACACCATACTCTTGTACATATCCCTTTGCAACCAATCTAGCTTTATATTTCTGAATTTTACCATTGGGTGTGTATTTAGTTCTATACACCCATTTAACACCTATTGCTTGCCTTCCTTCAGGTAACTCACACAAGCTCCAAGTGTGATTTTTTTCAATTGCTTGAATTTCTTCTGTCATAGCATCTCTCCAATTGACCAATTTAACAGCCTCTTCATAAGTACAAGGATCTGTCACTGCCAATGCAAAAGAGCAACCTTCATATAGCTCTTTTAAAGTTCTCACTTTCTGAATAGGGGATTCATCTACACTGTCACTTTCATGTCCTGCACCATTACCATTTCTTTCTTCAATTGAATCTGAACTACTTGATTTTCCCATATGTTCTGTTGATACAGTATCATTTTTCTGCACCCAAACTTCTCTTGTTGAACTTTGATGCCCATCTGACCATTTCCAAACCTCAGTCTCAATAAATTTTACATCCCTGCTAACTATCACTTTCTCATTTTCAGGTATGTATACTCTATAAGCTTTAGCATCAGAACAATAGCCAATGAAAATACCTTTCACAGCTCTATCATCCAATTTCTGTAAATTCTGTAAAGGAACATGAGCATAGGCCACACAACCAAATATTTTTAAATGTAATACTTGAGGTTTGACATCAAACCAAGCTTCATGTGGAGTTTTCCTAGGAACTGCATATGTTGGTGAAATATTGGAAATATAAGTTGCTGTCACAATTGCATCAGCCCAGAAATTATTTGGTAACCCACTAGCCTTTAACATACTTCTTGCCTTCTCCACCAATGTTCTGTTTTTCCTCTCTGCAATGCCATTCTGCTGGGGTGTGTAAGGAGCTGTTAACTCATGTTTCACTCCCTTTTGTTCACAAAATTCCTGAAATTCTTTGGACATAAACTCTCCACCTCTATCTGTTCTAAGAATTTTCAGTTTACAACCAGATTGTCTTTCAACTAAAGACATGAATTTCTGAAAACAACTAAACACTTCATGCTTAAATTTCAGTATATATACCCAACTCATCCTTGAGAAATCATCAACAAACAATAAAAAATATTTACCTCCTCCAAGTGATTCAGTTTGCATTGGTCCACAAACATCAGCATGGACCAATTGAAGCTTACATCTGGCCCTCCATGATTTTCCAGTTGGAAATGGAAATCTTGGCAATTTTCCATACAAACATTCTTCACAATGGCTTAATTTCTGCACCCTAGGCAAGCCTCCAACCATACACTTATATGCCAATGTTTGTAAACCTTGAAAGTTTAAATGCCCATACCTTTTGTGCCACAACATTGCAAGATCTTCATTCTTCATCATCAAATTAATTTGATCATTACCAGAAAACTCAATAGGAAATAAATTACTCCCATTCTTCTGAACATTTAAGAGAACCCTTCCTGTATTTGAAGCTTGAATGACACATCCTTCTTTACTAAAATGTACATCATAACCTCCTTCAATCAACTGACCCACACTCAATAAATTGTGAGCCAAAGAAGGAACAAACTGAACACCATGGATAAATTTTTCTTCACCTCCATACACCTTAATTAACACAGAACCTGTGCCTAAAACATCCACTTCCTTATTGTCTCCCAATCTGACTTTATGCCTCAATGTTTCATCCAAATTATGAAACAATTCTCTTTTCCCAGTCATGTGATTTGAAGTTCCACTATCCAACAACCAAACAGAAGACTCATTGACTTCTTTTCCACTTTGCACCATAAACAAACTTCCATATTCATTTGAACTTGGATTGTTTGAAGAACTAGCTCCTTCATCAAAATTCTTACTTTGTGAAGCATTTTGTGAAGCCCAACAATGAGATTGATAATGCCCAAACTTCTTACACTTAAAACATTGAACATTCTGCAGATTGCCTCTTGAAAACCTTTGTGGAGATTGCCTTTGCCCTCTCTGAAACCTGCCAAAACCCCTGAAATTTCCTCTGCCTTGATCATACACTGGCTGCTGTCTCTGAAACACTTGCCTTTGTTCAACACCCCTTGCAAAATCTCTTCCTCTAGCTCTGAAACCTCTTGTTCTTCCCCTTGTTCCAAACCTTCCACCTCTTGCATCACCATGAACTACAAAAGCCCTCTCATCATGCTTTTCTGAAAATTGATTGAATCTTGCCTCATGAGCTTGCAAAGATCCACTCAACTCATCTAGAGACACTTTAGACATGTCCCTTGCTTCTTCAATGGAAGTCACCACATGAATAAACCTTGATGAGAGACTTCTTGTCACTTTCAAAACAACTTCTTCATCCTTAAGTTCAGTACCCATACCTCTAATTTGATTCACCACAGATAGAACTCTTGTAAGATAATTCTGAATTGTCTCATCCTCTTTCATTTGCAAAAGATCAAACTTTTGCCTTAATGTTTGTTTTCTAACACCCACCATCCTTGAAGTCCCCTGATTTTCATTCTTGATTTGATCCCAAGCCTCTTTAACTGAATCAAATCTGACAATTCTATGAAGGATAGTCTCATCTACTGCTTGTTGTAACAAGAACAAAGCTTTTGCATCATCTTCAACCTCTTTTTCACTTGCAACCTTCTTATCAATTCCATCATCCACAAACTTCCATAACCCTTGTGACCTAAAAAAGGTTTTCATACGGTAACACCAGTGCTCATACCCTTCACCTCTAAACACCGGAAGTAAAGCATGAGAAATTTCAGTATTTGACTTTGAACTTGAACTAGCTGCCATGTTCTAACCTTGAATTAATCAGTCTTCTAATCAGCAACCAACCAACAACCCTCGTAGCTCTGATACCACTGATAAGAATAGGATCGATTCTTGAACACTTGAGGATCAGATTTGTAGAAGGAATCAAACCCAAAAACCTTTTGTAGAAGTCTTGAAAAATCAGTGAAGTAAGCTACTTGCTAAGAAAATTTCAGAAAAACAGCAGAACTTCTTTTTTCAAATAAACACTTGTACAACTGCTTTCATACTCTGAAGATTCACTCAGATCAATCTTCAAACATTAAGGAACAAGTTTGTAGTACACTTTTAGAGCTAAAAACCATCACAAACATTAATAAAAATTATACAAACTCATAGTCACTCAAGAACCAGAAGAACAACAACCACTCTTAAAAAACAAAGAACACAAACATTAATTTTTATTACATAACAACTTAACTAACTAGGTGATTCATCTGCCACATGTAAGTAGATACTTAACCCAACCGCTTAACATATCAGCCATTCATTCTGCCTCGAACTTATCTTAACTTCTAGATGATTAAATCCTGGCCGTTTATCAACTCTTCAGTGACTTCTACTGATAGTTGCCTCGAACTTACATCTTTTTCCAGATGAGCTGATCTCCACCGTTGCCTCCATATTCACATCTTCCCACCTTTAGATAACTAACAAAACGAGATTTCAAATCTTCTGAAACATAACAACTTCAGAATTCCTCATCAGCTTCAAGCCTTCAGCCTTCTGCTCATTAATCAAAGAAACTTTTTCTTTTTCAATTCTGCAAACTTTATCACACAAATTTCAACTTCAATCACATGATTCTCAACACATTCAAGTAAGAAATGGACCCATAAATCCAACAGTAATGAAAACCACATCAATTTCATCAATACAGGCACATGCTACAACTGAATGGCTGAACATGCCATTAATTTTTCTGCTGCAAAGCCTTCAAACAGCAGCAATAGTTATAACCCACAATATACTTTCAAGCATATCAACTTAGGATCTCAATCCCCTCTTCACCTATATATTCATTTCCACTGTCATCTGACAACAGATTTCAAAAATCCCTATCTCTGCCCCCCTGATCTCAAGTACACTATACTTCCCCTTCAAGATCACACAAATCTCTCCATTAAATTCAACCATGCATCCATTTCATTCACTCATCCATCCATGCATATAAGTCTAACCACCCTTCACCAAACCAACAGTTCCACAAACACAGGGAAAACACAAGCAATGGAGTTTCATGGCAGCAAGACATGGGAACTTTTGGAAGAAGATCAAAGAATAAGCTCTCCGGCACGTCACTCATGTCCATCATTCCACCCATCCACTGAGCATGAACCAAGGTTGAGTTTCTCTAGACACTCAGTATCAAGTCCAGGAGGATCTCCATGGAAAAAAATCCACTCTATTCCACGTTCACCATGTCCATCAATCCTCTACTTGTGCTTAGCCTCACTAGAGAGCCAAGCAGGGAATGTGTTATCCATTGCCATATCAAGAGGAATAGTCTACACCGGTTCAGAGAGTGAACGTCTCCGAGTCTGGAAACAACCGGACTGCACTGACCAAGGCTACATCAAAACGGGTCACGGTGAGATCAGGGCTATATTGGCGTGTGGGAGCACAGTGTTCACGAGCCACAAGGATCACAGGGTTCGTGTCTGGTCGGTGACGGTGACGGACCGGCTGCGGGCGAAGAAACTGGCGACGTTGCCGCAACGCCACTCGTTCTTGAGCTTGCAACGCAGGCGACGTGGGAACCAGCTGCACAAGGAGTGCATCTCATGCATTGCATGCAACTACGTGGAAGGGATCATGTACACCGGATCATGGGACGGGACGGTGAAAGCATGGAGGTTGGTGAAGAGGGAGTGTGTGGACTCGTTTGTGGCGCATGAAGAGAGAGTGAATGCAATGGCAGTGAATCAAGAAGATGGGTGTTTGTTTACAGGCGGGTCAGATGGGGTGGTGAAGGTGTGGAGGAGAGTGTTTGGGGATAGTTCACATGCGTTGGTGGGGATGATGAGGTTTGAAGGGACGGTGGTGAATGCAGTGGTGGTGAGTGAAGGGGGTAGGAGGAGGTGGTGGGTTTATGCAGGGAGAGGAGATGGGTGTGTGAGTGTGATGGAGAAGGAGGAGGTGGGAGGGAGGTATAAGAAGGGAGGGGTGTTGAAAGGGCATAGATATGGGGTCTTGTGTTTAGGGGTGGTGGAGAGGTTGGTCTTCAGTGGGTCAGAGGATACAACAATTAGGGTTTGGAGAAGGGATGGGGATGGAGGGCATGAGTGTGTGGCAGTGATGGAAGGGCATAGAGGGCCGGTGAGGAGTTTGGTGGCAAGGGTGGAGGTGGTGGAGGAGGTTATAGGGGTGTTGGTCTATAGTGTAAGTATGGATAGGGTGGTGAAGGTGTGGAGAGTGAAGGTGATGGTGAGGGAGAGGGGGGAGGAGGAGGAGGAGGAGGAGGAGTGTTGTGGGGTGGATGAGAGTCCTGTTTTGTCACCTTTGTGGGTGGAGAAGAAGTTGCAGAGAGGGGTTTCATATTAATTAATTAATTAGGGTTTAATTTGTTGTTGTTGTTTTTTTTTTTTTTTTTAGAGAAATAATTTTGTTTGTGTTTGTGTGTTTGTGTGTGTGAGTTTTTGTTTTCTTTTTATGAAAAAAAAAATTATGGTGGAATGTTTGGAATGCATGTGTGAAGGTGCATGGATAATTATGTTGGTTAGATTTACTGATCAATTAATAGAGTTCTTAATTAACTTACTTAAATCTAGCTATTTATGAGAATAGCATTATTTAAACCTATATATATGCATGTATGTATATGTTTATGTATATGCATACGTATACTTCAATTTAAGTTTAATAAAGAATAGAATAATAATGTACATAAATTAATGCCTATAGTAACAACTTTCACATGCAATGAGTAATTGGAGAAAATTAAAAGCAACGGTTAGTTTGATGGGAAGATAGATGCATGGATAATTAATATGGTTCTAGATTGTCATTTTTTTAGGATTTTTTTCTTTCCTTTTTTTCCATGTTGATGACTTGCAGTGCCATGTCATGCAAGCAAAGAAGTTTATTGTTTTATGTTGTTTTTCAAAAGGAAAAAAATTATTGCTCATATAATGAATTTAATTGATGGTTGGCCATGACTTTTGTGTATTAATCATTAATTTTTCTAAAAAAAAATCTATGCTAATTTGAAGGATGCAGGTATATATAATAGATATAAAACTAAAAAAAAAAATCTTTCAAAGTATGGCCGAGTTATTAAGGTATTTTTGTTTTGCACTGAGTGTGATAATTTTAAAAAAAAATTTTGTTAAAACCATGACATTCTAAAAGAAATTAAGCTACAACCTCCTCAAAGCCCAATAATAAATAATAATTAATAATTAATAATAAAAACTATGATTTCCTAAAAAAAAATAAAATTCTTTCCTAATCTCAACTTCACATTCCAATTCCAATTATGAACAAATCTTCACCTCCTTCTCTTGGACTATTCTTCATTGGAAGTTTTGGCTCTATGGAATCCAAGTACTTTTTGTGGTCCATAGCTTCTTTGATTCACAAGGAATATCAAAATGAATATTCCCTTTAATTAATCTAATTCCAACCAATCGCGCTTATCTAATAGAACCATCAATATCATAATCAAGGTATCTAGAACTAATTAGAACCAATAATAATAATTATAATTATTAATCTCTTGTTAAGAAGTTGGTGGAAGCGAGGAGAAGATTCTCTCATGTCCCTTTTGTAGCTGTTTCATGCATTGCTTGCCGGCCATGTCTTTCTCCTTGTGACTCCTCAATACTGTGAGCAACCTCATTATCTCCAACCATCCATTGGATATTATTATTATTATTATTATTATTTTTTCTTTTCCTGCCGATTAACATTTCATAAGTCACATCATCCTTACGTGATAAATTAAACATAATTAATATTTTCATCTATGCTTAGATAAAAATATTTAATAACCTAACTTTAGAATTAAATTCAAATTTTTATGTGAGTAAAAAAACATTTGGGAGGAGAGATTCATGCCTAATGAGACTTATAGTATCTCGGCTTAAGAAACCGATATATAGGTGAAAAGACAGACAATTCATAAATTTTTATTTTGATAAATGGTAAACAATTTTAATTTACTTCAATTTTTCTACTATGAAAAAAATCAACCCACAATCATTAGGCAGAAAAAAACTTAACCATAATCTTTTATTTGTATTCAAGATATTAACTCCATATGTAATAAGTAATATATAATGTTTTTTTGAGTTATTGATTTATTTATTTATTTAATAAAGTGGATAAGTGTTAACGGCACTCAAATCTTCATGAAGTTTCTTCGCAGTTGACAAGAGGTTTATTTATCTGAGTGAGAATATAGATGAATAAAACTATTAGTTTTTCATTAGTACATATCTTTGATTTTCCTAAGATGAGAGGCATTTATTGCCTATTTATAGAAAAAAAACCAATAAATCATTATTTATAATATTCATGAGAAAGATTCAAACTTCAACCTCCGGTATACTCACATCTAATGTTTAAAGTCTTCTAAATTTTATATATATATATATATATATATATATATATGTTAAACAGGAAAAAATCTAAATAGAATCAATTTGCATGACATAAATCTTGAGTCGTGTGGCCCCTAGTGACATGCATGAAACCAACTTGCTCAACTTGCATACATGGGCGGTGCCATCTGTGGCTACTCCTTCATATCCGTTCCCCATCACCATCTGATTTTATTCCTTTATTTTATTTTATTGATTTATTTAATTATTATAATAGCTCGTGAATTCTCATGTCCATCATGGCACCATGTCCCATCTCCATCATGACCGGACCCACCACACCCTCACACCACCTCTAATTGGTCGGTCGGGCGGTCACACTGACCAACTTCACTCATTGGTTTCGCGACGCTTCGACCACGATGCACGTTGTTTCATAGCTGGCGTGACCCCATTGGATAAGCCCTCCACCTCAACTCACCCACTTATATATACATACACACACACACACACATATATAAGCACCATCTCACCACCCCCTGATCTCGTTGTACGTACTCACTGATCACCATTGTTTCCATATAATTTTAGTGTTTCTTGATTCCAAATCCAAAATGGCTGGCATTGCTTTCGGCCGCTTTGATGATTCATTCAGTGTGGCTTCACTCAAGGCCTACTTGGCCGAGTTCATTTCCACCCTTTTGTTTGTCTTTGCCGGCGTTGGTTCTGCCATTGCATACAGTAAGTAATATATATATATGATATAAATTTTTTATTTTGTCATAGGTATTTTTTAATTATAATTGGTTTTGGAATAGGCAAAGTGACGGCGGATGCGGCGTTGGATCCGGCGGGGTTGGTGGCGGTGGCGATTGCTCATGGATTTGCGCTGTTTGTGGCGGTGGCAATCGGGGCAAACATCTCCGGCGGGCACGTGAACCCGGCGGTGACATTTGGGTTGGCTCTGGGTGGGCATATTACTGTTCTCACTGGGATTTTCTACTGGGTTGCTCAGCTTGTTGGCGCTGTTGTGGGTGCTTTTCTCATCAAGTTAGTTACTGGAATGGTAAGTTTATGTTATCTTGCTTCTGGGTGACAATTTCCATTTCTAATTTAAAGTAGTAGAAATGGACCAAATGGTAATTGTTTTGAAGATGTCAAACAAAGAGTGATGTCTTCCCATGAAATTGGAGAAGAATATTAAAACTATACATATCTATTATTTTCATAACAGTCAATCAAATATATATATAATGATAATATAAATAGATCCCTATCTTAATATGATGTGTATAAAGTTTAGACACATCATCCTAATATTCTAGTTATTTAAAATTTAATTTGAGTTAAGTCAATTATAGTACTATAGGGTTTATAACCGAGAGATACTAAAGTTTTTTATATTTATAAATGGTTTGAGTTCGAATTTTATTTCCTACGGTACTTTTGTCTATATAAAATAAATGTATTATCTCAACTCCATATAATTGAGTCATGGCTTTTTCTAAGGTGTAAACGTTCACGTGTGCACATTTTTTGATTTGTTGATTATAAACCCAATTAAATTAGGTATTTTTTTTTAAATAATAAGTAAATAAATAAGTAAATTGTAGCTTGAGTATATTATTAGTCCAGATTTATATAATTTACAATGGTATTACATTGCATACCATTTTTTGATATATATATATATATATATATATATAATATTTTTAATTTTTTTAAAAAAAAGGAGAAAATTCAGAAATTTGGTTTGAAATTGAAATACAGGGAACCCCAGTACATGGATTAGGGGCGGGAGTGGGAGCGGTGGAAGGAGTGGTGATGGAGATCATCATCACCTTCGCCCTCGTCTACACCGTCTACGCCACCGCCGCCGATCCCAAGAAAGGATCTCTGGGTACCATCGCCCCCATTGCGATCGGCCTCATCGTCGGCGCCAACATCCTCGCTGCCGGCCCATTCTCCGGCGGATCCATGAACCCCGCCCGCTCCTTCGGCCCCGCCGTCGCCAGCGGTGACTTCACCAATAACTGGATCTACTGGGTTGGCCCTCTCATCGGCGGCGGAATCGCCGGACTCGTCTACACCTACGCCTTTTTGTGCTCCGATCACGAGGTTCTTCCCAACTAGATCATCTTCCCTCCCTTTCTCTCTCTCTCTCTCTCTCTCTCTCTTAATTTCCCCTTCTTCTCTTTCTCTTTCTCTTACACTAGTATGTTATTGTTGTTGTTGCCATTTGGTTTGGGATTTGGATGGTGTATTTCATTAGTCTCTGTTCCATTGTACCATGCTGTTTGTTGTATTATTTGTTTCAAGCGCTTTCAACCTTTGTTTGGCTCATTTGAACCACAAAATTTATAATGATTAGAGATAAGCTACACAGAGCGCGTGAATTTGGTAGGGAACACCGGATGAGGAACATATCTTGTCACTTAAGGGAGCATGTGAATTCCGTACACTGGGGTTGGAACACCTTCATATATGTGAATTTGGTTCCCATATATATAAGCTACACAGCTACACAGTATAAATTGGGATGAATATCAGCTGTTTGATCAAGCATCACACAGTGAACTAATCAATCATGGTTCCCATATATAATAATCCAATCAATCATGGCCGTCCAATCCTATTTACACCACCGCTCCACACCCTTTTCCTTAGCGAATGAAAATATTTTCAATCTAACATACACCCAAGTATAATGTGATAAAAACTGTTTATTCCTATTCACTTTGTCTTTCTTCAGGTGTTGTGTTTATCTCTCTTGTCAGTTCTTTCTCTTACTTTACTGTTTTTACGGATGCTCTATGAACAACCATAATAAACCTATATATAAATATATGATATTAGAAGAAGTTAGTTCAAACTATGAAACTTTAGGTTTTTAACAAGTAAAATTGAAGTTAAAATTCGAGGAAAATTAAAAAAAAAAAAAAAAAAAACTTATGGTTTCCAATTTGCAAAATAGAAACAGTAAAACTGTTTCTATTTGAGTATATGTGGTTTTTACAGGTGTTAATCATCTTTTATTTGGTACGGAAAAATTGTTATTTCCACTTAAAAACAAACTCATTGGGTAGAAAACTTTTTTCATTAATTTCTCTCAAAATTATAGTAAAACATAAAAAAAAGTAAAATCCCAAAAACCAAATTAAAGCATATTTAAAATCATGCTTTTCTATCCTCTGAATTGACCATTTTACCCGGCGGTTTTTTTTAAGCTAGAAAAACCATATATACAAATCTGTGAAAAAATTATATATTTTTTTGAAAAATTTCTTAAAATTTATTTATGTAAAAAAACCTGTTGCGATGTACTTTTCGTAAAACCTGCCTAAGACAAAATAAAATAAAATAAAACAAGTGTTTGTAATTGTTTGATCTTCATTTATATTTTTTAAGAACTATTATTTTTCTAGAAGGAGACAACCTTTAGTTTATCAAAAAAAGTGAAGAATTAATATCTCATATGCTCTCACCTCTGGTTATTGAGGTTCACATAAAGAATCCAAACTTTCAAAGAGTTAATATCTTTGTATGAGTTTCAAACATACAGCCCATCTTCTTCCCAAGGAACTCGTGTTAGTGACACTAATCATTAAACTATGGTGATTTTGGTGGAATTGCTTTTAAATAAGATAAAAAGAGAAGCTACGGTTTTTTTCCTTTTTGTCAAATTATAACTTTAGGAAATGGGGTCGGAGTGAGGTGAGCCTCCACCACTACTGGCAAGGCGAACAGAGTATAACAGGACATCCTGGTGACTTGCGACAAGGTGGTTGCCAGTCCGTTGAGCGCGCCGGGCCTATATTCGATGCCGAAGTCATAGCCTAGCAATTTACAAAGCCAACGTTATTGCTCTAGTGTTTGGATCATCTGGTGGAGCAAAGCTCAGAGGCTGTGGTGGTCACTCGCACAGTAAAACGTCGCCCCAACAGGTATTGGCGCCATTTTTTACGGCCTTTGTAATAGCGAACATCTCATGTGCGTATGTAGACGCAGCTTGCAGACGAGGAGTGAGTTGTTTGCTAAAATAGGAAATTGGGTGATCATTTTGTAACAAGACAGCGTCGATCCTTGTGCCGGAAGCATCCATTGCATGACAAATGGAACAAAGAAATTCGGCAACTGAAGGACTGGTGTTTGTGTCAAGGCATCTTGGAGCTTCTGGAAAGCGTGAGTGGTTGTTGTTGTTTAGACAAAGGCAACCTTTCTCAAGAGTTCCATCAGAGGAGCTGCCAGGGAGGAGTAACCTAGTACAAATCGCCAGTAATACCTATAGAGACCCATAAATCCACGTAGAGCCTTCACCGTTCTTGGAATTGGCCACCCTCGGATGGTTTGAATCTTATTTGGGTCGACGGCGGTATCCTCGCAAGAGATGACATGGTCCAAGTACCCAATAGTAGTGCATCCAAATTCGCATTTTGAAAGTTTGGTGAACAATTTGTAAGTACAAACTGAGTGAGAACCTCGCCAAGATGTAGCAAGCGAAAATCCCAATCCTGATTGCATGCAAGAATGTCATCGAAAATATGAGCAAAAACTCCCGGAGAACTTGCCTAAATGGCGAATATATGAGGGATTGGAGCGTTGAAGTTGTGTTTGTCAAGCCGAAGGCCATGATGAGAAATTCCTAGTGCCCCTTGTGTGTTCGAAACACTGCCTTCTCAACATCACTGGGATGAATTTGGACTTGATGATAGCCGACGGAAAGGTCGAGCTTGGAGAAAATCCGGGCTCCGACGAGCTCATCCAGTAATTCCTCCACCATGGGAATTGGAAACATATTTTTTTATCGTGACGGTGTTGAAAGACCAGTAGTCGACAGAAAAACCCGACGTGTGGTCTTTCTTCCTCACTAAGAGCATCGGTGAATAGTATGGACTATTACTCAGTTGGATAATCTCGTCAGCCAACATTTCACCCACCAATTTCTCTATTTTGGTCTTTTGGAAGTGTGGATATCTATAGGGACGAAAGTTGATGGGTGTGGTGCCAGGGTTGATCGGAATGCGATGATCATGCTCGTGGGTCAGAGGTAATCCAGATGGCATATGAAAAACATCAACAAATTTACAGAGAAGAGAATTAAAAGCATTGATGAAGACGACTAGAGCATTGGGTCTGATGATTGGTGTTGGGTTCGGGTCACGTGGCATGACCACAACTAATAAAATTGAGCCCCTTCCTCACCCGACTTACAGATTGACATAGGTTAAGCCAGATCATACTGTTGTTGATTAAGCCCATGTAATCAAAGTCGCCTGTGCTGATGCTGGAATTTCATCCAAAGCTTCTCATAATAAAATAAGACATGAAACCGTTGGCATCTCCATTAAACACCCAAAACGACATCCGCGCCATAGATAAGGAGTAGAAGCATATCATCAGTGACTATTGCTTCTCCCATCTTCAGCATGACGTCAGAGCATTCTCTACCGCACATAAGGGCTTCCCCATTGCCGATGGTGACGTGCATGTGCGAGGATGACTGCACAACTAAATTAAGGTAGGTGGCTTGTGGTGTTTCGGCTTTTTCGTGCATGCGTTGTTGTTTAAGTTGCCTTAGCTTAATTGTGTCTTGGGTTTTGACTCGTTTTTTGTCGTTTTGAGTTGTAAACCATTGAAACTTTTAGTTCTAAAAAAGTACAAGGGCAGTGGCTGAAATACGCGCCATGTACTTGCCCGTATAACTCTTTGGATGAGTTCTGAAAAATACACTATGGTTGAGATACACGCCCATGTACTTTGCCCGTGTAAATCTACACAAGCAGAGGCTGATTTGCGTGACCATGTTGTTGCCCTTGCAACTCTCTAGGCGTGTTATTTTCACTCCATTCAGAGAGATACACTGCTCGACTAGGATTTACACAGCCGTGTACTTGGTCGTGTACTTTTAGGGGTATTTAAAGTCCCGAACTTTAGCCCTAATTGTCCAAAATTTCTTCTTCATCCCTTTGTTCCCATTGCTTTGGATGAGAATAAAGAGCCATTGCTTGACCTCCATCTCCACTCTTGGTTGAAGATCTTTGAAGGTGGTCAGAGCTCGGCCCAAGGCAAGGAGTCAATGGAGGAGTAGCACTGTTGACGAGTTGTTCCCTTAAGTTTGTGAGTGGTTGAAATATTTTGCATAGTTTTGATATTAATGGTATAATGTTTCTTATATGTTTTACTGCTTATTTTCATACCCCTACTGTATCTTTTTACCGATGTTGAATTTAGTAGAAAGAACTGAACATCTTGGGAAATTTGGAAACTATCTATGTATTTTATTTAAACTTGGCATTTCTACATTCATGTGTTTTATAGTGGGTATATATACTAGTGAGCACATGTATTTTATACTCCAAGGATATTGAGAGATAGTGTTATTGAAATGCTTATATATGAGATTGCTTTGGATGGTGACAGCGGGCCATAGCCTGACCCCAGACTTCGGTCTGACATTGCAGTGGGGTTCCCACGGTCCGGCCTAATAGGAGGCGGTGTGGCTGACCCTAGGTTTACCCTAGTCAAGAGGAGCACAGGGCCATTGACATGGTTTTGGAGGGATTCTCCCTATTTTCACGTTGAGAGACCCGGGATCACCACACAGGGATATCAGTGACCAACACCAAGGAATTTAGTATTTGTGTTCTTTAGATTTTGGAAACCACCTTCGTGATCCTATACCTAGTCTCGGCCACGATTAGGTCATTAATGATTTGAGGCCAGTATATGTTGATTTGTATGAACTTATGTTGAAAGTTTCTATCTGTGGATTGCTTTGAGAACTTATATTTTTAAAACCGATTATGTAGAATCCTCTATAATATTGTTAAAGAACAGCCTTGGTAGCTGTATTATTATATTTTTGAGACATTATGTTTATGTATTATTTTCATTACTCTATTTGAGACTATGTTGTTACCACTCACTAGGTAACATATATATATGTTACTCACCACTCCCTTTTCCCTTCTCAGGTTGAGACGTTAGAGATGGTTGTGCTGGGCAGATTTTTTTCTGATTTTGTTTATCATCTATTTATTGGTGTGTCTGTGTGTTCTTAATTTTGTTTAGCATGTAGGGCATATGGATCCACTCGTCTTTGCACTTGTATTTTGCGCTTGTATTTGTAGTAGTATTTTATACTCCTTGTGTTCCTATATCCCAGTGTATGGGTATATGGATTTATCTATGTTGTTGAAACTTTATTCCTGATTTGAATTGCCTTATTTTATTTGAGTTGTTTGTTAGGTTTTGTTGAGCCTTGCAGCAACTTAGATGTGGAGTGGTGTGTGTGACCCTCCCCTAGTTATCGCAGCGGTTGTCACGTACCCGGGTAGGGTCGGGGAGTGACTTGGCTAATCTAGACTGATCAAAATTGTTCATCGAGTCGCCATCGACAAGCACAATCACTTCCTGTCCGTTGATGGACCCAGCGAGTTTCAGCGTTGACGACACCACATGTCCCATCAACGCATGGAATGAAATACAGGGAGTATTCTGTGCCCACAACTCTTGTTGGGGCCTTGCAATAGGGGTAGGGACAATCTTCGGCGGTGGTTCTTCACACTGAGCCACCATCTCATGAAAACTGGGCAGGAATACATTTATGACCTAGAGAAAATTTTGAGTCACAATTAAAGCAGAGGCCCTTCTCACACCGAGCCGCCATCTTTGCAGGTGTGAGGCTTTTGATGGGAAGAGAGGTCGTGTAATGGACCGCCGGTGGTGCTATGGGTGTTGCTGGTAGCCGAGGTAACAGAGGTCAGCTATAGGAGGATCGGCTGGAGTTGCACTTATCTTCCACTAGTTTTGCCATTCCGACCCGATCGTGCAGAATTCCTAGTTTTAACAAATAGAGTTCATGTTGAACCTCTTCCCACAACCTTGAGAAAAAACAATTCAACAAACTCTGGTGACTCAGCCCGATGACTCGAGCGGAAAGACACTCAAATTCTTGGAGGTAGGTTGCGATTGTGGAAGTTTGCTAGAGCTTGAAAAGAGTCGCTTCATGGTTCACAAATAAGAATAGGCCGAAGCGAAGCTCGAGCTTGCGGACAAATTCATCCCAATGTGTCAGTTATACGGTGGTGTATAGCCAATGAAACCATTGGAGTGCGGGGCCTATCATGTAGAAGGCAGCTATGGAGATCCATTGGTGGTTGGGAATTTGATGGAAGGAGAATTAGTGATTGATTTGGAGCAACCATCCTAGAACATTGTCACTGGTGAATAGAGGAACCTCGATTTTCTGCAATCGAGCTATAGGAACAAAGGTGTTGGAATGAAGGGATTGTGGGGTTAGGGTGAAGAAAGATGTAACGGAGAACCAAAGGCCGATGGAGGAAGAGGAAGGAGTGGTAGTTGGATGGAAACGGCGGTGGTTTTGTCAAGGTGCTAGGGTTTCGCCATCATCTCCACCATGATTGTTTGTTGTGACTCTAAAAAAATGCGAAGGATGTCAAATGATTTGGAATAGCTCTTTCAGAGAAGCTCAAAGGATTCGGAGTGATGTTGCACTAAGGAACAGTAAGATTCCAGCTTCATGAGGACGGCGTCATGACGTGCGATTTGATCCGCCATCATGGAGAGTTGCTTGTCGACAGCGCGCGCACGCGTTATCATGCCATCCGTCATGCATCAATCAAAGCATCAAGTTGTTGCAGGCCAGCGAGGAAGGAGAAGGATGAGAAGAGAAGAAGAAGAAGAAGAAGAACCAGGAAAAAGAGAAGAAGAGGAGAGAGAGAGAGAGAGAGAGAGGGAGTAGAATTGGCAAAATATTCCTTGATTTCATTTCATTAATGATTCGTTTTTATAACGGATCAGTACAATGATTACAAACCTTGGTATAATTGTAACAACTTTCCATGCTGGCATTCTAACAAACTCCTGCTAGGCTAGGACAAATGCAACTTCAGTAACAACCTTCTAATAGACTCTTACGCCTTTAATAACAACCAATTAAAGCATTACTAATTCATTATAATACTCTCCTAATACTTGAATACCAATCCACTAATTCATCACGAAATCATTGTACTTGGCGCCCACGACACCTTGATTCTCTTGAGCACTCCTCCTGATGCTGCCGTTATTATCTCCTACTAAGTTGGCCGCATCAGTGCCCTTCTACAATTCATATTATTTTTTAGTGTTTAGATGTCAATCTCATTTTGGGCAATTCCTCTCTCAATATAAAGGCAATCGGATTGTTGGATGTGGAGTTGGGATAGCAAGGGCCAATGCATGATGAAAAGAAACTACAACCATCTTATAAGTCAACAGCAAAACGGACATGAACTCCAACAAGGCAATACATAAAATTTAATTTGGGGTTTAAAAGTTCCTCCCAAAGAAAAGAAAAAAAAAAAAAAAAACCGGTATTACGGACCGGTAAATGATGCCTACCAACAACAAACAAACTGTTCCAGAGAAGAGTGGAAATGTATGCTATATGTGTTTATAACACTAATGACATTTCAAAATTGGGTGTGTGTGTGTGTGTATATATATATATAGTGAAATTTAAAAAAAAATAAACAATGGAATAATAATTTTGTTTTTCATATAATTTATGATGAAGCTATAACTAAACATGGAACATGCCAAGACTGTCAACGATTAAACTAAAACCCCTGTTGTTCCTTGCCTACATATTAGTTTAAATCACAACTTGATGAATTGACTTACGTACATATATAGGTGTCATATGTAAGGGGTTTAGCTACTTTTTCTTGATTAATTCATTAGAAAAATTCTTTATTTTAATTTTCCCATCAAAGGTTATGCACCTAATTTAAAGGACCTCATGTCTTTCTCATGAATAGATTATCCAAAACTAATTGCAGAGCAAATGTGTGTGCCTATATATATATATATATATATATATATATATATATATATAGATAGATAGATAGATATATAGATGCACACCATTGAACAATCACAGAGGAAAAAATAGTTTGCATTTATAATTCAAGTATGAGAAAGCTTGTAGCCATAGCACTCCTTGTTTGCTTGATTTCATCAACGGGTATGCATGTATAAACTTATAATTCTTGGAACATATTGAAGAAAATTTTATAGGAAAATATTTTATTTGGACTTTACATATCTCTGTTTTCATTTGTCATGTAATTAATTCTCTTTATGTCTATCATATTGCTTCCTTTTCTTATCTCCTCATGACTTATCTTTGTGACTTTAGTTTTTTTCTCTATGTTTTGGAAACTAGGAAACTCTTCTTTGTTTTCTTTGTAAAACATATTTTTATTTTCTGTTTTAGGAAACATGTTTATATGAATCGTTTTAAGAATGAAGTTCATATATATAAATAAGGTTCATAAAATAAAAATTTATTAGTTTATAACAAAAAATTATTACACTCATAATAGGACACTTGGTTCACCACAAAATTTTGAAAAAAAAATTAAATATAAATTTTGTCTTTTATAAAATTATACTAAAGGGAGTCCACAAATATATTTTTCTAAAAATTTGTTACTTGTCACAATAATAATAGCCTATGAGATTTAATAATAAAAAGTTGTGTTAGGTGGTTTATCCACATTATCAAAAAATAAATAAATAAAACAAAAAATAACCAGCACATAACCCTTAATTTTTTCCATTTTTAAATACTACAAATAATAACACTTTTACTATTAATATATTGAATAATTTTTTTTGTTGTTATTATTAATACAGGTAACAGAGCACAAGATGCCCATGATTTATATTGTGTTGGTTTATGTGATGATGATTGTGGTCAAGTTTGCAATACATTTGGATTTGGTGAAGCAGCTGGTTGCTTTCCAATTGGGAACCAAGAAAATAATTTATATTGTTGTTGCATTAGTGACAATTAACTTAAATTAAATTAAATTAAAATGTATTGGCTTCCTAACTACTAAATAAACAAAATTTGAGATGTTCATAAAATTTATCTTTTCATTATGTTTATCTTTATGTCATGCATTTTCATGTTTTCTTTATCTTGTACTTTTATTATACTATTGATTTAAACTCCACTTTGTAGTGGATTTCAATATTTTAATATTATTGATTTCCAAAAGAACAAAATTGCTTAAAAACACTCTATAGATGTTCATTCTGGTCATATAATTTTTTTGACTTTTTTTATTTTATTTTTTTTTATATCTAAAGTTACACTCTTAATATTTTAATAAAATATCAAAAATACTATAGTGATGGTCAGTAAAACAGAGGTAATGTTACAGTTTTAATTTAATTTGAAAAATAAAAAAAGTAAAAAATTTTAAAAGACATGGATGTTTTGGGGATTTGAATATATAAAGGTGTCTCTATATTGAAAATTTGGGATATTGATAATAATAATTGGATTTACATCTACCGGTTATAATTCATTTAAGCATTGTGCGTCAAATAATACTAAATAGTGTAAATAATAAAAAAAACATACAATAGTTTATACACTATTTATATAAATAATCACCACTCGATTATGATCCAAAAACTCTCAATCAACTTTTCTAATTAACGATAATCTACATACTTAGCTGATTTATTATATATATATTATGTGTGAAAAAATATTTTATTTAACTTATTTTTAAAACCTTATAATATATTTTTAGTCGACTATAATATATTATGCGTGAAAAAATATTATAAGACATGCTTTGGAGTTTGGATGTATTCGTTTTTGGGACAATCTTAAATTTAATTTTCCAAATAAGTACATGAAATTAGTTTTAATTAATATTATTTAGTAAATAACTTGAAATTAATTACACCAATATAATCTATTAATTAGAACCAACACTTTTTTATTCATGTTTACTATCAATTTCTTTATATATTCACCACAATATAGGCACTTCTTGTTAGCCAGATTTGTTTTGAATTTTTTTTAATACTTATAAATATAAATTCATAATACTTAACTTTTTTTGAAATATCAAAAAGACCTAAATAATATTAGGTTTGACCTACTATAACCAAGCTGCTATAATTCATAGTTTTACATAGACATAATATATATATATAGGTTTCCAAGTATGGCATTTTTGTATTAATGGATTAAAAGATGGTGATGATGTATTTATAGGAATCAAGGGAGTGCCTAATATTTCTAATATTTCTCAAGGGGTGACATGAAAAAACACAAAAAAAAAAAATGCACTCTCACTTATATACTAAATCGATATCCAAAATCCATATACTCATTTTAAAACTTTCATCTTGACTCATGAGATATCTAAATTCGAATTTAAGTTTTATCAACTTCATTAATTTTTTTTATAACCTCATTCCATAATAATAATAATAATTATGACAAACTTATAAGAAAATTAAAATCTTCTGTTCCTCTATACTCAATAAAATAAAATAAAAAATATAACCAAAAACAAGAATGAGTCTCATTAATCTTAGGCAATCAAGAAAAAAAAACTCAAATGCCTTTCAAATCTTCAAGCGTCCCATCAATAATGATCATTAGTTGCTCCAAAATCAAATCCTTCATATCCACAATTCAAAAGACATAAAATTAACTTCAAGACTATTCATAACAACATAAACACAATATGACAACAAATAATTAACAAATGGAATTAAACTAATCTTCTTCCATTATCTTCAATTTCAGTTAAGTTCTCTTTTAAGACTGGAGCTTGAGAAGCACGGACCAAACTTGAACACAAATAAGAGCTTCTACTTTTTTCTTTTTTTTTTTTGAGTCAAAGGAGTATTGTAAGGTCAACGGCATTTGGGTCAATTGACACTTGGATCCCTTATGAGGATGCCTCGCAAGTGGCGAGAGTTCGAATCTTTGGGGTGAGGGTGCATGTCTGAGAACTGTGAGCACGAACTATGGGTGGTCCCAGCACCCACGTGTGCGCAGGCCCCATAGGCCGCAGTCGAAGCGTGTACACATCCCTGTCTTAGTTTAGCGGCCCATTAAAAATTTCGTTCTTTTTGACAAAAAAAAAAAAAGAGTATTGTAAGGCCATCTCCACGCTCAGCCATATGTGGCGTTTAAAGCTTGAAGTGTGCTGAATGGCGCTCCATTTCAAGTAGGGGTGTATTTGAGCCAAGCCGTTCGTGAGCGGCTCGGTGTTCGGCTTGATGAGGGCTCATTCATGTTCGGCTCATATTGTAAATGAGCCAAGCTTGAACTTCATTTCCAAGCTCGATTAATAAACGAGCCAAGCTTGAGAAGCTAAAAGCTCGGCTCGTTTTGGCTCATGAACACAGCTCACAAACAAGCTCGTGTGTATATATATATATATATAATATCACATATGTTGTTGTTATTATTATTATTATATACATTATTAATTTATTATATATTTATATACATGTATATTAAGGTGTATATGTGACTATGTCGTTATTGTCGTCGTCGTCATCATCATCATCATTATTATTATTATTATTATTATTATTATTATTATTATTATTATTATTATTATTATCAATATTATTACTTAACTCACATACTTGTAAATTGTAATATTTAATTAATAAGATATCGGTTTATATCATACAACTGAGTAACAACTTAAAATAATAAGTACGTACAGTATATGATGTAATACTTTAAACGGAAATGCCAAATAATAAAGATATACATTAGGCCCATATTTGTTTCAAAACATTAATACTAAAGTTTAGTACCACATTGCTTATTCACAAGAACTTTATCCACTTTATATATAGTATTATTCTATATCCTTTAACCTTGCCTTAGTAGTTACGAATGCGGCAAATTTGTTGGTGCACTTTGGTTTAAAATTTTGTTTATTTTTCACAAAAAAAAAAATACTAAGGGGAATGTGGAACTTTACTAAATTATTTTTCCACCAACAAACCCTAGCACCCTTTTCACGCCTCCAGCCATCCCCGAGGCATCTTCGCGCCCCCCGCTTCTTCGCCGGCCTCCAGTCATCCTCGAGGCATCTTTTCACGCCGCAGCCAGGATTCACCCGAGGCTTCTTCGCCGGCCTCCGGTCATCCCCGAGGCATCTTCGCGCCTGAGCTGCCGCCGGCCTCCCCCAGTCCCCCAGTCCCCAAGCTCTTCTTCTTTCACGCCGCAACCAACCTTCAGCAGGACCAAGGATTCACCCGAGGCTTCTTCGCGCCTACAAGCACTACTTCTTTCATGCCGCCGCCAGCCTTCAGCAGGAGCAAGGATTCACCCTAGAAAGCACTTTTCCCTGCTTTTCCTTTCACGCCTAAGCCGCCGCCGACCAGCTTCTCATTCGGGAAAAGTAGGTAACTCTGCCTTCTTCTTTCATCTCCCCTTCCCATCTCTGATTTTACTTTCCCATTTTTTTCAGAATGTCTGCTCCTACTCCTGTATCAATTGATGAATCATCTGCTAATGTTAGTCCTGTTGGAAGTGTGGGAAATTTTGATAATGTTGTTAATGACCCTAATAATGTTGAAGTTAATGAATCTCACATCAATGTTGAAGATGATGAAGTCGAAGAGAATCCATTTGCAGCGAAGAAGAGAAAGAAGACGTCCAAAGTTTGGGATGAATTCAAAGAAGTTACTCTCACAGATGGAACAAAAAAGGCAGAGTGTATTCATTGTAGGCATCAACTTGGCTTGTTGAAGTCGGGAGCAACAACTCAGTTTATTCGCCATTTGAATGTGTGTGTGACGACAATTAGCATTGAAGGGACAAAGGCAGCTGACTTTCTCAACAAATTTGGCAAAATCTGAAAGTGTGAATGCAATTCAAACTTGGAAATATGACCAAGCAAAGGTGCGGGAAGTTTATGCTCATATGGTTTTAGTGCATGATTTAACATTTTCATTTGCTGAAAATGAAGTTTTTAATCATTTTATGAGAACTGTTAGCCCTAATTGGGAAAGAATAAGTAGAAGACTTTCAAAGAAAGACTGTATATCTGCTTATGACATTGATAAAAAAAAAGTATCTTCATTGTTGAAAGAAGTTGATCGAGTTAGTATCACTACTGATTTGTGGACATCTACGGTGCAAGATGTAGAGTATATGGTTGTTACTTGTCATTTTGTGGATTATGATTGGAAATCGCAAAAACGTATATTATGCTTTCATTCTATTATCCCTCCACACACTGGTGTTGCCGTTTGTGATGAGTTAGCAAGATGCATAGCTGATTGGGGTCTTGGAAAAAAGTTGATGAGCGTATCAGTTGATAATGCTAGTTATAATGATCTTGCTATGAATTTGTTGAAAGCTAATCTGAATTTGAACAATCAGAACGCACTTGTGCTTGATGGGAAATTATTTCATGTGAGGTGTTGTGCACATATTTTAAATCTCTTGGTTCAAGATGGGCTTGGTGAAATTAGTGACATAGTTTGCAATGTGCGTGACAGTATGAAGTATATCAGTAAAAGTGTGTCTCGTCTTACTATGTTTAGTGACTTTACTAAGCAATTAAATCTGTCAAATAAAAAGCTTGTTCTTGATGTTTGCACAAGATGGAATGCTACATATTATATGCTTCAAGCCGCTCTAGATTTGAAGAATGTCTTTCCTAGATATCAACTAAGAGATTCAAACTACCGTTACTTGCTATCCGAAGAAGATTGGAGTAAAGTCCAAACTGTTTGCACATTTCTTGAAGAATTTCATTATGTTACAAATGTTATTTCAGGTTGTGAGTATCCTACTTCAAATTTGTTTCTCCTTGAACTCACCACTGTGAAGAAAGCTTTGTCTAGACATGTGGAAGGTGATAATGATTTTATGAGACAAATGGCAGCAAGGATGATTAGAAAGTTTGATAAATATTGGAGGGTGATGCGTCTCCGCAACAACACAACAGGGTGATGTGTGTCAACCCCTTGCGTTACCGCAAGTGCACGGGTCGTCAAGTAATAAAAGTGGACCCAAAGGGTCGGGTTGTCGAACCACAGGGAACAGAAGTACTAGTAATAGCCCCTCTTTTGTTATCTAGCCTAATGAGTGTAGTATGTGATGATCTAATGGCCAACACTAAGAGTGTCACCACAAGTGCGCAGGAAATAAAAAGGAAAAGAGTTCTCAATCAATAAAAGTGAGGTATCCGGACAATGCTCCCCCTAGGACTCGGGTGTTGGATGTAGATTACAAGTGTTTCTAAACGAAGACAATGAGTCGTGGGTATCCAAAGGTATAACGGCCCCTGCCTCCAGGTCACCGATAACTAGTCCCCTATGAGGTCCCGGCGGAGAATTCTCTCGACGCCTCACACCACATATGACTGCTTAAAACTCTAGGGATCCCAAAGATATGACCAATTCCTAAAAGTAGATCTAACCCTGCCTCCAGGTGGAAGATCCCTAACCCCCTACGAGGTCCCGGCGGAGAATTCTCTCGACGCCTCACACCACATATGGTTGCTTGACACTTAGGGAATATGGAGATAGGAAATATCCCGTCGGAAGGGAAAGGGGACACTCCGCTATCTCACGGCTCACCCTCTCAACCCTCTTTACTCTTGGTAATTCTAAACCTAGCGGTGATCTCTCTCTTCACTAGATTGAATAAAACATGCAAGGCAATTAATAATGAAATCAAAAGCACAAACAAGCATTATGAACTCAAGAGTAAAACTCAATCTGATAAATTCGAATAGAAACACAAAGTAAATCTAATGAAAATAAGAATCCTAGGGTTTACATGTCCGAATACCCTCTAGGGGTTTAGCTCTCCATGGAGCGAGTCACAAAACAAATAATAAATTCAGAAATAAGTTCCAAAGACATAAAGAATAACCCCCTTAAATCCGTGATGATAGTCTTGATGGGTAGTTTCCACGTCTGGATTGAATCCACTCCGAAGCTAGGTCGCCGATGGCTTCCTTGATGCTATGACGGAGGAGGAATCGATCCAAGTTGGTGAGGAAAGCTTCCCAAAGCCGCAAAGAACTCCTTCCAAGCCCTAGCCGCCTTGTCTCTCGAAAGTGGCCAAAAAGATCCCTAAAAATTATCACAAGGCGGCTTTTATAATTTGAATTCGGGGCTTTACGCGGGCATCCACACGGGCATCCACACGGGCATCCACACGCCCGTGTGGAAATTCCACACGGGCGTGTGAAGCACTCCTGCCGCACGATCTGCTACTGATGGCGCTACAGTACTTTTGCTACAGTAAATGCTACAGTGATTTTTCCCCGAAGTCTTCCTTGGAGTCCACACGGTCGGGCACACGCTCGTGTGGTAGGGTGTGTGGCTTTCTATGCTTTGAAATCCTCAAGAACCTTCTTCTGCTTTGTACGGAAGCTGGGACATGGGTGTACTACTGCCTTTGTGCCCTTTCGGTTTGTGTAATGACTTGTACTCCTCCGAAAGTTGGCAACACCCCCATGCATATGAACACGGCTTCGATTGTGGTCTTGAAACGTGTCATCACACCCTATCTTTGCTTCTTCCCGTATATCATGTCTCCAAAGCCCTGTTTGCACAAAAGAACACAAAACACACCTTGTTAATGCTAAAACCCGATAAAAGTGATGCTCAATGCATATAAACTGATATTATAAAATATATATAATCAAACACTTATCAAAACTCCCCCACACTTAAGCTTTTGCTTGTCCTCAAGCAAACTAAACATTCATTACAAGGAAAGAAAGGATAAGTGCTTGGCCTCAGGTTCACTAGAAAGTATGAGAGTATGATTCTATAACAAAAGGGAAAAACTATTTAACACCAAACAGCTCGAGTCAATGCTCTAGAAAACAATCCAATGACAAGAAAGAAAAAGAAATCCGAAAGCGTGTGTGTGTGGAAAAACTCATCTCAATTCGACTCTATGTCCACTACTTACAGTTTTTATTGCTCGAGACTCATATAATAGCAAAAAGAATGGTAGTAGCCGCACACAATCTCCAAGGTAGCCCTTTCTCGGGCGGCCTCCCGAGTGGCTTTCACACTTTAGAGATGGTAGCTCTTTCTACCGAGGGTGCTAGCTTTCACATATCCCTTGTGATAGCTCTTTCTCTCATTAGGGCATAACTAGTATCCGACTTATGAGAGTAGCTGCATACAATCAAAGGTAGTAGCTCTTTTCACCCCCTATATACACGAAATAATTCACAATTGCTAAGCTATATAAATATCTATATTTTCTTTTCTTTTCTTTTTCTTCTTTTTTTTTTTTTTTTTTTTCGAATAAAACAACTACTAACAAGTCTCAAAACATTAAACTAGAGCTTCTATAGGTCTAATGAGTGAGTAGAGTGCATAAATGGCAATCGGACAAAATTTTCTCAAAAAATTGGATGACAACTAGAGCATGATGAAATCTAGTGTTCGAAGCTCCCCTATAGTCTAGAATCTAACTCTTAACCTTAAAGTGAACCTTCATAGGTTGCATGAGCATATATAATGAAAACAGACAATAAAGTGGTGTATAAAGTGATCCCTTAACTCCCCCACACTTAAGATGTACATTGTCCCCAATGTACACATGCAAGCACAATAAAATTATAAATTCTGAAAACAAAGCATGTGAGGGTGTGCAAAAATCAAAATAATACTCCCCTGAATTCCAAGTGAAATAGTTGGTGGAATCTCGTACAAGGGTGTGTTTGGCTCAACGGGCATTTGGAGGTGAAACGGCCGTGTGACCTATTCACACGGCCATGTGCATAACTTGATTTCCATTTCCCAAGACTCTCAAGACTATCTGCGGATTCAGGGGGTTCAATGAAGCTCAACAAGATTAGAAAATAAAACAACGAAAAACAACTAGAACCACAAAATAAAAATGACAGAAATAAAAGACAGAGTCTCAACTAGCATGCTGAAAATAAAACTACAGAAAATAAAAATACAGAAGATAAAATAAAATAAAATGACTCAAGGACGCCTCATGACTCAGGAAACTCTGCTGGTGGTGCTGGTGGTGCTGATGTCGTCGCCTCGAATCTTTGTGTCGCTCTCCGTAAGATGTCGAATGATGGACAATCTGCGACATCATCATGGGCTCGGTTGGCGAGCACGGTCGCCATGTCCCCCCGGGAGAGCTCCAAGCGCCACCTCGAGCCTCGCCAAACGGTCACGGGCTCGAGTGGAGGGCTGCTCGGCTCGGCTCGGATGCGGGGGCCTCGGTGTCCATCGGCACACTGTGTGGGTGCCGGTGAATCGGGAGCGTCTCGCTGGGTCGGCCGCCTCCTCTTCGACTCCTCCTCCTCAGCCTCCACTGCGAGTATATAACGGCCAGTGCTCGTCTTCTTCACCATACGCATGGCTTGGAGAGATGCAAGCCCCAAGGGTGCTGGTATGCTGATCCTCTCCATCCCTCGAAGTGCCTCGGACAACCCCATGCCACGAACGAGTCGGGTAATGTATACTCCTGAAAAGATCACACCGACCCGCACGTAATGGCTTTGATGGCGGAGGTAATCCGCCACAACAAAGCCTAAATGCATGGGGATGTTCTGGACCATGGTGTATAGGTAAAGCAAGTCGAGGCGGCTCAAAACTCCAGTCTTTGTCGCCTCGTCCCGTCACGGTCCCGCTGAAAATAGAATGTATATACCGTAGGCCGGACGGCCGAGCATGGTGGCCTTGGAGGATCCCGGCTCGTCTTGGAAGCCTCCGCATATGGTCCCGTACGCACGACTCGGAGTGAGTCCAATAGGGTAATCGACGATGAGTTGCTCGTACTCCCCCGTGTGAACATAGTCTCGTCATATAAACCGAGGAAAACAGAGAACTGCGTGAGGCTCATGGAGTGGTGCGACCGAATAGCCTGAAGCGGATCGTGTCCTCCCTCTCAAAATCATGGCGAGCGCGGTCGAAGTCGAACGAGGACAAGACCTCCAGGTGTGAGCTCACGATAAGTGGGATCACGAATAGTAAGGAGCCGGTCCCGGCCTCCCACACGGTAAGCTCGCGCACCTCATCGGCCAAGTCAATCTCCTCGAGTGCCTTCCAATCGATCACGCGCGCCTGTCCGAATTTGAGACGCTGTAGGCACTCATATCGCTGCTGATGCTCAGGGACGGCGAACTCCAGTTCCTCGGGAGGAGAAGGCTCCCGAGCGGCGCGAGAGCGTTTGTGGGCGACCTTCTTGGTCCTAGGGGCCATATCTGTGAAAATCAGGGCAAGTTAGTGCAAAATTCCACTGTGCAGAAATCCACATGGGCGTGTGGATGATCCACACGCCCTTGTGGGTCATCATCCTCATCCACACGGGCGTGTGGATGGGCCACACGCCCGTGTGGATGCCCGACCATGGCCAAAAAGCCATGGTTGGGTGGTTTCCACATCAAAAACTACCCCTAAATCGACAAGCATGCATATCATGATAGTTCTCATGGAAGATTTATGCATAAAACATCAACAAATCACCAGATCTGAAATTCAAAATTCATGGCAAGAACTAGAAAAACTTGGAGCTTACCGGAGATTTTTGATGAAGAAGAAGATGGAAATCGCCGGAAAAACACCCAAGAATCCTTAAATAAGCTAAGGAGAGGCGTTAGGAACCCAAGAGATGCGTCTCTTCGCGTGGAGGCGTCGGAAGGAGAAAAGGCGCGAAGGTTTGAATGAAAGTTCAAGGCCTTCTCATCTCCTTTATAAACCACATGGGCGTGTGAGGGTCTCACACGCCCTTGTGGATGGCCACATGGGCGTGTGGATGAGCCACACGCCCTTGTGTCTTCAAAAATCGACGCCAGAAAGCCACAAGGGCACTCACACGGGCGTGTGAGTGCCGGTGTGGATTAAATATCTCGAGACAGAAGGCCACAGGGGCACTCACACGGGCGTGTGAGTGCCCTTGTGGACCTGGAAAATCCACAGGGGCAGCCACACGGGCGTGTGGCTGCCCTTGTGCCTCTCTGGAAACCTGAAAATTGATTTTCAGGTCTCACACGCCCATGTGGATGAGCCACATGGGCGTGTGGCTCCTCAGGAAGGCCACAGGGGCACCCACACGCCCGTGTGGGTGCCCTTGTGCCCTTCTGTTTCATGGTTTTTCAATTTTTCAGTAAGGCACAGGGGCACTCACACCCCCTTGTGCCTGCCCTTGTGGCTTTTCAGCACAACATGAAACAAATAAGTCCAAGGCCAATTCCTTAATTTTAAATCTCTAAATCAATCTAGATCAAGCCACACATGTATAATTATCATGAAACACCAAGAATAAACAATAAAAACACAGCAACGACAGAATTAACGCAAAGTCGCCTACTCAAGCTAGTTATTACTGCAGAATTAAAAAAAAAACTAACTATGAAAGCAATAAAATGACTTGGGTTACCTCCCAAGAAGTGCTTGTTTTACGTCATTAGCTCGACGTACCTGTTCCTCTATGGGGGCTCATGCAAGTGAAATACCTCCTTTCCTGCAACTGCTTCTTCGCCTGAAAAATAGCGCTTCAACCTGTGCCCGTTCACCTTAAACGTCCCTTTTTCTGGGTGAGTGATTTCAACCGCCCCGTGCGGTGATACTTGGGTCACTTGTATAAGGTCCCGACCATCTCGATTTTAATTTTCCCTGGGAATAATCTCAAACGAGAATTGAAAAGTAACACCAAGTCGCCTTCATTGAACCCTTTCGCAATTTGATGTGCTTATCATGCCACCGACGCATTTTCTCTTTATAAATCTTTGCATTTTCGTATGCACGCAACCGCCATTCATCTAATTCATTCAGCTGCAACTTCCTTTGTTCTCCGGCTTGTGCAAGGTCAAAATTCATCGCCTTGATTGCCCAAGAAGCTTTATGCTCGAGTTCCACCGGTAAGTGACAAGATTTTCCATAAACCAAGCTGTATGGTGTTGTTCCCACTGGTGTCTTGTAGGCCGTACGATATGCCCAAAGTGTGTCATCGAGACGTTCGGACCAATCCTTTCGGCCGTGTTCCACCGATTTCGCTAGAATTCTCTTTAACTCCCCGTTTGTTACCTCGACACGGCCGCTTGTTTGCGGGTGGTATGGAGTGGCTAGCCGATGATACACTCCATATCGTTTCAGTACCTTATCAAGCCGCACATTACAAAAATGAGTCCCTCTATCACTAATGATGATCCCTGGGAGTACCAAAACGAGCGAACAAGCGCTTGAGAAATCTAACTACAGTTCTAGCGTCGTTTGTGGGGAGAGCTTGTGCCTCAACCCACTTGGACACATAATCCACGGCGACTAGAATGTATCGGTTTCCATTTGAGCTAGGGAATGGTCCCATAAAGTCAATACCCCAAACGTCGAATACTTCACGTAACCGAATAGGATTTTGAGGCATCTCGTCCCGTCTAGACAAATTACCGGCTCTTTGACATTTATCACAGCTTTGAACGAATTGATGAGCATCTTTGAATATGGTTGGCCAATAAAAACCTGCAGCCAACACTTTCTCTCGCGGTTCGGCTCTGTTGCATAATGACCACCCAGTGGGTCCCGAGTGGCAATGGGTAAGGATGCTCCACCCTTCTTCCCTTGATACACATCTTCGCACTACATGGTCTGCACATACTCGGAACAGATATGGATCTTCCCAAAGGAAATTTTTCAGGTCGGCGAAAAACTTCTTCTTTTTTTGAAATGTGAGTCCCTTGGGGAGAACCTTGCCCGAAAGATAGTTTGCAAAATCAGCGAACCATGGAGTATCGGATATTGATCGATCTTGAACTCCATACGGGTGCTCCTCTCGGAAATGAGTCGTTGATTTCATTATGAGTGGCTTCATCATCGTCTAAACCCTCCAGTAGGGATAAATGATCTGCCGCGCATTTTTCGCACCCCTCTTGTCCTTGATTTCCACATCAAATTCCTGCAACAACAAAATCCAACGAATTAGTCTTGGTTTGGCATCAGCCTTGCTCATTAGATACCGAAGGGCCGAATGGTCTGTGAAAACAATCACTCTAGATAAAATTAAATAGGGTCCGAATTTATCAAACGCAAAAACTACAGCCAACAATTCTTTTTCGGTAGTTGTATAATTCTCTTGGGCACTTGTCAATGTCTTGCTTGCATAATAGATTGGTTGAAAGTGTTTGTCTCTTCTTTGTCCCAAAACAGCCCCAACCGCATGGTCACCGGCATCACACATGAGCTCAAAGGGAAGGTTCCAATCGGGTGTGATTAGGATGGGTGAATGAGTAAGTTTTTCCTTTAATAAGCTGAAAGCGAGATACACACTCATCATTAAACTCAAAATGGACATCCTTTTCCAAAAGTTTGGTAAGCGGTCGAGTGATCTTGGAAAAATCTTTTATGAAGCGCCGATAGAATCCCGCATGCCCCAAGAAGCTGCGAATTGCCTTGACGTTAGTTGGTGGTGGTAGCTTCTCTATTGTTTCAATCTTTGCTCTGTCCACTTCGATTCCCCTGGCTAGAGATTTTATGCCCCAAACACTATCCCCTCTTGCACCATGAAGTGACACTTTTCCCAATTTAAGGCAAGATTCGTTTCTTCGCACCGTATGAGTACCCTTTCCAAGTTCTTCGGACATGCGTCAAAAGAATCACCGAACACGAGAGAAGTCATCCATGAAGACCTCCATGACATCCTCCAAGTAGTTCATCAAAAATGGCTGTCATGCATCTTTGAAATGTGGTCGGTGCATTACATAACCCGAACGGCATCCTTCGTATGCAAACGTACCATAGGGGCATGTAAATGTTGTTTTCTCCCGATCTTCGGGGGCGATCGGGATCCGAAAATACCCGGACATGCCATCCAGAAAACAATAGAACCGATGACCTGCGAGACGCTCTAGCATTTGATCAATAAAAGGAAGAGGGAAATGATCCTTTCTTGTGGCGTCATTTAATCTTCGGTAATCAATGCACACACGCCAACCGGTTCTTGTACGTGTGGGTATCGGCTCGTTTTGCTCGTTCTTCACCACGGTCATACCCCCCTTCTTCGGCACAACTTGAGTAGGACTCACCCAAGCACTATCGGATATAGGGTAAATAATGCCCGCATCAAGGAGCTTCACCACCTCTGCTTTTACTACCTCCTTCATATTTGGATTAAGCCTTCGTTGAGGTTGGATGACTGTTTTATAGTTGTCTTCCATCGGAATCTTATGCGTGCAAAAGGATGGGTTTATCCCTTTGATGTCTGAAATCTTCCATGCAATAGCGGCTTTATGTGCTTTCAATAAAACCACCAGTTTTTCTTTTTGTGATGCGAGAGAGGTTGGAAGCAATGATTACCGGCAACTTCGACCCTTCGGCTAGGAAAGCGTACTCTAGATGGTCGGGTAATGTCTTCAATTCCAGCTCGGGGGGTTCTTCCACCGAAGGTCGTAATCGATTACCCTGTTTCGCTCAATTTCTTCGAAACCCTTGTGTTCATTTTCCGGTTCCTCCTCGAATACATCCAGCTCTGGTTGGGGCTGACGGGACAATCTCTAAATCTTCGGGATAGTCTTCTCGAATGCCAATGCTACAAATTTCGCCGCTAGGATTTGATCAAGCATCTTCTATAGAATCATCATCTCCATCTGAATTACTTTCTGTCATGATCATATTAAACTGTGCCATTGCTTCTTTCGGATTAACTTCAGGTTCTTCATTAAAAGAGAGGATTGCCGACTTATCAAATTGGTCTAGTAAGCTAGCCGGATATGCACCGTGATATAAATTCCCGAACCCAGTGATCGAGTCTTCGTGGCTCCACTTGTAAGTTGCAACTAATTGTTCTACCTTCTCTTCATTCGTCGCCATTACTTCCTTCAATGTCTCCAATATTTCCTTCGTATTGAACATAGTCCTTGGCCACAATAAAAGACACAAGATCGAGAAAATGAGAATAATGAAAGTAGAGAAGATGGAGTAGAAAAACAAGTAAAAATAAATGAATGGCTAAAGTAACAAAATACTAGCGTTCCTAATATCCTGTTCCCCGGCAACGGCGCCAAAAACTTGATGCGTCTCCGCAACAACACAACAGGGTGATGTGTGTCAACCCCTTGCGTTACCGCAAGTGCACGGGTCGTCAAGTAATAAAAGTGGACCCAAAGGGTCGGGTTGTCGAACCACGGGGAACGAAGTACTAGTAATAGCCCCTCTTTTGTTATCTAGCCTAATGAGTGTAGTATGTGATGATCTAATGGCCAACACTAAGAGTGTCACCACAAGTGCGCAGGAAATAAAAAGGAAAAGAGTTCTCAATCAATAAAAGTGAGGTATCCGGACAATGCTCCCCCTAGGACTCGGGTGTTGGATGTAGATTACAAGTGTTTCTAAACGAAGACAATGAGTCGTGGGTATCCAAAGGTATAACGGCCCCCGCCTCCGGGTCACCGATAACTAGTCCCCTATGAGGTCCCGGCGGAGAATTCTCTCGACGCCTCACACCACATATGACCGCTTAAAACTCTAGGGATCCCAAAGATATGACCAATTCCTAAAAGTAGATCTAACCCCGCCTCCCGGTGGAAGATCCCTAACCCCCTACGAGGTCCCGGCGGAGAATTCTCTCGACGCCTCACACCACATATGGTTGCTTGACACTTAGGGAATATGGAGATAGGAAATATCCGTCGGAAGGGAAAGGGGACACTCCGCTATCTCACGGCTCACCCTCTCAACCCTCTTTACTCTTGGTAATTCTAAACCTAGCGGTGATCTCTCTCTTCACTAGATTGAATAAAACATGCAAGGCAATTAATAATGAAATCAAAAGCACAAACAAGCATTATGAACTCAAGAGTAAAACTCAATCTGATAAATTCGAATAGAAACACAAAGTAAATCTAATGAAAATAAGAATCCTAGGGTTTACATGTCCGAATACCCTCTAGGGGTTTAGCTCTCCATGGAGCGAGTCACAAAACAAATAATAAATTCAGAAATAAGTTCCAAAGACATAAAGAATAACCCCCTTAAATCCGTGATGATAGTCTTGATGGGTAGTTTCCACGTCTGGATTGAATCCACTCCGAAGCTAGGTCGCCGATGGCTTCCTTGATGCTATGACGGAGGAGGAATCGATCCAAGTTGGTGAGGAAAGCTTCCCAAAGCCGCAAAGAACTCCTTCCAAGCCCTAGCCGCCTTGTCTCTCGAAAGTGGCCAAAAAGATCCCTAAAAATTATCACAAGGCGGCTTTTATAATTTGAATTCGGGGCTTTACGCGGGCATCCACACGGGCATCCACACGGGCATCCACACGCCCGTGTGGAAATTCCACACGGGCGTGTGAAGCACTCTGCTACAGTACTGCTACAGTAAACTGCTACAGTACTTTTGCTACAGTAAATGCTACAGTGATTTTTCCCCGAAGTCTTCCTTGGAGTCCACACGGTCGGGCACACGCTCGTGTGGTAGGGTGTGTGGCTTTCTATGCTTTGAAATCCTCAAGAACCTTCTTCTGCTTTGTACGGAAGCTGGGACATGGGTGTACTACTGCCTTTGTGCCCTTTCGGTTTGTGTAATGACTTGTACTCCTCCGAAAGTTGGCAACACCCCCATGCATATGAACACAGCTTCTGATTGTGGTCTTGAAACGTGTCATCACACCCTATCTTTGCTTCTTCCTGTATATCATGTCTCCAAAGCCCTGTTTGCACAAAAGAACACAAAACACACCTTGTTAATGCTAAAACCTGATAAAAGTGATGCTCAATGCATATAAACTGATATTATAAAATATATATAATCAAACACTTATCAGAGGGACAATAATTTGTTGATATCAATTGCAGCTATTTTAGATCCAAGGAATAAGATGACTTTGGTTGAGTGGGCTTTCCCTTTTTTCTATTCTATGTATGATGTTCCAAACAAAATGAGTTTTGTTCGATCATCTCTTTACAAGCTTTATAATGAGTATGTGGAAGCTTTCAAGGCCAAGAGTGACATGGATACTCAAAGTCAACTTTCTGCTCCTACAACTTCTTCTTCATCCATTGCTAGTGTTGGTAGATCAAGAGGAAGGGCTGAATTTGATAATTTCATTAGAAATGTGGGTTCTTTTCAATTGATAAAGTCAGAATTAGATGTGTACTTGGAAGAAGGTGTTCACATACACAATGAGAGCATTGATCCTCCATTTGATGTCTTGGAGTGGTGGAAAGCTAATTATTTGAAGTTTCGGGTTTTGTCAAAGATGGCTTGTGATGTTCTATCCATACCAATAACCACAGTATCTTCTGAGTCGGCTTTTAGTACGGCCAAAAGAGTTATTGAGTCGCATCGTGCTTCATTAGCACCTGCTACAGTTGAAGCATTGATGTGTGGTGGAGATTGGTTGAGAGCTCATTATGGGATTCAAAGAAAAGAAAAAGTAAGTAAGAGTAATATATGTTTCTTATTTTTTTTAAGTTAATTATATGTAAGATCATTTTTAATATTTTTTACATTTTGTAGGAGAAGAAGGAAGTCCTTGAATTTTCTTTAAAATGAAGGCATCTTTGACAATACGACAATTAGTAATCAATATCGGTATGAGTACTACATTTTGTTTTGAATTTTACATTTTCTATTTGTGATTAACACTATTTTATCTTTTTGTTTTAGGTAATTATGCTTTTGTCAAGATGCTTAGACTTGTGAGTTTGTTTGGAGTGTGATGAGTTTGCTTAGAAGGAAGGCTCAAGTGTTCTTATGGTTTGTTATTTAAGTGATTATTGAACAAATGCTTGTTATTTCAATATGGATGAATTACTTGTATTGGATTCTATATTGTTGTTTATGTCAAGATTATGTTTGAATTTGTCATTTCATATTTTCAGTTTATCTATTGCAATTGATGATTTATTTTAATGTAAAAAATGCATAAGTATATTATTTGTGAATATATAGGTTCTATTCTTCATAAACGAGCTTTGTGAACGAGCTTTCTAAATGAGCTCCATAAACGAGCTTTGTAAACGAGCTTTGTAAATGAGCTCCATGAACAAGCTTTGTAATCCATGAACGAGCTTTGTAAATTTGATAACACGAGCTCAAATGAGCTTCTAAACGAGTATTTAAATGAACTCGAGCTTGAACGAACTAATAAACAAGCTTTCTTGAGTCGAGCTTGAGCCGAGCTCGAGTTCAATAATTCCTCAAACGAGCCGAGCTCAAACAATATTTAAAGCTCGATTCGAGGCACGAGCCGAGCTTGAGCTCATCTTTTTAGTCATGAGCCGAGCTTGAACACATAAAGGCGCGGCTCGGCTCGGCTCGAATACAACCCTAATTTCAAGCTTCTGCCACTCAAGAATTTGGGTGGCAGCTTACTTCAATTTTTTTTTTATTTTTTATTTTTTTCTGTATTTATTAGTTTAATAGTTTAATAAATTTTAGGTCATTAATTTATAATTTTAGTCTAGTTTTAACCCCATAAAATATATATCATTATAAAATTTGTATTTAAAATTTCATATTTTAATAAAATTAATAAATTATAATTTAAGTTTATTTTTTAATTAATAATAACAAAAAATTGGAGAAAATAATACAAGAAATATAAATTCATTAAAATTAAAACAAATTATGTGAAGAATAAAATAAAAACATAGAAAGTAGCCATAACATAGATTACCATCAACAACAATAAAAAAAACCACAACATACAAAATACAACTAATGAAGTTGAAAGTAGATGGGGTTGAGAGTCTAGTATGTTATCTCCACTTCCACCGATATTGCCGAAAAACTCATTAAACATATTAGATCCGGTAAGAGGGTGGTTGTTGAAAATGCCTTATTTTCTGTAAAATTTCTTATTGTTGTGCTTGTATACAAGCACGAATATTTGGATCGGTGATAGAATTCAAATCTCGCATCACAATTTTGTCCTTATATCTCATTTGTTGAAGAGCAAGATTTTTGCTCTGCATTTCTAAGAACATTTATCGATCTGCATTAGTCTTCTCAAGCATCTCCATAATCTTTGAGTTACCATCCTTTAGGTGACAATGAGAAGATGCCAGTTTGTCATCCGTTTTCTTATTTAGTTTGGCTTTCTTTTGTCCGATTGGGCGTTCAGAAGATGTGCCACCAACACCATCATCTAAGTTAAGAGAAAATTGAGAAAGTCTAGGAGATTCCGGTACTTGTGATTTGGGTGTGGGATTTTCAAATTCTGATGATACATAATCAAATGTATGCTTTCGAGCAAGTTGTCTAGATGTCATAACATTAAACTTCTCAAAGTTCCTCATAATGTGCCACACATGATCAAACTTGAACCTTTTCTTGTAGTTAGAATCATCCAAAAGCATCTTCTTTACTCGGTTCATCTGTAAACAATTTTAGAGTTAAGTATTTATAAAATATAAATTGATGAAGAATAAAATATATAAAATACTGACAATATCTTCGTTTGATGCACTACTTGGATTCAAGATTTCAACTTGTCTAATACATCCGTTTAATTTTTTCACTGCCTTTTTCTATTGTTTGCATCCTACATTGTAAAGACCGAGCAAAACGTTTCACCCAATATTTATCTCTTGTCAAATTGTATTTTTTCTCCATTCGAGCCCATAATTGCTCCCAAACTGGTTCGTACCAATAATGGGGGTCTTGAGTCGTTTCCATGTAAATTTCACAGGGGTGGACATCTTCATAAAGAGAGTACCCCGCACTACAAGATTGTTTAGACATTTTTCGTGGGTTACAATAAAAGTGATATTTTTTTATACTTTTAGTTGAACTGAGAGATGACATGAAGTTGTTTATATAGGCAATAAAATAATTGAATAATGTGTCACCTTATCTTCTTACCAACCGTTGGATGGATTTCATCTGCATTAACTCCATTGGATTTGAATTCATCTTATGACACCTTATCTTCACACATTTCCCTATGCCAGAAGATAAGGAATTTGCATCAACTATCGGATGGATTTCATATGCATTAACTCAGTTGAATTTGATTTCATCTTATCACACCTTATTTTCACACATTTCCCCATGCTAGAAGATAAGGAATTTGAATAATGTGCTACTTTATCTTGTTACTAACCGTCGGATGGATTTCATCTACATCAACTCTGTTGGATTTGAATTCATTTTATCACACCTTATCTTCACACAATTCCCCAGAAGATAAGGAATTTGAATAATGTGTCACCTTATCTTCTTACCGACTGTTGGATAGATTTCATTTGCATTAACGCCATTGGATTTGAATTCATCTTATCACACCTTATCTTCACACACGTCCCCATGCTAGAAGATAAGGAATTTGAATAATGTGCCACTTTATCTTCTTACCCACCGTTGAATGGATTTCATCTGCATCAACGTCATTGGATTTGAATTCATCTTATCACACCTTATTTTTACACAATTCCCCATGCCAGAAGATAAGGAATTTGAATAATGTGTCACCTTATCTTCCTACCTCGGATGGATTTCATCTGCATCAACGCCATTGGATTTGAATTCATCTTATCACACCTTATCTTCTTATTTTATAACATTAACATCAAAATTTTCTTATAAATTCACCTTTTTTTTTATCATTCTTTCTATTAATATCCATTTATACAACATATAGACATATACTTAAAATGAATTACAACATTGGAGGAACGTCGAATACTGAAAATAACATATTATATATTGTCGTCATCTTCTAATGATGATGATAATATGTTATAGATGTATGATCTCTTTTCAACGGAAGAGAAAGCAATGCATCATGTTATTAAAAATAATAATATGATATTAGAGTTAACCATCAGCCACATGAATAACCGTTGCACCCATGGTTGCTCTATTCCAGACCATGTTGCTATCAATCGTGATCGTGAAGCAACAGATTGCAATTTGTGGAATGATTACTTTTTGAAAAATCCACGATATAATGATAAAATGTTTCGCCGAAGATATCGAATGTCACGAAGTTTGTTTCTTCACATTGTGGAGGCAGTTAAGGACCATGATGGGTACTTCCAACAATGATGTGATGGTCTTGGTCGAGTTGGGTTATCTAGTTTACAAAAAATTACTATTGCTTTTCGAATATTGGCATACGGTCTAGTTGCTGATGCTACAGACGAATATATCAAAATCCGTGAATCAAATGCAATTGAAAACTTGAAAAGATTTTGTTGAGCCATCGTAGAGATTTTCATTGTGTAATATCTTAGATCACCTAATGCTAATGATATTGCAAGACTCTTACAAATTGGAGAACAACGTGGCTTTCCAAAAATATTAAGAAGTTTGGACTGCATGTATTGGAAGTGAAAAAATTGTCCTACAGCATAGATTGAACAATATAGAGAAAGGTATGGATGTACAACCATTATTCTTGAAGCAGTAGCGGACTATAATCTTTGGATATGGCACGCTTATTTCGGTATGCCAGGTACCAACAATGACGTAAATATTTTAAAGTCTTCTAACTTGATCTCCAACCTATAGGACAAGGTATTGCTCCTCCTGCTCAGTAAGTCATTCAAGGTAATGAGTACCATATGGGATATTATTTAGCTGATAACATATATCCAAAATGGTCTAGTATTATTGTACAAACTATTCATCAACCACGAACTCCAAAGAAGACATATTTTGCAATGAGACAAGAGGTATGCAGAAAAAACGTCGAGATGGCATTTGGTGTTCTACAATCTCGTTTTGCAATTATGGCAGGACCAACACGGTTTTGGAGAAAAGATGTCTTACACGACATAATGATTGCATGCATTATTATGCACAACATGATAGTCGAGGATGAACGAGATCTCAATGCACCAATCATGAATATGAGCGAAGTACCGACCCTAGTAGTTGAATTGGTACAAAATGAAGATGCTCGATTTGAACAATTTCTTCATCATTACAGGCAAATTAAGGACAAAGACGCTCATATTGCACTTCGCAATGCATTGATTGAACATTTATGATTGCGTTATGCAAATTCAGAAGATAATTAGAAACTTGTGTGCTACTTTAGTTTCCAATAATGAGTTGTTTTACAATCTGGCTTATTTGTATGTCATGTTTTTATTAATTAATTAATGCAATGTTTCCATTTGTATTTTTTATCGATCAGGTTTTTATTTTTTATTCAAATACTCACTAATATTTTTATTTTATATTTAATAAATATAAAAGATAAAAAATTAAAAGTAAAAAAGAATTAAAAGATAATTAAATTTATTAAAGGTAGGAATATATAATTCGTGAAGTGCGAAGAATATTCTTAAAATATTCTGTTTTAGAGTTAAAAATAGAGTTGCTGATCGGAGAAATTTTCACTATATAAGCTATATTTTTGTATATTGAAGCTTCAAATATAGAGTTTTGGGTTGGAGATGGCCTAACAATAAAAAATACATCCTCCTGTGAAAAGAATAAAATAGAATTGCAAGTGCATCTCAAGCTATCAACGCAAGATTGGGATATTTATTTTGAGAATTCTTCCACCATTGTAAGATATTAAAAGTTGTCTCCGAATGTTTACATGTATGCTCCAAGTACTTCGATCTCCACCTCAGTTTTATTTGCACTACTTATACTTATGCAACTCGTAATCCCTTTCGAATTAGCTATTTATATGATTTCCAAAGTATAATAGATAGGAATACAGTAAAAACCAAATCGGATATGGATACCGATTTTCATTTTCTCTTGACTAAAATTCGATCCGGCTTTCATTTTAAAAATTAAAACCGGGTCCTTGAAAAATTCCAATACCAGGTTGGATCATCAAATACAGAATTTGTTTTCTATCCCCTAAACATAATTAACTAGTTATTGCTACCAAAGTATCCAAAATATATTTTGCAAAGTAGTTAAATCAAAATATTAAAATTATATGTGCAAACCAATAGTTGTCTTTTTTTTCTTAATTACTGTATAGCTTACTACACGCATAAATATAAACCAAGGACTTTTCTTTTGGGTATGTGAAGTCTTGATTAGTGTTTATTTTTCAAGCCCAAGATCCATATGAAAATTTTGATTATGATTTATCTTTTTTTCATAAATAACCATGTTATTTTCTTTCTAAAAATATCTTATATATATGCTTATTATTTTTTTCCTATAAATAGCTCTGTATTTGTAAAACCCTAATTTACTGTGAGTGAAATAAACTGATATTAGTGCGGCCGTGGATGTAGGTTTTTAAGACTAAACCACGTAAAATTTTTGTGTTTGTTTATGTGTGTGTGTTCTCTCTTCTTATCATTGCTTAAATGACTCAATCCTCAACACTTTGATCAAATAATTTGATTCCCTACCATTTTTATCCAGTGGTATGCTGATCTCCTATTCCCTATAGATAATTTATCCAATGGCACTCTTATTTAGTACATGGGAAAGTCCCTTACTTCCCCTGAAAAATAAAACAAGAGAATGATTTTGCCATGTTTGGTAGAGTGTTATTTTTGGAAAATGAGATTACTCCATTAGGTTTAGAGAAAGTGATTCCCTTAATATCTTGTTGGAAAGTTCGGTTCCTATGGGAATGGAAACTGAATATGTGTGCTTTGACCAAACTACCATCACTTGTTTTTTAAAATTACATCATTGCCATTAAGGTTTTTTTTTAACACCTCAACGACCAACTTCAAACCTCTTTTTACTCCTTTTCTCCAAGACAACCGTCCGAGCATCCCAACTTGATCATCCGAAGAAAGGTTTTCACTTCAATCTTTGCTCACGTACATGATTCAATCATTAGAAAGTTTAAGTAACATGATTTCAAAATTTAAACGTAGGAATTTAATTTAAACGTTTGAAACTATTTAAAATTAATTTCTTTTGGAGTTAGTAAACTTCTCAAGTTCCAAACTTAGTTGAATTTCTAAAAGTGGAACTTGTTAAAAATCCTAAAATAATTAATCAACTTCCAAATTCCAAGTCCTCAATTTCCATTCACTATTACATTTTCCAATCATTGTTGCTGTGGTCGTTAGCAATTACTGCTTCAATTGCAGATATTTAAGAAATAAAATTAAGAATAAGTATGTATCAGCTTCTAAATATAGTGTTCTCTCTTTCTTTTGAAATTTTAAATAATTATTTAAATAAAATTCAGTAAAATTTTCCAAATTAAAATGTTTAAATAAAAAATATCTCTCAAAATTTTATTAAATATATATTCATTTTAATATGCTAGTGATAATGCCATTAATTCCCATGCTGAAAGTGAGAGTTTGATTTACTTTCAAAGCACGAGTGAGAATTCAAAGTATGTGTGGCGTGGTTTGTGCATATTGTTTTAAAACAATTACAATAAAAAATCCAAAATATTACGTTAGAAAATAACTTTTGCACAAGAAACTACAATTTCTCTCTTGACCACAGTTTTTTGTATTCTTGTTTTTTTATGAATTGTGTTTGCTTGCTCTCTATTTTTTCCTATTATTATTTTTGTCAATTGTATATTATATGTTACGGTTTAAATCTATGTTTGGTCCCTGTAGTTAGGTTCGGGTACTCTTTTAGTCCCTCTATTTCAATTTGACCGCTGGAAGTCCTTTTAGTTTTCAGAATGGGAAATGTTGGTCCCTCAGTCGGATGCCGTTAGGTTTTCCGTTAGATCGCCCTATGACGTGGCATTTTTTATTATTTCATCAACTTAACAACCTTTTTAACTGAAGTGATCCTGTGTTTTATAGGTGCCTACATGATTATGTTAACGGATTCAGATCCGCTAACAACCCAAACCCGAGAAAATAAACCATTTGCTTATCAGTTAAGTTGGTTGTTAAGTTGGTGAAATAATAAAAAATGCCATGTCATAGGGACATCTGACGGAAAATCTAACGGCATCCGACTAAGGGACCAACATTTCCCATTCTGAAAACTAAAGGGACTTCCAGCGGTCAAATTGAAATAGAGGGACTAAAAGGGCACCCGAACCTAACTACAGGGACCAAACATAGATTTAAACCTATATGTTACTCTTTTTTCTCCTAATGCGACTTGTATGACTCTTCTTTTGACCTTCAATACATGTGATTTAACCATTGGTAAAATATAAATTATTTAATAAATTTTGATGGATATATTTTTATTTTAAAATAAAAACATTTACTTAATTTTTTTCAAAATATAACTATTTAAAAAGTCACAATACAGACCACTATTTCTAAAGATCAATAATAACTTCAAACTGATAATAGAAAAATATATTTGTACATTTAAGGTCCGTTTGATTCGCATAAAGATATAACACAAGAGTACAACATAGTACAAGTGCTTGTTCTGCACTATGTTTGATATTTAAAGGACAATACACAATTATTTGTATTGTTTTTCTTTTAATTGTGATAAGTACAAGATAAATAAATATAAAAGTACTGTGATACCCTTTATATATTCTATATTAGTAAGTAATAAAAAAAATTCATGAAAGATAATATTTTAAAATTACCTAATACAAATATATTTTAAAATTTTCCAAATGCATTAAAGCATAATTATTCACGTAAAACATATTAAAAATTTTGCTAACATTTCATTTTGTTAGAGTCATTAATTTAGGATTAGCATGTCAAACGATGGAGGATTAGGGCAGTGGGGTGAGGTTGAGATGTGATCTTGGATATTTATTGTAATTTTTATATTTGAAGTGGGTAAAACTGATTTTTTCGTTATGTTGTTCCATAACTTAAAATTTATATCATGAGTTTGATGAGATAAGTTTTTTTCAATTTGTGTTATACTCAAACATATTATTGTACTGTACCCAAACACATTTATAAATCAAACAAGGGAAGAGAGTTTAGACTGTTTAGTCCCTTGTTTTTTCGCGAATGAAACCAACCTTTAGAGGGGGCAACTCAATTCTGTGATTTTGTAGGTGTATATATGCAAACATCTCATACTTGCAAACAACCCAAACCCTATTCTAGACATGGCCACTGTTCAGGAACCGTCGGTTCCGGTTCCTGAACCGCCGGTTTCGGTTCAAAAAAATCTTGAACCGGAACCGAACCGCCTGGGCAAGGTTCTTGACGGTTCCGGTTTGGTTCCGGTTCCCGTTCTAGCGGTTCGGTTCAACGGTTTCGGTTTGGCGGTTCAAACTGTTCAGTTTTTTTTTCAAACTAAATAATTCAATATTTCAAATTAAATAAACACAAAAATACAACAATTAATTTAATATAATATTTTATTAAAAAAAATAAAAGTATTAATAATTCTTGATATAAAAGTATTAATACAAAGTTTGGCAATACTATTTTAAAGACACAGAGTTCGGTTTCTTATAAATGCTCTGAATTGTACTATTTCAAAGACAATACAAATAAGCAATTCAATAATATTTCAATTAGTATTAAAAATTGAGATTAATCTCTATTAAATCAATTAGTTATAACTACTCCTTATTAATTAAATTATTTTAATAAATCCATATTTAATTTGTTACAAATAATTTCTGGCATAATCAATTAGTTATAACTTATCTCATTGCATGAGTAACAAAGTTTGGCATGACACAATGCATGTAAGTCGGACTAATGTTACGAATCAAACTTAGTGGTCATAATCGGGTAATCAAGTTCAAGTGTTCAGAATCAGACCTAATCAATTTAGTTAATATCTTTAAACATGAAATTAAATTAATAAATTATTAATGATATTAACAAAATAAAGACATAATATATATATATATATATAAAGCTGGAACCGCCGGTTTAACCGGTTCGAACCGCCGGTTTGAGCACCGGTTCGAACCGCCGGTTGAACCGCCGGTTCCACGGTTTTCAAATTCTGAAACCGAAACCGAACCTTATATGAAGGTTCCGGTTCCGGTTTTTTGACGGTTACGGTTTTGCCGGTTCCGGTTCGGTTTTTGACGGTTCGGTTCCGGTTCAGTTCCACGGTTTCGGTTCAAAATGGCCACGTCTACCCTATTCAAAACAAGTAAAAACAGCTTCTTTGATAACTCCCCAAACCGAGAGAGGCTTCGAGAGCGTGCTGCGGCGTCGCTGGCGAGATCTCCGCCCGGGCAAGAAGAACCTTCGAAGCTGGTATAGAGTGGCAAAGATGGCAGAGAAGCAGGGGTTGCGCTTCAATAACAGACGGGTCGAAGGCAGGGACAAGGTCGGGGAGCCGAAGGACCTTAAACTAAAGTCGAGGAAATTGAATCCCGTGAACACCACTTGTTACGTTCAGGTGAGGACTGTAAAGTTGAATTATGGATTTGGTTTGAATTCTGGGGGTTGGATTTGATTTTCTCTGTAAATTTGGTTTCTTTTTGAAGATTTTAGGTACTGGGATGGATACACAAGATACTTCGCCTTCGGTTTTGCTGTTCTTTGACAATCAGAGATTTATATTTAATGCTGGTGAGGTAATGCGTAAATATTTTGTGCTGCATATACTTTTTTCCTTCTCAATTGATGATTTTGTTTTTTTTCTAATTGAAATGAATTGCAATTGGATGAGAAAATATATTCGAAATAATTGATTTCTTGAGCCTTCTTACCTTGTTCTATTGTTCTATCTCATGGATTTTGTATGGTAACTTTTAGACTTTGTTCTAAGCTTTACACTGGTTATATTATGTCACGCGTTAATTTTGATGGTAGTCATAATTCATAAGAAGATATTGTTAAATTTATAATTATCACCTTTTTTCTCGGCTAAAAATTCTCATAAAAGCTTATTTTTGGAAGTATTGAGAAGGGCCATCTTGCTATGGGCAAGTTATTTTGAGATTCAGCAATTAATGATATGCTTGAATGTATTTATCTTAATTTACATTGCACTCTTTTCTCCGTTGCATAAGTCTCAAAGCAACTCGTATATGGTAAGATTGACCTTATCATGATATTTTCTATGAGAAACTCCTGCTATGTTAGAATTTTTACGCATTCTCTTGAATAAACTCCTTTTTTCTCTATCTTGTATCCTAAGATAGAAATTAACATGTTATAAGGCCATCAGTTGTCACTTATTCTAGGCTTATATATTAGTATTAAGAAATGACATTCCTGAATTTCTTATACTAGTAACTGCCCAAATATTTTTTACTCAAATGAACCCACATTATCGCAGCTGTGGAATGACTCACTATCCATTGCATCCTAGCATCATCTTCGGGTTTTATATTTGTAATTGCTTTTTCACTTGGCCTAAAATGCACACCTATTATATAAATAAATTTCATTTAGTGCAATTTCTCTCCAGAACATCAACTTATAATATTCTCTAAATGACTTTTTCTTGCTTCAGGGATTGCAACGTTTTTGCACTGAGCACAAGATTAAGTTATCTAAGGTATGTGAGGATACATTTTTTACTTTATTAGAACAATTCATCCTGTCTTTTATATATAAATATTTTCTTGTGCATTGCAGACATGAGAATGATGCCATTCAACTGATATGGCAGTTGATTATATTTATTTTCAAATTATCACTATACCTCTTGTTTTGAAATGCAGACATTTACTTTATACTTATCTTTATCTGCTTGTTGTTTGTCAGATTGATCACATATTTCTTACTCGGGTTTCCTCAGAAACTGCTGGTGGACTTCCAGGTTTGCCACTTGTTTGGGTTTTATCTCAGCATTTCAAAATGTTTCAAAATCTGGAAATTCAGGGTTTTTTCATTAAAGTGACTTGTACTCATTTTGTTATATCATTAGAGTGTATTTTTCAGTTTTAATTTTATTTTGGAAAAATTTTAAAGAAGCATTAAGAGATAGATAGAGTAAGTGGGTAAAAATAGAGAAAATAGTTAGATCAAGTGGGTTGTCAGCCATATAAATAAAAAGAGGTGGTTAGGAATTGACATTTATGGCTGCAGAGGGAAAATAGACAGTATGTAGTGAAAAACTCGGATCGGGGCTAAAAAAAAAAAAAGAAATAGCGAGCTATTAGGCATGTCAAGAGTATGAGTGTAAAGTGAAAGAGAGAGAATGGATTAGGGATAGAGAGAAAGTAGGGTTACAAGTAGAAGAAACTGTGGTACAAAGAACGTGGTTTAGAGATAAATGTGAGTTCTGCAGAGATAAATGGGGCATAGAAAATGTGGGGTGTGAGGCAGCAAGAAAATCTCAGCTTTTGGGGTTAGAGAGGATATAGGAGATGAGAGTTTGAGAGGGACATTCAAGGTTTGGTGGCGAGCTATGACTCAGAGAAGAAAAACTATAGGGAGCTGAAGAGGACATGGGTAGTGCACTGGTGAGAGAAAATTGGGTTGGAGAGTAATGAGAACTGAGAAAGGGAATGGATTTGTTAAGTAGATAACAGAAGTAGGGGGAGGTAGCAAAGGTGTGACTGATGTTTGCAAAATTGAAAATGGTAGTAGAGATCAAATTTTAAGAATTTTCTCAAATTGGTGTTTTTAAGAAATGTTTTCTGAAAATGATGAATGTCCCTTTAATCAATTTTTTTGTTTCCATTTAAAATGGAAATGGAAAATAAGGCAAACAAACAGCCTCTAATATTTTTTAAATGTGACTTTAGACACTCAACCGGGGAGGCATGTTGTTTTTTACAATGGTACTTTCAAAATTCTTGACTAATAATGCTCATTATTCGCTGCTACTTTACAGGTCTGCTGCTTACTTTAGCAGGTATGGGGCAGGATGGAATGTCTGTGAGTATTTATTTTTTCCTACAAATTTCTGTTAAATATAGGTTTGAAGAAAGCTACATGTAACATATTGCAAATGGTTGCAGCCTTCCTTATCAGCACATTCTTAGCATTTTTCCATTTTTAGGTTAACATATGGGGCCCATCTGATCTCAACTATTTGCTTGATGCAATGAAATCATTCATCCCCAATGCGGCTATGGTTCACACACACAGCTTTGGTGAATCAACAGATGGTGAAAATTCTACGTCTTCTGGTTCACAAGTGAATGAGTTGATAGACCCTATAGTTCTCATTGATGATGAAGTGGTCCGGATATCCTCAATTTCCTTGAGGCCCATCACTAATATGGAGTTGGTAGATATATGTCACTCTAATGCATCTGGTACGAATCCCTTGATTAGTAGACATAATACAACTCGATTACAGTATCCTTTGATGCACTGTTCACAAAACACAAATGCAACAAAAGTATCTTCAATAAAGCCCGGTGATGTTGCTGTTATTTATGTTTGTGAATTACCTGAAATCAAGGGGAAGTTTGACCCAGCTAAGGCTGCGGCCCTTGGACTAAGACCTGGACCAAAGTATCGGGAACTGCAACTGGGGAATTCTGTTATGTCTGACCATCTTGACATTATGGTAAGTAATTTGAGAGCTCATAAATATTTAAGTTGCCTTTATTGTGGTGGCCATTTCTTATTCAGAACATATTGCAATTTCTTCTTTATTCTGTTTATTTGTCAATTCTTTTGTAGGTTCATCCTGGTGATGTTCTTGGTCCTTCATCACCTGGGCCAATTGTCCTAATTATTGACTGCCCTACTGTATTTCATATTCCGGATTTGCTGTCGAAACAATCCCTTAACTGCTACTATGTTGACTCTGTTGATATTCCACTGGAGAATATCAAATCCTTGAGTTGTATAGTTCACATGGGTCCAGCTTCTGTAACTAAGAGAGCAGAGTACCAGAAATGGATGAAAAAGTTTGGCAACACCCAGCACATCATGGCAGGGCATGAAATGTAATGTTTGGTTTACTAAGCTGTGTTTTTGCTGTTGCTGCTTTACTAGTCTCTTTCAATAACATGTCACAAATTTGTGTCTGAAGTTCTTATTACCGTTTGAATTTTAGTGGAGAATAGCCTCTCTGGAACATATAATATGAGTTTTGAGATGTGGGCCTAGATAATAAAGTTTTGATAGTCAACAGGGCTCTTAGTTTCTCTTTTTCTCTGGTTACTCTTGTACAACTCTTACTTGTAAAAGACTGCCTAAACGTAAGATGGATCATTATCAAACAAAAGCAAAAACATGGGCTGCTGTCTTTTTATCATCAATATTTGTATGGTAAAAAGCAATGTTATACTGGATGACCTAGGGTTTGTTTTATATACATATACGTTGTGTCTGAAGCATCTCCTCCAGGAAAGTTGTGCTTATAAGTTAGAATGATTTATAATGAAGTAGAAGCCAATAAATGATTGCTGTGGTTGGTTTAGCTGTTATAGAGATTAAATGGGTTTAGATTTGGGGAAAATTGAAGCAAAGGAAAGGTAGAAGGGAGAAAATTATTTTCCCTTTTCTTTTTGTTAGATGAAGAAAATAAGATAGACTAATGATGGATAATGTATTCTCAAGATTTTCTTATTTGTCTGCCATTCTATAGCTCTTTCTTTTCTTTCATTTTCCTCTGTTTCTTTCCTCAATCCAAACACATTTTAAAAATCAACATAGAAATGTCATTAGAAATTAATGAGCAGGATATATGGAGTATCCTAAATATCCAGAATTGTTGTTTTGCATTACTCCATTCCCCTTCCAGAAAAGCTGTTGTTATAAATTTTTAAAAATTTTTGGATGTTTATATTTTGAGTATGCATTTATCTTGTAAAGTGCATATGTTACACCATAGCATGCTGCGTGTCGCTATACTATCTGTTATTGTTGGTTTGCCATATACTATTTTTAATGTGTTTAGAATTTTGTTGAGCCAGCTTTATTTGAGGCTCCAGTTATTGCAGGTTGTTGGCACTGTCTCATAAAATTCTTAGAGTTTCTTGGGCTGCATGTTTGTAATGCTTCTATTGGTAGATTTTGCTTCACTAACCCTTTCATTAAACAACAACAGGAAAAACATGGAAATTCCTATTCTCAAATCTAGTGCAAGAATTATGTCAAGACTCAAATATTTGTGCCCTCAGCTTTTCCCTGCTCCAGGATTAAGGTTTGTTAATCAAACAAACAGCCTATGTATGACTTCTGATGGTTCATGTGAGGTTTGTATGTGTTTAAAATGGGTTCAGTTCACATGGTTGCTCTATTGGTCATGTTGAGATTATAACCATTTACAAATTATCTGTTCTTTTCCAGGATCCGTTTTCAATTCTCTGTAGAAGCATTCGTGCTGAAAATCTTCTCAAGGTATAAAATGCACTTCAAGCTGTACAAACGGTTTATCTCATTTATATTTTCTAATTTATAGACTCCCAAAAGCCTATCCTTATTTGTGTTTTGTCTTGCTAAAGTTCCAACCTCCTGTGTCCATGACAACTAGTTGTGGTCTAAAGAATGTTTGTCAATGCCAAATTCACTGTAACTGCTAGCATTTTAGCCATTTTTGGTTACTCGAATATGAATCTGTTGGGTGTCTGAGAAAATTTGGTCAGTATAATGGAAGAGTATTCCTTATAGATAATTGATTAATTAACATTTGTTACATCAGCATTGACTTGACTTTTTACCCTTGAGTAGTGAACCAATATATGCGACCTGCTTTTGTGTACTTTTGATTGTATGGCTAATTCTATTTGTTGCCATGCTTTCTGATGTTTACTTTATAAGAATTAGACATAGAGTATTTATACTTGACTCATTTTCATGTCTGCATTTCAGTTTCATTTGCGTCCCTATTCTCAAATGGGCTTGGACAGATCCGCTATTCCTAACCTGCTTAATCCTACAGAGGTTGTAAATGAGCTCATTTCAGAAATTCCGGAGATAGTAGATGCTTCCAAAGAAATCAGTCAGTTATGGGAGGAAAATCATTTTATTTGTCCAGATGATTCTGTAGATTTGCTTGAAGAACCATTGATAAGTAAAGAGTCATCTGTTCCCAGATCAAATGTCAGCGGACAAGTCGCAGTGGCATGTATGAGTGACTTCTCCTGTCCAGATCGAAGGCAGGACAATATAAAAAATCATTCTGATATTCCTACTTGCTTGAGGAACATATCAAGGGAAGATATGGAGATCATTTTTCTGGGAACAGGTTCGGCACAGCCTTCCAAATACCGCAATGTCAGTTCTGTTTTTGTTAATCTTTTCTCAAGGGGGAATATACTTCTTGATTGCGGTGAAGGAACCTTGGGGCAGCTCAAAAGAAGGTAATATGTTGATAATATGTTTCCCATTACAGTGTTATATGTTGATATTTCTTTGTATTTTATGAAGTTTGACAACAAGCTTGTCCTGAAATGCAGATTTGGTGTAAGTGGTGCTGATGATGCTGTGAAGAATTTGAAGTTTATATGGATATCCCACATTCATGCAGACCACCATGCTGGTCTGGTTAGAATACTTGCTCTCAGATTTCAATTGCTGAAAGGCGTACCTCATGAACCTTTGCTTGTAATTGGGCCAAGGCAGCTGCAGAAGTTTCTGAATGCTTATTCTCGACTTGAATATCTCGATGTGCAGTTCTTGGATTGTAGGCATACTTCAGAAGAAACAATGAACTCTTTTCTGCATGGTCAGAGTTTAGGTGAAAACTTCTATTCTGAGCACACAAACAAGAAGGATAATATCTCTGCAAACCAACACTTTGATCAGTGCAACAAAATTCAAAATGCTCTGGACAGACCTGGAAGCTGTGTGGTTGATGCCAACGCAGTTCTGCCAGTCTTAACGAAACTGAAGGCAGTACTATCTGAAGCAGGTTTGGAAGCGTTGTACAGCGTCCCTGTTGTGCACTGTCCACAGGCATTTGGTCTTGTTTTAAAAGCTAGTGGGAGAAAAGATGGAGTCGGAAAAATTGTACCAGGTTGGAAACTTGTTTATTCTGGTGATACCAGGCCTTGCCAAGCATTAATCGATGCGTCTTCTGATGCAACCGTTCTTATACATGAGGTTAGGCCACTTGCTAGTGCTGTTGATGTTGTGTCATCCATTACTTTTGCTTATGTTTTTAAATATCTATCTATTTTTGTTTGATCTACTTGCCCAATTGTGTATGTTATGTTAAAACTTAATTCCGATCTCAAAATAAGACCCTCAAGCGTTGTGTTTTCCAACTCTTTTAAAAGAGACTTATCCATCAATATCTCTTTTACAGGCAACATTTGAGGACAGCTTACAAGACGAAGCAATTGCAAGAAACCATAGTACGACGATGGAAGCCATTGGAGTTGGTACAGCGGCTCGAGCATACCGTATTATCCTCACACATTTTAGTCAAAGATACCCAAAAATTCCGGTTTTGGATGAGGCTTGCATGTACAACACTTGCATTGCCTTTGACCTGATGAGCATCAATCTCGCCGATTTGCCTTTGCTACCGAAGGTCCTTCCCTACCTTAAAGTCCTCTTCAAAGACCAAATGGGAGTTTTAGAATCAGATGAAATTCTTGATGCTGCTCTCCAGTGATATCATTGTCTTCATCATGTGGTATTTTTTAAATTTTGTGAATTATCGAATTGTGTTGGCAAAATGATTTGGATAGTCCCGGCTTAGACAGACCATTTTTTCCTTTTCATTGAACTTATTTTGAGGCGCTGAACTGCAACAGGGCAATTGAGTTATGTCATCAGTCTTAAATTTCCAAGGTTGATAATTTTTAAACACCCTGTGTTGCAAATGACACGGGTGAAGGGGAAGGCAAGCACCAGAGGAGAAGCAGCCGCCAGAATTTGGGAAGCCTGGGCTGCAAATATCAGGATTTTGTGATGATGAAGTGAAGCATTATTAAGAGTTTGATTAGTACTGGATTAGCCTTGGTATTATTATATGGATTAGTTGTAATTTTTGGTATCATGGTTGTTAGAGGAGGCACTGTCATTGAGAGGAATGTCCTGGCACACACAGTGTTTGTTGAAATGCCTTTATGGCAAGTTTGTTACTGAAATGATTGTAAGGACTCCCTATTTATATTCAGGATACAATGAATGAGAATCAGAAAATATTTGCTCTACTTTTCTCACTTTTCCTCTTCTCTTCTTCTTATCCTCTTTTTCTTCTTCTTCTGTCCAGCAGCTCTCCCAAGTCTTTCTGTTATTTGCCTCATCGCTGCAACACCCTGTAGAAGTATTAAGTTTTCTGATAAAAAGTTAATTTTCAAATAAATAATAGTTTTCTAAATAAAAATAAAACGGCCTGTAAAATGTAAGCTATTTTTTATTTCAACACTAAAGTTAAAAAAAAATACATATATTCATCATCAGCTTTTAAGTTTTAATTAGAATTAACAAAAAAAATGTCTTTTTTTAACTCAGATCAACCATTAAGATATTATAACATATGTATGGTACATTAGCTTTCATGTAAGATTAAAAAACATGTACTAGTTCATTGTTTATTTGAACAGTTATTTACTTAATTAATTAAAATTTGTAAAAAATTAATTGGTGATATAAGAAAATCTGTATTATAGGTGTTTGGTAATAAGTTTTTGAAGCATTTAAATTTTCTGAATTAAAAAGAAATTGGCCATATTAATGATGTCCTCACCTCAGCAAATATTTATTATTGATCACAAGGACCACTGTGCAGGAGTTATGGCTGATGGTGGACCATTCTGCCCACAAAGGCTGCAATCTTTATAGGCATGTGCACCATGTGAAGCTCATGGTACATGAATAATTAAATAAAAAAACATAATAATTCAAAATATTAAAGCCACAAATAATGGCTATAATTGCTTGCTTGGGTTTCGAGAATATAAAGTTATTCATATTGATATTTTTAAAAAATATATTTATTTTTTCGTTGGTACTGAGTGAGCCACATGTACTTATAGATAATATCTAATAGAGTTGCTCATATGGCACTGGCAAAATAAAAAACTAATATTATTATTTCAATAATATTTATACAGTCACAGGAAGGATGATAAATTCCTTTTTTGCAAAATTATTTGTGTATAAAACTTCACTCTTGCATCATTATTTGTGTAATTACCATAATGCCATTATGGTTTAAAATCTCTTTGCAATTGCATGGGTTAACGTGTATGGTTTTCTTCCCCCGCTGCTTGAGTTTCTCTCATAATATTTTTTCATTTTTATTATAATTCTTTGGGGTAGACAAAAATCTCTAAAGTAAGCAACTTCTTGTCCTTCATGTATAAACCAAGGTTGTCAGACCCGGACCGGCCCGGCCGGTTTAACCGGAAAAACCGGGAACCGGCCATGTGGCCGATCCGGGCAACCCCCTTTGAACCGGGTATATGCAAACCCGGTGTTAACCCGGTGACCCGGCCGGTTCAACCGTGAACCGGTTGACCCGGCCGGGTCAACCGGGTCATGATGTTAGGGCTTATTTGGGTTCTTTTTTGAGTTTTTCTTGATCTTTGGATTATGTATTTGTGACTATTTTATTATCTTTGGTTGTTATCTTTGAATTTTGATTGGTATGTGTTTGTTTGTGTATGAAATTAAGGTTTAACTTATGTACTTGTTATTTTTTATGATGGTTGCTTTGAGCATGTGTTTTGCTATTTTTGATTATTTTGTTAGGTTGATGTATGCATATTATATTTTGATGATGGTTGCTTTGAGTGTGTATTTTTCATTATTTTGTTAGGTTGATATATGCTTGTTATATTTTGATGATTGTTGCTTTTGAGTGTGCTTTTTTGGTTATTTTCTTAGGTTGATGTGTGCTTGTTATTTTTTTATGATAGTTGCCTTGAGTATGTATTTTAGATTATTTGTTAGGTTGATGAGTGTTTGATAATTGATATGAGTATAGAATGAACTTAGATATAAAATATAAGTAGTTGTGTATTTTTATATTATGATTATGGTTTTTAATATTACATTTTTTCATTATTTATTATTATAATATATTTTTTAATATATTATTATTGACCCCGGTTCAACCCCGGTTCGACCCGGTCGAATCCATCGACCCCTGACCCCTGGGCTTGGCCGGGTCAATGCCCGGGCCGGGTCTGACAACCTTGGTATAAACATTTATGTGAATGTTTTTTCAATGTTCATTCATTCTTGTATTTTGTGAATTTCGCTTGAGTGATATTGGTTTGCTTAGATATCTAAATGATATTTTGGCATAAAATAATACATGTGAAAAATGAGCATTGACAACTGGGGTATAACTCAACAATTATTCATATACTTAACATTTGAGAGGTCTCGAGTTTGAGTCCCTAAAAAAATCAAAGCTCCGGATTTCGGCTTTCTCATTAACTCTTCTTTAGAGTTACATAGCAAGATGATTTATTTTTAGAATACCAGCAAGTCACTATAACAAGTATATTTTCATACATGTTTATCTTTTAATTAATTGCACACAAAACAAATAAAAATAATAATAAATATGACATTGAGTTATCATAAATAGGTTTGAGCTAATCATATTTCTTTGTGTAACTATTTGCACCCATTATGATACATTATGAATTTCATGTCATAACCGTGTTGATTGATATATGACAATTTAATAATATTTATTAAGAATTATTTGGAAAAATTATAAAGCAAACATAACATGAATTTTTAATATATTTACAATTATTTAGTTTTATATTTAATCATATTTATTGCGTTTTAATCATATTCAAGAAGATAGCCTCCACTCGACATGGGCCCAACATTTGAGAAGGCCCAAAAAATCTATTTTGGAGGCCCATTAAAGGAAAGGAAAGGGCCCAATTGGGCTGGAACACGCCGAACGCTTTAGAGCGGCAGCGCACACTTGGATCCTTCTCCTCCGTGAGCCGTGCGCATAGTATACACGCCCCTTCTTCCCAACTTCTCCTCTTCCACACCAAGAATCTCTTCTAGGATCCTTCTCCTCGTTTTACCCTTCGATTTCTCCCAATTAGGGCTCCAATTTCTTGTATTTCAACCTAGATTTGGAGCTCCGGCTCGTTTTATCGGGGCTTTTCGCTCTTTGATCTGTTTGTGCTTGATTTTGTGGTCGCCGGGCATGGATCAGAGCCGGAGAGCCGTGGAGGCTTATTGGAGGTCTCGGATGGTCGATGCGGTAACCGCGGATGAGGACAAGGTCGCTCCGGTTTATAAGCTTGAGGAGATCTGTGAGCTTCTTAGGACTTCTCCGGCTGGCATCGTTAAGGAGGTGTCGGAGTATATTCTCAAGCGCCTCGACCACAAGAGCCCTATCATCAAGCAGAAGGTCTGTGGCTTAATTTTCTCGCTCTGTTTTTTGTTTTTTTTCTTTCTAAAAAGTTGTGATCTTTGTGTTTCTCTGAGGATTATGAAGCGATAAAGCTTCAGGAAGTTGGAAGCTTGTGTTTTTTGATGGAATTTGTTTCTAAAAGATGGAAGGTTTTGATAAATGTTTGATGATTAGTTCTGATGAGAATTTAACACTTGGAATAGCTGATATTTTGCTACGATTGATGTAGGTAGCAAATGAAGTTTTAATTCTTATTCTCTGAGAAAGTTGGATTTTCCCCCTTCATGTACTGGGTGATACGGGGAAGAAGTTAAGGTGCCATTGTGTTTTTGAGTTTCTAACTTCTGATTCCTGTTTGGGATTTGTCTTTGATGATAGGCTCTAAGGCTTGTGAAATATGCGGTGGGGAAGTCTGGTTTGGAGTTTAGAAGGGAAATGCAGAGGCATTCAGGAGTTATGCGGCAACTGGTTCATTACAAGGGCCAACAGGATCCTCTGAAGGGTGATGCTCTTAATAAGGCTGTTCGAGAAACTGCTCAGGAGGCTATCTCTGCTATCTTTGCTTCTGAGGACAATAAAGTGGTGGCACCTGCTGATAATTTAAACAAGCGTATCCAAGGTTTTGGTAATACAAACTATGAGATGCCAAGTGAGGAGAAGAAATCTTTCCTGAGTGAAGTAGTTGGTCTTGGTAGTGCTTCTATTATTCAGGGATTGACTAACATTGCTTCAGCTCATTCGTTGAAGAAAAATGATGTTGGGAGTTATAAAAGCCCAACTTTGCGTAGGTCTTTAACAAATGAGATAGATAGTCGTGAAAAATATGTTTTGAATGAATACCATGGAGAGAGTTGGAACTCTTCTGGGGTTTCAAAAAATGTGGGTTCTGGAACTTGGTCACAGGAATCAAGAGCAAATATGCCCAGTTCAGTGACATATGAAGATTCTGGTTCAAGCCATAAAGGAGTAAAGAGTCGTGAGGAGAGGCTTTTGGAAACCATTGTGACTTCTGGGGGGGTTCGTCTTCAACCTACACGTGATGCTATTCAAGCTTTTCTTGTAGAAGCCGCAAAACTGGATGCAGTAGCTATGAGTCATGCTATTGAATATAAACTTCAATCTCATTTGTGGCAGGCAAGTTTTTGTCACCTCTCACTTAGCTTGAACTTCTTATATGTCTGATCCTTTCTGTATTTTAGTTGCCATTGCACATTTTTTCTGAATAACTCATCATAAAGTTTATTACTTTATTTTGTGATACATCTAACTGGAACAGTCATCTGGATTCCAGGCCTTGTATTTGGTACAAGCATTTCATTAGAACATGTTGAAATGAATGGGTACTTATCTTATTCTGGCTAATACATGATTCATCAGAAGTGTAGCATCTCATTTGTTTATTATATTGTTTTATCAGGTTCGATTGAAGGCAATCTGTGTCTTGGAAGCAATACTGAGGAAGAATGACAATGATCATTTTTCTGTGATAGCATCCTATTTTACAGAGAACAGAGATATTGTGGTTAAATGTTCTGAGTTACCACAATCCTCTTTGAGAGAAAAGGCAAACAAGGTGTGTGACTGGATTTCAAATGCATTAATTTACATCATTACTTGAAAAATCCTGTTTTGGTGATGTGTATAATCACATTATCATGTTTACGTATTTAGTGATGTATTATATAACAGGTTCTTTATTACTTTCACCCATTATCATGATAGTCGTCTTTGTAAACCATTCCTGACTTATTAACTATTTCCTATAATTTCTGAATGTACATAAAAATATTTCATTATATGGTTTCTATCAATTTAACTACCGCCAGGCTGCTTGGAAGCTTCCAGGATGTGATTTTTATTTAGTATAGGCAGAGGTAGGTTTCTCTATTCTCCAATTATTTGTTAATATGTTTTCTTATTAGTAACTGCTTATTATTCTATTCAACCTCATCTTTACTTCTTATTTCAAGCTATATGCCATCTTGTAATTCAGCTAACATGTAAAACGATGATTAATTTCTTTGCCTGAGTTATTTTATAGTGGTACTTGCAGCTTTATAGTCTTGAACTTATATGAATGTGCTGCCTTTTTACACTTGATTCAAGGCAAACAACCTTTAACTAACAAATTGAAACACTTCAGATATGAAGATGATAGTAGTGAAGGCTAGGAAATGAACTTTGTGAATAATGAACTTTGAGCTTAAGTTGTTGGTATAGTTGAGCAATTGAGATGGTCCTTTAGTTTAACAAATGTATGACGATGAATTTGCCAGAACTTAAGATGCAACAGCGATATTTACCTGCTAATCCATCTTTGTGTAGATATCAAATGAAAGGAGTAATTTGGGTTCTGGAGAATAAGAAATTATTTAATTTGACTTCTGTATGTTCTTCAAAATACATTTAATGCCTTCTTATTTCTTCATCTTGTTTCTCTATGCCTTTGCTTTTGCTATGGACTGGAATATTGCTTGATGGGAAGTGAAAGATGCAAAATGATTATGGTACTTCAGTAATGCAAAGGAAAGAAAGGATTTTAGAAATAGACTGGTGGAATTAATTCAGCTCATGATAGATTCAAAAATTAAAAGAAATCATAGAATAAACTAACACATACTCTTTGTTAATTTAGTTAAACTGGGCTTCATGGGGGTGCTAAACACTACTGTTGTTGAAGAACCCAAGTCATTTCCACTACCCCTTCTGTCCGTCATCTAGTGCCTTATGTTGACACCATTCAAAAGGCTTTTTGTCTATGAATAAAATTGTGTTGTTCACCATTTTAAGATGACACTGACCTGATTCCAACAATTTGAATGGTAGGGTTCCTTTGTTTAAGAGATGGAAACAATCGGTTAGATCTCATTTGTGCCTCCTTTAAACAAAAGTTGTTACCAAAAGAATGACAATTTGATGAGTATTGCGATGTAAATTGGACAATTATATATATATATATATATATATCCTCCTATACTCAAGAAATTCATTATGGTTTTTGTGGTGACAAAATGAAACTAAAAGCTGGGAGTATTTTGTCGATGAAATGTATACAGATTTATAACTTGTGCCGTGAGGAACACTTGGAGTAGGATTGATCTGACTAGTGTAATTTGGCCCTCATCAGAAGCTATTTTTGTTGATAATCTTTTATTTTTAGGATCAATGTATTAAAATACAGTTCAATGATGGTTCAGGTTGGATTATGTGTCTTCCGAGTGAAATATAATGCGCTAGGAGAACATTGGCTTTTATGTGGTCTTTTTTATTGTTGTTTTTGAATATTTGGGTGTTTTAGCATTGAGCCTTAATTTCTAATTTGAGTTGATAATATTTACTTGCGAGCCAGAAATATGGTTCCCTTAAATTAGGGACAAAATTTCCAATATTCATATTGCCCCTCTGCCTTGATTGGAAGCATAATGAATGTAATAGAAATTCCATGAGGATGAATGCTGTATTTGGGGAATTAGTCTATCTGTAAACCATGTTTGACATACATTATGTTTGCAATTAACTGGCTGGTTACCCATGTTCTGATGAGAAGACAGCTTTTCTTATTCATCATTTTTCCTAAAACTGCTGTCACACAGTGATTATGCCACTGAAAGATAGGTGCTTCACTGGACTGAGCTAACTGTTGGAAAAGTAAGAAATGTTGAAGTAATTCTTCTAATGGGATGATTGAATCCATTTTCCCATCAATTTAATTTTCCATAGTTTTGATGCACTTTTTGTGTGATTTTCTTTTTTTCGTCTTGGGCTTTAATTGAGCCTAAAATTATGGTGTGTTTGTTGTCATTCATTAATTGGGTTTTTTTTTCAACGGCTAGGTGTTATTTCTTCTAGATGGGGATAATGCTTCTGAAGTGGGATACACAAGAGAGTCTTCTGAAGCAAAAACTGCACCAGTTCCAGTTGTTCAGATGCCAGATCTGATCGACACTGGTGATCTGAATGATTACGAGTCTGAATCTTCTAACCAGCATCAGGTTGATCAAGGAATCGGAAATCTTACATCTTCTGGTTCTATAGTTGATGATCTCTTTGGTGCTGCTTCCATCGCTGATCAAACCAGCCCTTCACAAGTAAATCGCAATGATCCATTTGCTGATGTGTCGTTCCATGCAACAGAAGCCAAGGAATCCGATCTATTTTCTGGTCTAACAGTTGAAGATAAGAAATTGAATCATGGCCTAGATAATCCTGTAAGTGGTTCTTCCCCATTTCTTGATATTTTCACTGATACCCCTACGAGTTTGCTGGAAAGAAAGACCAATGAGAATAATGTGGACAACCTGATGTCTGGTTTATCTCTCAATGGTGGCACACAAGAGAACAAGCAACATGCATCTCCTGAAGATGCCTTCCCAGTCTCCAGTTTCTTAGATGGTAGCAATCGGCCAACAGAGCTGCCTTTCACTGGAGCTCTGAATCCGATGATGGGTTCAAATGCTTTCCCGACTTTGACCCAGTATAGCATGCCTCCGAATATTATGTTCAATCAAGTATTACCGACCCACCAAATGGATTATGCTGCCATGGGAGCATACATTGCTCAGCAGCAGCTGCTATTTCACAACCTTGGGACTCTAAACCCTGGATTTGTTCACACTGCCGGAAATTTCAATGAAGGTGCCTATGGTTCTCCCCTGCCTGACATTTTTCAACTCTCAAGCAATCCAATTCAAATGCCCACAGCAATGAGTGCCAGCTCAAAGAAAGAAGAAACCAAAGCCTTTGATTTTATTTCGGTATGCTTTTGATACATTATTTCATAGTCATATATTAATTTGTCAACAGTACTATAATTGCCTTAATCATGACTTATGTTGTAAAAGGAAATCTTGAAATAACTTTGATTTCTTCTTTAATTTCAGGATCATCTTTCGGCAGCCCGTGATTCGAAAAGGGTGACTTAGGCTTCAAACAACAAACTAAACATCGTGTAAAACCGATTGAATGAAGTCCGCTGCCCAGTGAAATTGCATTCACAAATTCTTTTGCAATAAAAAGTTTTATCAAGCTCCAGTGTTATCTGATGCTGTGAGACGCTTATCGTGCTGCATGAGTGTCTATTTCCAGTGAGAATCTATCTAGTGAATGATCGGAGAAGGATGTTTAGGGGTTGTATCATATATGTAACAGTGAACCATGTGACGAAAAAATCAATTCTGTTTTGTTAATTGACTGCCAAATAAAGGTTGTGTCAGGTATTTTGGAGCTGGTCTGTTTTGTGGTTTATTTTTGGTTGACATTGTTGTACATTGAATGAGATGAATAGACGCCATATTTGTAGTTCTGATACTTGGCTGTTTCTTGTGATCTTTGTGTTTTCAGTTGATGATGTTGGTTATATAAATCTCAAGTTTCAATGAGAGGGTGGGGATTTTGTCTTGTGCCCGGTTAGGGTTCACCAGTCAAAAATGGTTAAGTAAGGTGTATTTGGCAAAAATATAGATTCACAATTAATTTTTTTTTTTTAATGTGATTATGGATTTATGGCTTCTAATGGAAACTATCCTGAACAATATTGTGAGAATCTTTGATTAAAAAACAAGTTTGAATAATCTTTGATGAAAAACAAGTTTGAATGAGAGAAAGACAATGAAATGGAATAATCTCGCTGAGAGTGCAATTGGGCATGGTTTTATTGATTTGTTGATTGGTTGACGTTCTCAACTTTTCCTATTTTTTGGTGAAAGGGTATGACTAACTATATGTATTAATTTATTTGAGCTTGATAGACGGTAAGATCCCCATTTGAAAAAAAGTTAAAAGAGTGCACGCATAGCTTGAAAATGAATCATTTAACCCAATCTATTTTCATCCGGGATTTGGGTATCCGGCCCTTAATCATTATCGTTTCATGTAAAATTTTTTAAATGTCTGGCACTTGTTTTTTTATAATGAAGTCTTACAGGTATTAACACTTTTGTATCTTGATGTAAATTCCTAAGACTTTTCTATATTTTTGAGTTTTGAATTTTTTAAAATGTGAATTTTTTGGACTAACGGACTTTAAGATGAAGTGCAGTTACGTTGAAGGGCAAACTTCACGGACTGATTTTATTTATCAAAACATTTGGATTGGAGTGAGTCACTTGAAAGGTGAACTGCAAGGGTTGAATTTAAAATGGATCATTATAGATGGTATACAGGTGTCAATATATTGTACCAATATTGTCAACGATTTTTAGGTCAATTGATATTTGGTTTCTCTGTGAGGATTTTTCGTAAGTGGCGAGAGTTTTTAAAAGTGCACGTTGAATGGTCCCAGTGTCTATATGTGCCTGGGTCTTACAGACCGCAGTTGAGGCGCGCGCACGCTTCTGTTTTAATTTAGCGGGTCCATTAAAGATTTCATCGAGGACAAATTATATAGCCTCTGTCTTAATCTCCACTAAGGACAAAGCCTTCTATTTTATAGAGTTTTGTAGGAAACCATGCGAGTTTGAAACATGATATCCACTGTGGAGATCAAAGCAATAAGTGACTTGATTTTTTCACATTAAAATTTCTATAAGATCAAAGAAGAATATCTCAGCATTTGATCATGCAAACCAAAAGAATCTCAAACTTCACATTTCATAGAGTTTTAATTGGCGTATTATTTCAAATATGATTAAGATTATAATTTGATAATAATCAAAGTGTTATTTGGAATAAGGCGAGAAGGATGACTAGATTTTAATTTTTAATAGGGTTAACAATCTGAATAATCCCGTAACTTTTCGTTCGTTTTTATTCCTGTTACTAAATTATAAATAAAATTATAATTTTAGTTTTATTTTTAGTTTTTGTTATAATAAGATCATCCTAGACCAACGATGTTAACGGCAATTATATATGATTTGCTCTAAATTTAGTCACTAAACTTCAAAAAATAACTTTATTATAAGCCATGTATAATTACAGTTAATAATGTAAATGTATTATAACAAAAGCTAAATAGTTGAGGTTGTTTACCCATTCTTTTTGTATATAAATCACCAATTATTCGTTTGATAAAATTTTTCTATAACCAGGGATCATATGTTAATGCTTCTTTTAAGGTCACTATCTTCAACTTTGTCTTAATTTGTTTCAAAACTTATCCTAAAATTATTTATAAAGCAATGTTGTTAATTTTATTTTATTAATTTATCTGAAAAAAAAAGTAAATTTATAAAAAAATTACAGCAAGTGCCAGTACCAGAACATAGAAAGAATTTGTCTTTATGAGGGTATATGTGTAAACTGTAGTCAATTCTAAAAATATTAGGTGGTGGTTAATTGGATATAATTAAAACCTTTAAAACAATAGATAAATTTTATAGTTATGAATTCAAACATGTTCACATCCGACCAAACAATTTTTTTTAAAAACAAAAGACAAGATAAACATAAATCAAATTTGATAATAATAATAATAAAAATCATAATTTGAATCAAACCAACAAGATATAATAATAATAATAATAATAATAATAATAATAATAATAATAATAATAATAATAATAATAATAAGAAACAAAGATAACAACAATTATTCTAAATTCAAAACTTCAAAAACCATTCAAATCTAAACAAATCCCTATTTACAACACTGATAATCCTCAACAAATCCATCATCATTAAATAAACTTTGCTCTCTTCCTCTTCTCCACTTCAACCTCTCTCCTTTTTTTTTTTTTCAAAAAAAAAAAGAAAAATCCTTTTTTCCCCTAATTTTTAAAACTTGAAAAAAAAAAAAAAAACAAGAAAAAGAATGGCTGGTTGTAGATCAGGCCAAGCTTTTTTGAGAGCTCTTGCTGGAATTGCAACCTTGACTGCTGCTATACTCATGGGACTCACTCAACATACTGTTGATTTTGGAGTTATATCAATGCATGCAAGCTATAAATCTTCTATAGCATTCAAGTAATTAATACTTCAATTTTATATATTTATTTATTTTGCTTTATTTAATTCAGTGATTAATTGATGCTTATGATATATATATGTATGCAGGTTTTTCTTGTATGGTAATGCCATTGCATCTGGTTATTCATTGTTGTCCTTGCTTTTGATGGCTTGTTCAGGCAATAATTGCTTTATTCATTTGCTTGACATGGTAAGTCACCAATTTTCTATTTTTTTTAATATATATATATATATATATATATATATATATATATAGAAGGGTTTATTTTGATGCCTTGTTTAGATGGATTAATTTTTATTGGACTCTTTTGAAGTCCAATTTGAGAGACTAAAAGCTCAAAGTGAAGTATTTTGTCTTATTCTTTGATGATATTTTTCAAGATGAGAAGATTAAACTTATATGGAATTAGAGTACTGCATGAATTCATTTTAGAATAAAATTTCAAGAGGAAATGAAAGGCCCTGTTTCATCTTTTTTTAAAGACATCTTTAGTCATTATTTTTTTTTTTTAATAATGGCAAATAGACTCATATATCCAAATCAACTATGATAGTATAATATTATTTATATAGTTCATTGATGAAAATGAATTTGGATATATTATTATTATTTGTTTTTTCTGTTTGAGAGAATAATAAGTTTGTATTTGGTATATATATAATGTTGATGATGTAGATGGCAATGGGAGGAGTGATGGGAATAGCAACAGGGGCAGCAGCAATTGGGTATGTGGGCAAATATGGAAATAGTAACATTGGTTGGGGGCAAGTTTGTCCATACCTTGGGAACTACTGCAACAAATTGATGTACTCTTTTGGTGCTTCTTATCTTGGCTTCATTTTCCTCTTCATTGTCTCTCTTTTCTCTGCCATTCATGATAACTCCAATTGAACCAACTTTTTTATTTAATTTTCGGAGTTTTGTGAGATTTGTTTTAGTATTTATTATTAACTTTTTGTAATTTTTTTGTGAGATTTGTTTTAGTATATATATATATATATATATGTTTACTTGGATTATAATTATCTGTGTTGTGTGATGATTGTGCTCTTCACATAAAAAAAAAAAAAAAGAATTGGTAATGAATCAATTTGATGAATTTTTTATTATATATATAAATTAGTGTACTTAGATTTTTTAAATATTTCACACATTAAGAACAAAACTGCAAAATAAATACAGTAAATAAATAAATAAATATTTAAATGACATGTTAAGTGTTTTTTTTATGTTGTCAACTAGTAAGATAAGTTTCTCTAATTCAATCCATCAAAGTCAAACCAAAACCAAATGTCACCATAAGGCTTTTCCCATAATCTAATTATCCCAAATATTCATCTCCACATATTGTTGGTACTTGCTTCTAAAAGTAAGTTTCTCAAACCATAATATTTTATTTATTTTTGTTAATATATTTTCTCAAACCATTAATGTTCAGTTTCTCTTCTTCTCTTTCTTTTGGCTGCATCATTGGTTTGTTTTCAGCTTTGGAATTAGAGATCAAAATGAGATCAAGAAAACTAGTTATCTTACATGCAATGATAACATTTTCACTTGTAATAATTTTATTAACCTTTTATGTTTCCATCTAAACATTCATCATCTCCACTTTTCCCTGCATTTACTTGTTCCTGATCATCCTCATCTTGTTGAAATGAGTTCCCAAATTATTAGTGATTCAGAAAAACCTTTCCGGCAGCTGAATGATCTCCCAAGTATCAGAAATTTGGATGAAGATGGTAATTTTTCTCTTTCCAAAACATTTCTGCAGAAAAAAAAAAAAATGCATAATGAAGTTGACTTCCAATTCTACAGGAACAGGAAAATTATCACCATAATCATCATTTGGTACCATGTTTTTAAAACTTGTGTGAAGGAGGAATGGAGGATGCTGCTGCAATTTTGATGTATTTCCAAACATTTATTTGCATCTATTATGGAAATTCATTCAACCTATGCATCTTTATACATTAAACATTTCACACATGCATGATTATTTTATCTGAAAAAGACACATATGAAAAGAATGAGTTAAAAACATACTTCCTTCATAATTTAGTGGAATAACTTATGGTAACTGCTACAGAGAAGGCATACATGCAAGAATGTAAAATTGGTTCTCAGTAATAGAAACAGATAAAAAAAAAAAGAAAAAGAAACATGGAGTTAGTTATTAGAGATAAGCATTGATAACAAATCTAATATTTGAATTTAAACTTTGGAAAATCCTAACAATTCCAACGTCTCTCTCTCTCTCTCTCTTCTCACTCTATCAAACCACTATTTCTCCTCCATTCTTTCCATTGTTACCTCTTCAAACTCTGAAACAATAAAAGAAACCATCAATGGAAAACAACAACAACAACAACAATAGAAGAGAAGAAGAAGTATCAATAGTAGAGCAGAAACAAAACAGAGTGATGAAAAGAAACAGAAATGGTGGGTACCCAATAGGCCAAGGTTTCTTCAGAGCAGTCTCAGCCATGGCCACCTTTGCTGCAGCTTTACTCATGGTTCTCAATCAAGAAACACATACCATTGATGGTTTTCCCATGCATGCCAGCTATAAATCCTCTCCTGCATTCAGGTACATATATATATATATATATTTGATTGATCCTATTCAGGAGAGAAAAAAAAAATGAATCACTAATTGTGTATCATATATAATAGGTTCTTCTTGTATGGGAATGGGATTGCTTGTGGATACTCATTGGTTTCATTGCCTTTTGTTTCTGTGTTTGGAGCCAGCTATCTCATGCACTTGTTTGATATGGTAAAACACTAATTAAACTGAGTTTAAGTTTATTATTATTATTATTATTATTTGTTGGTTTATAATTATGTATATTTATGTGGATATGATTTTGGAGTGAATGTTTGGTGCTGGGTGGTATGTAGTTGGCAATGGGATTAGTGATGGGAAGTGCAACAGGAGCAGCAGCAATTGGGTATGTTGGGAAGTATGGGAACAGTCATATTGGATGGATTCAGGTGTGTAGTTATTATGATAAGTTTTGCAAGCAAATGACATACTCTATTGGCTGTTCTTATCTTGGATGTTTCTTTCTTTTGGCTGTCTCTGCACTCTCTTCTGCTAATAAGCTCATTTGATGAACAACAACCAGAAGAAGACTAGTGTTTCTCTTCTTTTCTTTTTCATTTTAATTTTTTTTTTAATTTTTATTATGTTTTTTGGGGGCTATGTCTTTTGGATGGTGTATTAGGAAAAGGCATGGAATAATGATTTTTGGTTTTGTTTGAATATATATATATATATATATATATATATATATATATATATATATGTGCTAGTAGTTTTGGAGGATTATTTGGGAAAAGAAAACATTACTAGTGATGACAATTTTGGAATAAGTTGGTGTATTATTGGTATTATTATTTGCAAGATTAATTATTTGAAACATAAGTACGGAAGCTATGAATTGAATTTTGTTTTAGGGGCAATTTGCATGTATGTAGACAGGGAAAAATCATAATTGTGTGTTTATTTAGAATTAGCAAAGTTTATATGCCTTAAGATGAAAAAGCATGACAAAACAAAAGAAAAATATAAACTTATTTCCGATTTCTTTATAAAATTTTATTAGTTAAATAAATATCATTAATTAATATAAATTTATTTATATTAGCAAATTCACTAGTTATTTTTTAATTAAAAAAAAACTTGTCATTAAAATCAAACTAAGAAACCTTTTATGATCACAGTGAATATAAAAAAAGAACATATCACATTGTATCTCATTCATAAACAAAGTTACATTCTCCAAGCTAAAAAACAAAAAATGTACAACCAGTCCAACATAAACAACTCAAATTAAACCTTCAAATAAACAAGAAAACAAAACCCAAAAATTTTGTATATTGAAAAAAAAAACACACAAAAAGAACAAAAACACCACCTTTCATATTCAAACAGTAATGTTCCCTCCACTGACAACACTATCACTAGGAGGATCAATAGCAATCCAAAGCAAAGAGCATGTAATAGCCACAAGCCCTGACCAAACATATATAATAGTAGGCAACCTCCCTCTCCTGCCCATCAACCCTTTAGCAAAGGGATACATATGAGCAAGCACCCAAAAACTAAAGAATAACCCTCCAAACAACTTCCCCCATTGCGGTATCTCACTATATATGGTCCTCGAAATACCAACAACGATCGCTGCGATGTTTACAACGATAATTGTCAATGGAGGTATAAATAAGCTCGTCCACTTTATAAGATAGAGATCAGCATAAATATCATCTTCATCTTCATTAGTAGATTTTGAGGTCAAAGTGAACGATATTTCAATGCCTGCAATGACTTTGAGTAGGCCTTGAAAGACAGCAGCGAGATGTGCAGAGGTGCCGCCGATGACCCAGAATTGCTCGTTGCGCCAGAGCTCTTCGAGTGCAATGCCGGACCATTTAACTTCGAGAAGGGAGAGTAGAGTGAGAGTGATGGTTATGATGAGAAGGTAGGAGAGGAATGTGGCATCAAGGCCTTGGACGATGAATTTGCCGGAGAAGAGGGAGAAGGCGGGAAGGAAGCAATAGCTAACAAGGAAAATGGAGGTGAAGGGATAGATGCCTACATTGAGGTAGGCAACACGTTGGAGGAATTTGAGTCGACGAGAGGCACAAAAGGCATTGTTGCGGGAGAAAAATATCTCAACAGAGCCGGTGGCCCAGCGAAGGACTTGGTGCAAACGGTCTGTAAGATTGATCGGAGCAGTGCCACGGAAAGCATCACGCTTGGTTATACAGTAGACTGAGCGCCATCCACGGTTGTGCATGCGGTAGCCAGTGACCACATCTTCAGTGACTGAGCCATATATCCAACCGATACGGGTTCCCCATTCAGTCTTGTCTTCGTACCTACATGGAAGCAATTCATTGAACATCTTATGATCATTAATCTTGTTATCATTATGGGATTTTGTTCAACATATGGCATGCAACTAACTATTTGATCATATAGTTTGTGTGAAATGAAATACCATGCATTCTATGAAAGTAAAATCCATAAAAATACAGTCATTAATTCAAGTCATATTGAGATGAAGTCACTTCTGATTGGAGCAAAAATTAATGCAGTTAATTAGATTACATACTTCCAAGCAACAGCAAAATAACTTACCAGCAAGATATCACTGAGACAGCCTCTGCCACTGTCGGTGCGTCCAGTGGTAGTCGTGGTACAAGTAAAGCACCAGGCGGACGCCCATTCTTCACTCCAGGATGGTCGGCCAGTGGTCGACCTTGATACTCCGCAACAGGTATAGATTCTATTAGCATCGTGGAATTCCCAAATTTCCTCGGCAACTCCAAATCCGGGTTCATATAAGGTGACCCTTGAGGATTATCCCCATCATGTGTCGTTACCTTCCGCATTGGATGTTTGTGTTGCCCGTATAAACCTGTGTACTCATGAGCACGAGGTGGATCAAATCCATAAAGAGCGTATCGTCGAAACAAACAACCAGTACCCACATACATAGGCCCCTGGAGGCCATCAAGTGCTCTCATGTTGCCATCAAAGAAGACTGTGTTGTGGTTGGCGTAGCGGTCTGATGGATCAATACCTTCAAACCGTTGTGGGAACTGAATGTAGCAAATGCGGTCACCACCACGATCCATCATAAAGCACATGCCCTCACGAATGGCCATACAATTGTAGATATAGTGATCACAATCAAAGTTAAGGATGAAAGGACCATTGGAGAGGATAGCGGATGCCCGGACTAGAGCATTCATGGCACCTGCTTTTTTATTATGGTCATAACCAGGCCGTTTCTCCCTGGAGACGTAGGCGAACATTGGTAACCTGATATCAATTCCAAGTGAAATCTATGAATTGGTGGTCACCTGGATTGCCATAAACCGGGTCATGATCCGGGTTTTTTATCATCACTTGAAGAATACCAGCATGATCGCCTTTGGAGTGGTCTTTAGATGGAATAGCCCAAGTGCCAGGCCAATGCGTGCCATCTGCCATCCAAGTAGCTTTAACAAATTTAATAGTATCAACAGGCTCACCTTTTTCTCTAGCAAGATTTGCCTCTTTCTTATGTTCACGATTGTTCAATGCTTTAGCTCTCCTGGTGATCACCTCTGGGAGACCATTAATCCTCACTTTGAATTCATCATACTCTCTTTTGATCCATCGTCTATCTTTGACAAAATCTGGTCTTTTCTTATTCTTTGTAGGGTCACCCTTTAATGCGAAGTAACTTTCTGGGTTGCGAGGCTCAATATTGTGCTTGCGGCAAAAAGGAACCCAAACTTGAGCAAAGCTAGAAGCCTCAGCCATAGCCTCAAAAGTTAGCAATGCAGCCCCATCATCAGATATGTAAACAAAAATCTTCTCAACTGGGTACTCAGTGGCAAGAATTGAGAGGATGGTGTTAGCAGTGACTAAAGGAGGCTCTTTCTCAGGATCAGCTGTCGAGATAAATACATCAATGCCAGGAAGGTCTGAACGACCATGAGGATTGGAAGGAGATGGAGTTTCAAATTTTTCACGAAGTGCAACAAGATCGGTTGCTCGATTAATAGGGTTTAGTTTAGGAAGTTGGTCCAATATCCATGAAAAGGCGAACCATAATTCACATACAATGGATAACCCCCATAACCACATTGCATCTTCATTAGGGTTAGACACTCGCCATACCAAGAAGAACACCAACGCCACCAACCGAACCACCATTAGAAGCCTATAAGAATTCTCATTTTTAGCATTGTAGAGGGCAAGAAGAATCATATATATATATACACACACACACACACATACCTGTAAGGGCTAAGAATTCCAGCAGGGATCCTGACTTTTCGAGTGAGCGGTTTCCATGGTTTGTCCAAAAAATCAGTCATGCAAACTCCATCACCTTCTTCGGCAAAGTTGCCATTATCTTGTGGCCAAAAGGCATTCCCAATGCCATAAGTACCTTGGGTTTCAAACAACCATCGGTTGTGGTCGAAGTCACCAGTTTGGCTACGAAGTAACATTGACTTAGTAGAATTCATCATCGACATCATCCGCTCCATCTTTGCCCCTGAAGAGCTTCCATCTTCTCCACCTCCATGACCACCTCGTCGTTTGACATTTGGCCCATAAGGTGGAAGAGGATGGTCGTCAGGTTTCGAGGTTGAAGCACTAGAAGAGGCAAAGTAAGGTTGGTTGTCCGGAGTTGGGGGCATGAGAACTGTGTAGTTCATGTAATCATTAGGGCCACCGGAAGAACTAGCTGTAAATTCACCGGAAAGTGAAATGTCGATGTCATCATCACGAGAAAGGCTGACAACACGGCCACTGGAAGTCCGACGAGCAAATTTCACAGGAGGTTTTGTGGTGGGAGATGCCATTAGAGGCAACAGTCAACAAAACCTTGCATGTTTTTGTATCTGAATGAAAGATGAAAGAAGAAGGAAGATGGAGGTGATCAAGTACTTTGAGAATGAGTGGCATGGAGAGAATCAAGCTTAAAAGAAGGGATGGGAAGAAAGGAGGTGAGGAGGCAATTGCGGGAGAGTAAGTAATTTTTCTCATTTTTCAAAATAAATAATCAGTAAAAATAATAAAAATACTCTGAAATTTTAAAATACTTAATTCTGTTTTAAACTTTTAATTGTACGAATTTCATGCTAAACTAATATATAAGGCTAAGGGTGGTAACATGGCGGGGCGGGGCGGGGCGGGGACGGGGAATCCCCGTCCCCGACTCCCCAACGGGGGAAATTATCTCCCCGTCCCCGTCCCCGTCCCCGCGGGGATCCCCATATACATATAAATTTTAATTATTTAAAAAAAAAATTTAATACTAATACACACTAACACACATGAAAAAATATAAAAATAATTCAAAATAAATCTCAACAAACCAACATATAAAAATTTACAAAAACAAAATATTCCAAATATTCATCAGTATAGGCTATAGAGCAAAAGATGAAATTTAGAATTTATACAAGTACAATACTACAATCTAATACAAATAAGATACTCCAAATGTTGAATATAAAGCCTCCTTGTCCTAGGATTATATGACACGTGCATGCGGTCCGAAGAGCTTCCATACGGACATATATATATATATATATATATATATATATATATATATATATATATATATATATATATATATATATAAAGTTTAAATAAAATGGAAAAATGAACCGGGGCGGGGATAGCAATCCCCGCCCCCGCCCCGTTTACTAAACGGGGACGGATTGGCCCCCGTCCCCATTGGGTTGAGTCCCCGCGGGGCTCGGGTATTCCCCGCCCCGTTACCACCCCTATATAAGTCTTTCATATTATGAGGCAGCCATAGCATAGTTTGGCAATTTTTAGGGATGCATATGAATTGGAGACATGTATGGAACTCTTAAAACAAAATTGTTCTTTTTATTTTTCATTGGTTAAGTAATAGTGAAGAAAAAAGAAAACAATATCAAAAAGTTTATTTGGCGCTTTATATCCACAATAAGTAATATTGAAAGAAAAAGTTATAAATTTGGAATAAAATTGAAGAGTTTAGAGTTACTACAATACCGATATGTTTTTCCTGCAAAAAATTAAAGCGACCATTGGCTTTGCCATCTAAAGTATAAGATTGTTCATTTTTTGATATTTCAACCACCTGAATTCGTTCATTTTGGTCATTTTGGGCAGAGGGGCTAAAATGAAAAATAAAAATTCATGTAATTAAAGGACAAAATGAATATTTTTTTGTATTTTAAGAGCCCAAAAAAAAAAAACTAAAACTTCTGGGGCTTATTAGTGTAGTGTTTTAATCCTATTTGAAACACGCACACCTAATTTACACAGAATAATCAGAACTATCAAATCACATCAGGAAATAAAAAGGAAGTGCAAAACTTGACTTATGTTGTGTTATAATGCATCACTTCCATCTTGTTTTCAAGCATTGAGACGTGCAGTTCATGCCAAAATCAGTAGGGTGAAAGTGTGAGGGTTGGAAGTAATTATAAATGAAAATTGCATAAGATTTAGAAGTCAGGAAAATGCATACATTTCCTTGAAAAAACAAACTTAAGCTCTATCAACTGAGGTTACTCAATCCATGACAATACACAAATCATGTGAAGTCATTTAACACAATAGCTCAGAAGATGTGCAGTTCTGAGCTGCAATCGCAAGGCATGAAAAATATACACAACCAGAAATAGAGAATATATATATATATATATATATATATATAATCATTTTTCGCATGTTGTTGCAAAATCAAGAGGAAAAAAGAATGAATTTAATTGCAGCAAACAAATACTGCAAATTGCAAAAATTTTCTAAACATTACAATGTTTGACCAGTGAAAGTGTAAAAAGGACATCTTTAATGTGGTGCTAGTTAAAAACTCAGATTGTAAGCATCAGGCTGAATGCTTAAAAATCCTGGATCATCTCTTACTCGCCTCACGGATTTTCTCAGTCAGGGATTTCTAGCCCTTTGTGATTTTATGTTTGACAATGCCAAGAATTGTTTACATTTCTAAACACATGAACTCATATGAAAGTTGTTCTGAATGTTACACTATGACACAGATTATTAAGGCAAAACCAAACCAAACTGTGATCCAAGGCGAAAGACTGAGTCTTGAGTGCAAAAATGTGAAATATTCAGCTAAATAGTCAAATCAAACGGATGATTTTTCACACCATTCACTCAATGTCTCCAATGATACTAGAACCTCCCAACATTAGCAAACAAAAAAACCAAACAGGCATCTTTTAAGCATCCGAGTGATAGATATGAAGCCTGTTTTGCACTATGGAACAGTAGAGGATTCGGGGCTCTCGGATGACATCAATTATTGAACCACTGGTGTTTAATTATGATTAAATCACTAGATTTTAGTATAAAATCCTCTGTAATCAGCTGCAGTAGTGTAGGAAATAGTTTACTTGGGTTGCTAGTGTTTATTTATTTATTTATTTTTTTCTCATTGAATTCTTCTTCTTTGATTCATTGATTCTTTGATTCTAGTGGAAAAAGTCCTGATCATAGCTCTGTGGAATACGCAAGACTGCGGAACCACATAAATTCCTATGAGTTCTGTTTAAATTTTTGTGATTTTTCCATCAATTTCTCTTTTATTTTTTTTTTAATTCATGCATATTGCTTGAGAACATAGGCAAAAGCATTACCCAAAATATTTCAAACAAACCAGAGCAACAATGGCAATGCATTCAAGGAATTGCACAAAATCCAAATCCAAAAGACTGATAAAATTAAGGAAAAAGAAGAAGATTGCATCAATTGAAAAAGATCAGAGTACTAAAACTAACCTGAGATTTTCTCTTAATCCTCAATTCTCTCTTAGAACTGAGCTCATAGACACGAGAACTTTGTGAGTATTCCCAAACAGGCATTTTGTCGAACACCTTGCGTGCAACTCAAGTAGAAACCAAGTTTACTCTTCTTTTGAGCCTTTGTTTTTCTCGTCCTTTCCATCAGCACCGAAATCCAGGAAAAACCCTTCCAACTCCTCCGATTCCGCACCTTCATCGCAGTCATCATCCGCACTGAAATCAAGCTTCACCTCTTCATCATCCTCAGATTGAGACGAGGGTTCATTTTCATCCTTCTTAGACGGTGCCGGGGGGATGCGGTGGCGGTGGCGCATGCGAGTGATGGTGCGGAAGAGAGTCAAGGCGGGAGCAACACTGGGTGCTTCGAGTTGTCGATGATGCTGAGCAAGCACAGTGAAGACCGTGGCCGGAGTTTGGAGGAATGGCGGCCGGTTTACGTCGACGAGGCTTCGCTTCAGTGCAGCTCCGGTGAGCCGCATCGCTTGCAACATTGCTCACCGCCGAGGCAGATGAGCACCTTTCCACAAGTTCTTATAAATTCTCTTTTGGAAGTAATTTATTTTATACCCCCTGAAAATAGCTTAAATTATTTCTATAACTATCAACAAAAATATTATATACCGAAAAATAAAAACTTATTTATATTTTTATAAAATAATTTTTTATCTTTATTTCACTTTCTAAAACATACGTTTCTGGGAATTGTTTTAGAAAATAAATTTGAAAAATAAAATAAAATAAATTTAAATTTTTATGAAATAATGAATCACATGTTTTTATAGTAGAATATTGAAATGATTTTAATAAAAAAATAAAGCTTGCTATTTGTGCGTATACATGCTGTCTAAATATTAACAGAATTTATTTAGAAATATAAGATCTAAAAAATTTTTAATAAATAATAACAAGATGTGATTTTTAACGGGTAATTTTTTGGGTGGGTTACCGAACTTTAGTCGTTTTTCACTTTAATCAACTAACAATTGAAATGTATTTTTTTAGAGGGATGATTCAGAATTTAAAAAAAAAAAAAAAAAAAAAAAAAAAAAAAAAAAAAATGGTGGTAAAAGATACAAATTGAAGTTCGATGTGAAAAATGACAAAAGTTTGGTAACCCACCCCAAAAAATTACCCGATTTTTAACCCTAATCAACTAACAATTGAAATGTATAATATAGTTATGATAAATAACTTCGATGAGGTATCGGAATATAGTATTATTATTTTTTAAAAAAGAAAAATATTTCTAATGATGAGAATAAATTTTTAACAAATCTGAAAAAGATTTTTTTTAAATATTTGAGAAATCATTCATTTATCTGTGCGTATTTAAACAACTTATATAGGTTTTAATTAAATGAACCTACCTTGGGTTACTTCTTTTCTTTTGGTCAATATTTATTATTTTACTATTTTTCTCAACAAATTTATATGTCTCTTCATGAATATCCTTTATTGATTTTATCTTTATACAATTTATCCCTTCTTAATTTACTTGAATTTAATCAGTTGGGATTTAAAATAATAATAATAATAATAATAATAATAATAATAATAATAATAATAATAATATAGGGTTTTAAGTTCTCATGATTATTAAAAACATATATCGAATTGTGTTTAGTTATCTGCAAAACTTAAAACTAATAAAAAGTAAAAAAAAACTATTAATAAAAAAAAAAGTAAAACACTCACATAAACTCCAAAAACAGAGCTCCAAACAAACCCTAATTAAGAAACACCAACATCATCAGCAAGAACACCTAGAAACAGAAGAAAAGGAAAAAGAAAAAGAAAAAAAAGATAGAGAGAACAATGAATTAGATCATTCGCTATCATCTCCGGACTCCGAATCCAGGGCTTGATCGAAATCCTTGGTGTCGACGTCATCCATCACGGAAAATTCGGCGAAATTGCCATCTTCGAAGTCATCATCCATCTCGCTGTCATTGCCCTCTTCCTCGCTCGGCATCGGAACTTGGCGGCCGCGAGCGTAGCCGCGATGGAGACCCAACGCTGAAGGCCGATAAATGGGGCGATCAAAGCGAGGGAACAGTGCTGCTGCGCTGGAGATGAAGATAGAGCGGACCAGGATCGATGGTGGCGACGATGGCCGGCGGAGGGTGGAGGCCACCGCAAGTTGCTTCAGCGCCGCCGAGGACAAGGACGCCGCCAACCGCTGCATGATCTCAGATGAGAGAGGGAAATGGAGGCTCTCCAAGGTTCTACTAGGGTTTTGTTTTCTGGATCTATCTATTAATATTGAGAGCGAGGGGGGTTGATATAGTCGGTGGTAAGATGTTCTGGCGGATCATTTTATGGTTATTAAATTTTAAATGGTGGATCAAGAAGGTTCTAGTGCTCCTTAATGGTGTAAATTAGACTGGCAGTGAAGTCAATTGTGTTTTATGAATACTAAAATTGTGATAACAATATTTATATTTTATAATAATTAAATACTGTGTTTTATGGATAGTACTGTGAATCTCAATCGTTGAATCAAGCATCACACAGTAACCCAATCAAGTTTGATCGTTCAACCCGATTTACACCAATACCCATCTAGTCAACCCACGCTACATCCAAATATATCATCATAAAAAAATTATTCACGCACCTATTCATCTTCTCCCTCTTTGCATTCTGTCTCTCTCTTACAGCTGCTTTACACAAATGTTTGCAACAAACATTTGTTCTTAACGCAATACTTCATTAGAAAACACTAGAACCTTCTTGATGCACCATTTATATTGTGCAAATATATATAATATATACCTAAGGATTTTGTGGGTTAAAAAAATAAAACTTATATGTTTTATAAAAGGAAGTTTAATCACTTATATAACAAAGAGTTAGCATTTCTTTGATTAATTTTAATATTAGGGTTTCATTATTTTATAAGAATTGTAAATTTCGATTAAAAAATATTTATCAAAAAAATTTTAAATTAATAATTAGGCGTTCAACCAGCGCCGTTATCATATCCATTAGGCCGACACTATAGTAGTGGAAATTTGTTTTTTGATAAATTAACAACATATTTACTGATATATTTACCTAGCAGATTTCCAACTTTTCCCATAATATTTGATGCAATATCAAAATTCACATAATCTTTAACTATTAATCTCTCTAAAAAAAAATTTAATTTTTCTTCAACCTCTTCACCTTAAAGGGTTTTAGAGGAGGTTGGTGTTTTGTTTTAAAAAAACTTTCCCTTCAAAGTAAAGTTGTAATGTTTAATATACCAAATAAAAATTAGCATCAATATACGTGTAAAGTCAATTCAACCATTTGGTATGAAGACACATTCCCTGTAAAATTATTTTAATTCTCAAATCTGAATCCAATGATCCAAGTAGTAAACCAAAAAAAGGATATAGATTTATTAGAATTTCAGTACTTCATAGCATGTAATAACACATAAACATGTGTAAAAAATTTAGATAAACACCTAACTACACCCAATCTCTTTAGGTTTTAGAGTTTTGGGTTTAAAGTTTTATAATATTTAAATTCAGTAATTATGGGGCTTTAGAGTTTTTGGTTTTATGATGTTTTATAAAGTTTTGCGTTTAGAGTTAAAAGAATGATGCATTTGGTTTTGAAAAACTTATTCAGCAAACCTACTAATAAACATAGCGTTACTATTTAAAAAATATTGACATGGATGGAACAATTAAAAAAAATATAAAGACCAAAAATAAATCTTAAAACAAAAATAAATAGTAGCTAAAATACACTTCCTTTTTCTTTTCACTTCCTACTTCAAATTTGTTCCATAAACTTTTTTTTTTAATTTTCAGTTTTTTAAGGGGGAAAAAGATGAAATGAAATTCATGCAGAGAAAGTTCATGAAGAGAAGCAAAATGACATTAAAAAAAAAAAAAAAACCCAGAACTCTCTGCAGATCTTACTCATTGTTGGAGTACAGAAAGAAAACAGAAAGTTCCTGATCATTTGTATGGATGGACATTCACCAGCTTAACTCTTCTATTCTGCACACAAAGCACCAAAATGCAGTAAAAATCCACCTTAGTTTCTCCCACAGAATTACACCATTAAAAAAAAAACTCACCTTATCACTACGAATCAATTATAAATCTTCCAACTAACACTACATCAACAAGAAATGAGTGTGTTCTATGCTTTCAAATAATTATAAAAGAGCACTTTGGGATCTGTCCAGATTAGCAGCAAAATTTGTTTAACAAGTGATGAGAACATCAATTTCATTCTTTGTTCATATACCTTAGTGGGGAGGCGGCAGATATGTCTCCTTCATTGTATTTTCCTAAGTTTTTGTTTTTTCTAAAGTAGGAAATGAAAACTTCAACATCGGAACAGAGACGATCAAACTGGACCACCCTATAGTATTTCATTATATAATCTCTTCAATTTTGAACTTTACCTGCCTCATACTGATCATTGTTCAGGAGACTAAGAATCTTGTTCCACAGGACATCATAGTCAAGTATTTGGTGCCATGCTCAGCAGACATGCAGAAACATACTGATGCACCTCTGTACATGCCTCTGTCCCTTTGACGGTGCTTGTCACCTTTGTCAAAGCAAAAAAAAAAATGCAGAAACACACATAAGGATCATGATACAAGTATTACAAGTGATACCAAAAAGGTGTTCATAAACTGATGATGACAGAACTAATTGTCAAGGATGGTATATGATTATGAAGTAGTGAGCAAATTCATCCTCATAAGATTTCTAGAGCCGAAGCACAGTCCTGGATTGTTACCTATTAGAAATTGTCCTAACACAGGAGAAATGAAGTGCTTAATTTGGTTTTGACTGCAAGAACCATGGGAGCAGTCTCAAGACAATATATGACGATATTTATTACATACCTGTGAAAGCATATTGTAGAACAATCCTGTGAAGCTTGATCCTTTGCTTTTCTGGTTCCATTTAATTAATCTCAATACTGTGTTAGTAATCCAAGCAGAAGGCTAGAATTCCAAAAATCAGAGTAATAAGAAAAGAGAAAAGCGCAAATAGAAAAGCACAATATTTCGAAAACACCATATTTCTTGATTTGTTTTGGTAATTAGCGAAGTAACAAACAATGGTTAGTTAAAATGCACCCAGCAAAGTATTCTATTAACAGAAGAGTGTAGCTTCTATTCCTCCGAGATGGTGCTTTCCTTGCATAAATCGGTCACAAATCAAGACAAGATAATGATAAGAAGTGGCAAAGTGTACCTAAATCACCAGGCAGTACATCCAGACGCATAATATACTTCAGACAACTCAATTTGTTTTTGAAATAAAACATAGAATAGCTCTAATTGTTTGTGATAATATCACCCAAGTGCATCAGCTGCCAAAAGAGTTACAGACAGCAGGCACCATTTTATTTTTATACTATTTTAAAGCATCAAGAATGTAGTTAGCATAAGCCATAAGGATGAAAAGCATCACTCGCAAAACAACACTAGCATAAATTACTCACAAAATTATATCAGATAATAAAGTGCAGAAAACCATAACCATAAGTATCTCCCTCAAAAAATATCCTTCTTATCAACTCATATGATCATAAAATCAAATAAACGAACAACACATCAATTCTTAATAGAAACAGTACTACAAAAAGTGTATTTGGTTTCTAAAAGATTCCCCAAAAATTATCATGACATCACACCCACTTCTTATGATATATGATGCAGCATTCAAGAAACAAAATTACATTTACATTTACATTTTACATTTTCAATAAAGATGATACCATCACTAGGCCATGCTAACACAAGAATCTGTTGAGGGAACTGAATTAATGATATCAGGAGGAAATTCATAATGTTGATCATTGCTGCTATACTAATTACAGTCTGACCAATATTTACCCAATCAGTCTAAGATGCTGCACAAGAATTGGAACAATAGCTAGGTATACCACGGAAATTTCTAAACAAATGTCAATGTAACAAAAAACATTCAAGGGATCTACAGAAAATGACTTTGGACTCATCATTTTTGCCAATCTACTTGTAATATACAAACCTTGATGATGAAGACCAATGCAGGTTGATATTATTTTGTTTCTTTATTTTTTGAACTTACAAGTTGAACACAGAATAGTACTTCATCATCTTCACTGCATCCAGATTGATCATATCCACAATTAAACACTGTTAACTTTTCATTCAGAAAAAATCGACCGAGTATATGATTACCAGTTCATTAAACAATATCGCAGATCCCATCATCACGAATGATTGGACAAGCTCGCTGAAGTAAACTTGCTACATCCTCTTAGTCATCAAAGAAGCATTCACATTTGAGAAATGGGGCTTCCTTCAGCTGTCCAAGATTCTCAGACCATAAAGGGACCATTCATTTCGCTCAGAAAATTTTCAGCATTTAGAAAATAAATAAAATAAAGAAAACAATGAAAAATATAGAAACTTTCTGTAAATCAGTTGTTGATTTTAGGCTTGTTACCTATATATATATTTGACTAATGCCCAATAAGCTCTCCTTCAAATTCCAAATTGTATCAATGGACAATAGTAAAATGATTGACACTAATCTCCAACCACAAAAGGGAAACTTGAACTTGTATTATGAACGCAGGACAGTTTTTAATTGGGATAACCTAATGAAAGACTATCCGTACTTCTAATTGCTGGCCTCATAAAAAGAATAGAGCTAAGAAGCAATCTGGCTGCAATAACAAAAAAACCTAAGAGCCGTGGATGGCAGGAAGAATATAAACACCTGCTCCAAAATGATCAGCCTTCAATACAATACAGATGATGAGAAAAACAAAATAAAAGGTAATGAAGGTGCCAAAAAGATTTCTTCTAGAACTATATGAGCAGTGCCTTCATCCTACATATAATCAAATAAATAAATAAATAATAGAGAGAAATAAATCCTGATTGTTGACTTGTAAAATAGGTCACCAAAGAATAAGCACAAACACTTCAGCATCCTTTCTCATTGGCAAATTATAATTAAGCCCTGACAACAAAATTTAGCTGATATCATAATAAACCAAATAAAAGGAAAATAGATTTCAAATGAGTAATCAATGGGACCAATTAATTCAGAGAAATCAAATAATGTCCTATTGGATCAAACCAACACATATGACCAAAACAGTTAAGAGTGACTATCTTTAAGACTATTAGTCGCGTCAACTGTCAACCAGTGTCTTTTGTCCTAAATCCGCCTACAGTGAACATAGAACAATATGTTTCCCAAATGATATTAGAAGTACACGATAATTGCTATAAAACTTTATTGCCATTGTGCATATAAACAGAGGGATTACCCAATTGATCATTGGCAAGCATTATCTTGCTGCAGTCCATTGTTGATAATGAAAACTAGAAAAACTCACAGCAACGGTTTCTCAAGAGGCATTTTTTATTATCATCTCCCTCAACTTCCTTAAAAAATTGGACTGTTTATGGTTGCTTGATCATAACAATGATTTGTTTTTGTGCATCTATAATTGCATTACTAACTTGAGCTTGACAGATGCATTAGCCAATCAAGATTGGATATCCTCATCAAACTAGTCATTCTTTTACCCTTGGTCCCTTACATATATCTTTTATTTAATGATTATAATTACCTTGCAAATAGTGATTTACTGTCCAACAGAAAATCTCTGTAAATAATAGTGACCGCTATAATAACTAAATTTTGTGGGGATGAATCACAATAGGACATGAGAAACGCACATAATGAACTAGTAATAACGACAACAGGTTTGAGTGTTGTATGTTCATTCAACAAAGAAAGCGTACAACAGTAAGAAACACAGACACACTGCATACAGAATAAAGAGTTGCTTGGGAAAGGGGCATACTGTCAACATCTAGGCCAGTAATGCGAGAGAAACTTGACCCTATCACTATAACTTTTGAACAATAGAACTAATACAAGCTACAAACCGTACCTTCATTCTGCTCCAGTATTAAACTTCTAATGATCTTCCCAAAAGAGTTTCTTGCAACAAACTTACAGACTAATTGAAGAAACAATTTCATACCCACCAGACTGTCTAAATCTCCCCGGAAGAATGCAACGACCACCAAATCGCTGCTGAAGGAAGATGAGCACAGCAAGCAACACTCCTTCACAAGGAATAATGATATCCCATGTGGTGGAGTAGAAATCACCCTCCGGATTGGCATAGATGTATGATGAATTAAAATGAGGAACATAGTGGTGAGTTCTGTATGCATCATATAAATGAGGCAGAGCCCTGACAATGGTTGTTCCAACATAAAAGACAGGGGAGAGAGCCTTATCTTTGGAATTCCCAAATATATTAAGAAGAATTTGAGGGAGCAAAAAACCATCAAGTATCAAGCCAGCAAAAGATATGAGGTCCTCCCAGAGAGATCGGTGGTTTGCACTGTTGAAATCTTCCCTTTGAAGTTGAGATCTTGACTGACTAGAGTAAACAAACCAAGCAATCAAACCACCAAAAAAGTATAAGGGCAAGCACAGCTGCAAGGCTTTCCTCTCGGCCATCCACAAAGCCGTTTTGCTCTCCTGACGGTATCTTGAAGACCATACCACTTGAAGAAAACGGAACTGCATAAGAAATGCTACCATTGTTATCACCCTCACAATTACTTCATTGGCCTCAAGCCACCCACCAGTCCATAACAGAACATTCTGCCTATTCCGCCTCATGAACAATGCTTCAAAATTCAAGACCAAGGGGATCATGTGGCCCAGAGTAAGTATAACAAGCATTGTGACAGAGATAGATGGAAGGACATCAGGGTTCTTATTAATGTAGAAAAGCTGAAAACCTATGAAAATGCACAAAAGGGTGAGAGAGATGAGAACCATGGTGATTTCCATGTCCATCCTCCAGATTGATTCAACTGACTGAGCAGTGTACATAACATACGATTGGGTCTCCAAAGGCTCAAAGTAAAGTGGATCTGACTCTCTTCGCCTGCTTCTAATTGAGCCATTAAGACGTTCTCCAGCTTCTGGACTCAAAGACGAGAGTTGCATATTTATCAGAATTTCGCAATCTTTAGAATCTTTAACTTTCTTTTCATTGACTGAGGCAAGCAGATACCGACATCCTACCATGCAGAGCCTTCCAGTTGCGGCATTGTAGACTCCCTCTGCCAAGATTTGTGTTTGTTCACTGCCATCATAAGATGAATTTGGCATAGAATAAGATATTCTATAGCTTACATTCAAAAGGCTATGGTTCAAATCTACCAAAGATGGTGCTGGCATTGGTGCTGGCAAAGCCGGAAAAGAAACCATGTAAGTATGACCATAGAAGGTCTGCCCGATGAAAAGTGGGTTGGCATAGCCCCAAGCCCGTCCCCCCTTAGCATCTCTCAAAGAGAAGTCAAACCCCATGTTCCCAGCTGACTGACCATCAGGATACATCTTCCTCGATTTTGGCAAGTCAAAAGCTTTGCAAGATTCACTCACGTTGTCCAACCTAGTGTACTCATATCTCAGCCCATGAATCGAATCCATGCCAGCTTCTGAACTCCAGAAAGAAACCATATCAAAGTAACCTAAATCCTTCTCATCCTTGCTGCTCCACAACTGCCCAACAATGCTGCCACTACTCTCAATAGAGAAGACTGCCGGGAACCACAAACAAACCCTTATACTACAATCACTCACAGAGGCATCTCCTCCCAAAACTTCAACATCAAATGCTCGACAAGCCACCATACATAGCCGATTCTTATCATGATCCCAAAAAACCCTCCGCCACCAATGAATGGTTGGGCACAAAGATGCTCCTTTCACCATACCCGGTATAATTCGAGAACCCCATGTACAAATGCAACTTTCCATCATCCGAGCACTGGATATGATTCAAAGACATGAAACTCGGATAGAAACTAAGATCCTTAGCAAAGGGACCACAATTCTTAGAAGAGCAATTATTGCCATAATCCAACCTAAATCTCCCTCCCAAGAACCCCATGAGAGAAGAGCACAAAGAGGTTTTGTCCAACCCGAGTGATTCTATTTCATGCTCAACGCGAGAACACGAATCCTTGGCATCAGAGATCATGGTGTAGTCATAGCTCTTCTGAGAATAAGCGAAGATTGAAATGGGATGGAAGTAATTAGGGCTATCAGCGGACTCAAGGCTGGTGATCTTTCCAGCGACGACACTGGTGCTGATGTTGGAAGACTTGGGGTAATGGAGATTAAGAACGGCAGAGAGTCGGAGAATCTTACCGTCCGGTGAGCGGGAGAAGCCATCACCGACCATGCAGAGGAGGCCTGAGGACTCGGACCAGAAGCCAGAGAACTCGAAGGTGAGGGGTCGGCGGCGGGTGGGGATGCCGGTGCTGGAGCGCTGGAGAAGAGAGGACACGTTGCCAATGAAGTGGGAGCCACGGGACCTAACGGAGAGGGTGGCGGTGAGGCGGAGCACGCCGGATGTAGTAGTGCGGTGGAAGGTGTGGGGGAGGAAGTAGAAGGAGCGGAGGAGGGGGGAGGCGGGGATGAGAGGATCGCCACCGGAGAAGTGGCCATTGGAAAGGGACAAGAAGTCGTAGGGCTGGATGAGGCGGCTCTTAGGAGTAGATTCTGGCACGGTGGAGGCGCAGTTGGGAGCGTACGCCGGCGCGGCGGCGACGGCAGCCACGATGGAGACAAGAAGGAGGAGGAGAGAGGACAGAGAGATCGAAGAAGAAGAGGCCAATTGAGAACCCGCCATTGGAGAGCTTTGGTCGCACCTCGGAGAGTGCTCTGTCCGGTGATATTTAAGATGTTTGCTTGGAGAGAGAGGTGGGGGTTGGTTATGAGAATACCCCTGTTACAAACAAATATAACCAAAATGCCACTGAGGTCTGCCTATTTATTATGTATTCATTTATTTATTTATTTATTTATTTATTTATTTATTTATTATTATTGTTGTTGTAATTCTTATTATTATTTGTCAAACTTGAATATTTATAAATATATCAAAAATTATTGTTAATGTCGTTTTATTTGTCATTTTTAATTATTTTTATATTTTTGTTTAGGTTTTATTATGTATATTTTTATAATTTGTTAATTTTGTATGAACAATATTATTTTATATATAAGTGATTTGTAATGAATAAAATAAGTAAGTAATTTATGTGGCTTCTTTTAATTCAAAATGTGAAACGCTCTAATTTTTTATTTATAATATGTAAGAATGTAATAAGATGCAGATTATATTTCTTTTAAAAAAAGGTAATACATATATATAGTAATCTAAAAGTTAAATAGATTATATTTATTTGCTTTTTCTTTTTTTCTATTTTGATAATTTTTTACTTTTACTGGATAATTTTGCATAATTGCAAAGTATGTTTTCTAAAAGAATGGCTTAATAGCATTTATTGAAATGAAATTAGAAAAATACACTGTAAGCAAGAAACCTATCAGTCCCCTAAAAGTGGAATCAAAGAAAAAAATACATAAAAAAAATCTTTTGGCACTGAGATTATTCTGAAATCATAGTAACAATGTATTATTAGTAGTCAATCTGTTGAACTGTGATACTTATTTTTTTTGTTTTAAGAACATCTACTTGTGTTTTTGAAATAATTTGCCCTATTTTTAAAAACAAACAAAAGAATTGCTAAATAACAATGAGAAAATTATATTAAAATTTTAAAAGTAATGAGACCAAAAAAATTTTGATTGTTATATATAAGTTGAATGAACTTCACAAGTTAAAAAAGAGTGCTAAATATATAAAACATGGAGAAAAAGATAAAAAGAAGTTTACTGGATTCATAACATAATACATCATATTTGCTGAATAAAAACATGAAATTGAGCTTTCAATCATTGATCTTAATCGAAGTTTTGATGATAGCCAAATACAAATGCCAAAACACATTTGTTTTCCAAATAAAACAAAAGAAGACGATGAAATATAGAACATAGTTTCTTTCACCTTGCCCAAGTAAGCCAAAATTCAAAAATTATTTGGTTAGCGCTATTTCTCAATATATATATATATATATATATATATATTTGTTATAAAAAATATTTGTATTGTTTTTTTATATTAAAAAAATAAGAGCGAGTGACAACTTTGTCCTTATCCCAAAAAAATAAAATGATAAAAATAAGGATCAACTATGACTAAGTCAAAGTCAATGGTATTAGTCCAACCCATGGGCACGGCAAAGGTTGATGGTTCAAGTGTAATTTGGGGGATGTTTGTGGGCATTTAATGAAGAAGTCAAGAAGACAGAAGAAAGTTTTGGTGTTTGTTGGGCAGTTCGGTGTCTCTAGTGTCTTGGGTCAAAGTCTTCAATTGGCGTCCATTTTCTTTATTAATTTTTAATTTCATGTTAATATCCGCTGTTTGTCCAACCAACCCATGCACCACATGCCCTCCATTATGTCCAATTTTCTCCGAAAAGTCTTAATTGAATTAATTGAAATAAATAAATTCTTAAAAAATGTTTCTCAATTTAATTATATAAATTCCATGTAGTCAAACTATTATATTTTAATAATTCCAAATATTTAGATTATATTGGTCTATTCAGAAGCATTATCTCATTCAAATTTAGTTAGCATAAAATAATAAAATTTTACTTCACTTTTGAAATTATTCTTAATCTCTGCTTACCGCATTTAAGTTTTTTATAATATCAACTTAAAAGAAATGAAAGGGAAAGAAAGATAAATTTCAAAAAAAAAAAGAATAATGCAACAAACAGAAAATGACCAATGCAATTTTAAAATTATATTAGAGATGACTACCTGACACTTTGAAAAATCAACTATTTTTTACACCCTTTTACAATTTCAAATGACCATTTAGACCTTGGTAATGGTATAGTAAAAATCATAATTAGTTTTATATGAAATTATATTTCTATCTTTTATCTTTTTGTTTTTGTTCGTTCCATATTGAGTAATGCTATAAAGAGCGAACCGGTTGCACGAACCAGCCACACGACTGATGTTGCTGGTGACGTGGCGACCGATTTTAAAACCCTCTTTAATTATTTTTATTTTTGAAATAAAAGTTTTTTTAATTAAAAAAAATGCCTCTTTTTCTCTCGTGACTGGTCTCCCCTCTCTCTCGTGACTGGTCTCCTCTCTCCTGCACCACCGATCCCGGCCGCCGCTCCTTCCTCCTGTGCCCCCGATCTTGGCTCTCTCTCTCTCTCTCTCTCTCTCTCTCCCTCTCCCTCTCCCCTGTGCCCTAGCTTTCTCGATTCGCAGCTCCCGTCGCCGTTCCCTGCCGGTCACCGCTCTCCTTTCTCTTGCGGCACAACCGTCGCTCCCTTAATCTTTCTCGTGTCTTTTCTCCCGACCGCCACTTCCCTCTGCTCTCAGCTCTCATTGAAGTCAGGTATAGAAGCAATGATGATGTCCTAAAAAATTTATTCGTGTCCTCGTCTCTCTATAACGACAGCCTAGTAGCTTGGATGGCCTAGCAGGCAACCGCTACTCCTATTGTTGTAAAGGGAAGGGGAAAGGTGGGAGAAAATTACCGCTGTTGAATCTGAGCATCTTTTTTCATTATGTTGCTTGTTTGTGTATTTCTTTCTGTCGATGTGGCTGGTTTGTGTATTTGGTTCGCTCTATAAAGCATTACGCTTTTAGATGTTCTTTTGGCCATAATGATTTGCCCTATAAAAGAGTATGGAGATTGGGTGGCGTGGCAACTATAGTTGCAACCCTTGATTTAGGTTTTTCCATGTGGAAGATTAAAGGGGCAAGATCTGAGCCCCTTGATTTTTGTTCCTGAATTTGAAGTTTAACGACTGAAATTTCTTGGCTTGAATGTGTTGTTTGGTAGGAACGATTGTTTCTTTTCTTTTTGAGTGATTTTGATGTGATTAAAACTTTTTGAACCTGAAATCAGGAGTTTTTTTTTGCCTTTATTTTTGTGCTTTGATCGATTTTCTTGGAAGGATAGTTCTAAATTTACAGGATTTAATTCTCTATGATATGTTCCGAGTTTAATTAGTATGTTAATTGGAGGTGGTTATTAGGCTTATGAATGTCAGTTTTTTTTTTGTTCTTATTGCTTTATGTGTAAAGGAGATGGCTTTTTTTTCCATATGTTCCTATCTCTGATTGAAGGAAAGGAAAACAATACAGTAAGATATTCTAAATCTCAGGTCTTTTCTTGGTTGGAATTGAAATTTTGGATTGTTTCAATTTGAGAGATGAAAATTTCCTTTTGTTATTTTAAGTTTTCAGTATCTCATTGTTTTTTGAATTACTAGTACTTGATAGAGAGACATGTCTATGTTCACTAGATGAAAATTCTGTACAAGGGCAAAGCATGTGATGTTGCACCTTAAATGTGAGAATTGCATGGGTTTTCTTAGTATGTAATGTGGCTTGTCAGTTGAAGTCATACGCAACCTGGTGTGATGTGTGGCTGCTGAAGTGGAAGCTAGTTTTCATTGGCTCAAGCCTAATTGAGGTAAACTTGACATGGGGCTTGCCTACTTGTCCTCATGATACATTTATATTGTTGATCTCATGATACTAATTTTTCTTGACCTTGTTTTCATGCTGCATCTTGGGCACCTTGTTACAATTTGGTGCAATGGATGCAGAGGCTTATACTGAAGTTTCCAAAATTATTTTGCAAATTCTTTGGAATGTTGCAACATCTAAAAGCTATTGCTCTTCACAATTATGGGTAAAAGCGAGGATCTCTGCCTTTAAGTCCTTCTCCTTTTATGAGGTAATCCCATTGATCTCGAACAACTGACAAGAGCATTTAATGTCAAATTCTTCCTCATTAGTGTAAACATTGTATATCACTGGGCTTCTAAATGCACATTCTTTCCCTTTGACAATGTCAAACACCTGAAATGAGCGGATTGCCCCATGTGAACAATTGAGAGTAAGATTACAATATATTATTCCTTGTAACTCATCTTGAAACAATTTTAAAATTTCATTTGTGTATGCTTCTTGTAGTTGTTTATCAAAATAGCAATCAGTGATCAATGGAAAACATGAGTTAAATGAAGCAAAATCAGCTTTGTTTTCCTTCTCAATATTGCTTTTCAAGGCATTATCATATTGCTCAACAAACTGCTTTAGTGAAGTCGTCGGACCAGCATAACCATAAAAAAATGCATTTATGCTTTCACTTCTTTGAGTGGTAGACATTCCAACCCAAAATATGCCTTTAACATATACAGGAGCCCAACGATCACAAATTTTGAATAGAGAATTCAACCATTCATTTTTCTCAATGTTATAGTCTGCCATCATCTTCAAGTATGTGTCTTCAAACTCTTAAATATCTAATGCTTCATACGTGATGCGTTTCAAAATCTTCTTGATTGCTTTGTATTCATTTAAACCTCCAAGCTTCTCAGGAACCTTCTTCATGATATGCCAAAAGCAAAGGCGGTGATGGAAATTTGGAAAAACCAATCTAACTGCACCCTGAATAACCATATGTTTGGTATGTAATAATTGCTTTAGGAGCTCTGCCTGACATACATTCCAGCCAAGTTTTAAAGAGCCAAACATATGTTTCATACTCTACCCTGAATAGCCATACACTGGTCTGTAATCATCTTCAAGTATGTGTCTTCAAACTCTTAAATATCTAATGCTTCATACGTGATGCGTTTCAAAATCTTCTTGATTACTTTGTATTCATTTAAACCTCCAAGTTTCTCAGGAACCTTCTTCATGATATGCCAAAGGCAAAGGCGGTGATGGAAATTTGGAAAAACCAATCTAATTGCACCCTGAATAGCCATACACTGGTCTGTAATAATTGCTTTAGGAGCTCTGCCTGACATACACTCCAGCCAAGTTTTAAAAGAGCCAAACATATGTTTACGTATCTTCCTTCGACAATAAGCCACACCCAAACAATACCGTCTCGTCCATGATGATTTACACCGACAAACGGGGCAAATGGCATGTCATACTTATTCGTCAAGTATGTTGTATCAAAAAATATTACATCACCAAAAGCTTCATATGCAGCTATAGACCTCGCATCCGCCCAAAAGACATTCCTCAAATGACCTTCCTCATCCATGTTAATCAAATGGAAAAAGTTTGTGTTTCTTTGTTGCATGCGAGACAAATATTTTCCAAGTGCCGTGACATCTCCAACAACAAGTCTTATCTGCCTTGCTTTCGCAATATAATTTCTATAATCTTTCTCAGTGTATGTTAAATTTTTATAACCCCCACTTTCAACTACAAGGGAATGGAAATTTTTGCTTAGGCTTATCCCCGCTTGGTCGTTTAATTCAAGCCTTCTTTTCATATGTGCATCAATTTTTTTATTGCACCTTTGGAAACGAGCTTTTTGTGGGCTAAGTGCATGATTGTGCTCCAAATTAACACTAGAAATGGTAAATCGCCCATCATTGCCTACAATGACATTAATCTTTGCTGGACAATTTACTTTGGTAGATAACCTTGGGTTGAAGGAGTTTTTTGAAGTTGATATTCGTTTGACGCTTCTTGCACATGCTAGCGTGTAATATTTCAATTTTTCATCATCACCTAATCTCGTGATTTTTTTTGTTGATGCCAAACCCTTCATGCCGCCCATACTTGGGCATACAATTTATAAACTTCTTCTTCGGAATCAAACATCATACCGGCCTTTGGCACAACATTTTCAATTAAATCAAAATCTACCGATTTTTCTTTGGCATGTATTTCATGCCTTGAACATCCAACTTCGACATTATCTTTTCCTTGCTCAAAATACCCAATTACCACTTCTTCCATATTCTTGCTTTAGGTATATGTCTAAACACAAATTAGACAAATAATAAATTCATAGATAATTTTCATTCTCAAAGGATTTCAGAATTTACCTTAAAATAAATATTAAAAGAGCACGTATTGACACGCAACTTCACTCAAGCAAAACTAGACACACAATACTAGTGGATTCAAACCATCACCGATTGGTAATTGTTTCACACAATACTAGTGTATTCAAACCATCACAGATTGGTAATTGTTTCCTAATATTTTATATCAACAATAAATTGCACGAGACTAACAAGATGTAAACAACAATAGTTCAAGCAAAGTTCAAACAAGTGTTTTAATAATCATTCAATATACAAAGCAAGAAGAAATAGACTACACATGCCAATAGCATGCAGTTGGAGGACCCCTTTTGAATTTTCATAGATTCTTTTTGGCAAAAAAAAAGAGAAAAACTGTTTGAGTGAGTCTTAAATCAATTAAAGGTTTCAAAATAATAGTATAAAAATGTTAAAAGGAAAAGAGAAAAAGTAACGCCCACATTACTAAACAAGGTCACATTATCCAAATTAATGGACCTAATTATATCACTTCAAGTCTGATACTCTCGAAAGACCATATGAAGATAACTTTTTTTACCTTTGTTCGGTGATGCTGCAAAGACGGGAGTAAAATTATCAAATGGCATTTCAAAACATGGTTCTAATGACCAATCGGTGCTTGAATGCACATTCGAGACAAATGACAAGTATGTGCTTGCTCTTCCAATAGTGGTGGCTGTCATTCGACTTTCATTTAAATTTTCATGTATATCTAATTAATAGGATGAAGATAATGGAAATAAAATTTGAATAGTTTATGCGTGCTAGTGTTCCCCGGTCCAATAAACTTCATTAAAAGCACTTGTTTATGCTCCGAGGTTCTCTTTTATCATGTTGATATCTCGAACCGAAGATCAAAGAATTCTAAACAACATTATAGTAAGGAAAGCTCGAGCTCTACTTGAACATTTGGATTAACAGATAATGTTCAGTACTTCACTATCATATACATTAGTCATAATAGAACATTTGGATTAACATAGAAGTAAACAAACTGCATTAACAGGAGAAACTTCATACCATTAAATTATTCCAGCTACTGCAAGTTTTCCAACTGAAGTTAAAAGATGAATCAAAAGATTAGGATGGAGAAATTAGAGAATGAAAAACAATTTAAACAATTATAAACATCATTGTTCAAAATTGGGCACTTCAAAGGACAACTATCAATGAAACCAAAATTAGAAACAAACAAACATAACAATAAATAGGAAAAAAAATTCTTAAGCTGTATTGGAATATAAGCGATTGAGGCATTTCCATAAGTCCATGAAATCATGGAATTTAATAACATGGGATTTGTAAAACCATAAGATTTTCACATAATAGTTTTTTAGTGAAAATTATGAACCTTAATACTTGACTTCAAGGAGAGCCGAGAGCAGAGGGGAGCGGCGGTCGGGAGAAAAGGCACGAGAAAGATTAGGGGAGCGACGGTTGTGCTGCAAGAGAGAGGGGAGCGGTGACCGGCAGGGAGAGGCGACGGGAGCTGCGAACCGAGAAAGCTAGGGCACAGGGGAGAGAGAGAAAGCGCCAAGATCGGGGCCACAGAGGAGGAGGGAGCGGGGGCCGGGTTCGGTGGTGTAGGGAGAGAGGAGACCCGATTACGAGAGAGAGGGGGAGACCACCCACGAGAGAAAGAGAGGCATTTTTTTGGAATTAAAAAACTTTTTATTTCAAAAACAAAAATAATTAAAGAGGTTTTAAAACCGGTCGCCACGTCACCAGCCACATCAGTCGTGTGGCTGGTTCGTGTGACCGGTTCGCTCTATATAGCATTACTCTAAAAAAAATTAGCTATTGATCATGATCATCCTTCTTATGCCTCATTAGAGGAGGAAGCTTGGGGCCTTTGGCAAATGGGATGTAGTGAGCTTGATACTAGAATGGAGAGAAATCTATGACACTATTGTCACCAAAGCTTGGAATGTGTTTGTTCCCAATAATGAGTCCATAAGTGATAGAAGTGGCTCATTTTTACGTACTTCCATGTATTTAGTTCACAGTAGTAGTCGGTCTAAAAGTGAGAAGCCACACTTTTGAAAACTCTTAACTTAAATATTTTCCTTTCTTGTTAAAAAAATCCCGTGGTTTTTAGTATTCATGAAAATGGGACTTCCATCAAAATTGTGGTTCCCATGCTTCACCCACTGTACTTTGAGAAATGATTTCCTTTTGCTCCCAAGAATTTCATCTCCATCTAGCTTCACTCACTGGTACACCTTTGTCACTTGCAAGTAACAACCTGAAGGGCTTACAAAAGGCAAGCATCAGAACCTTTCTTGCCTTCATCACCATTCCTCTTCTTTTCTTCTCATTGATACTCTTCCTATCATTTTTTCTCTAACCTTGCATTTTGTTTCAAAGCTTTTGTGTTTCTTGTCTTTTGATGTTTGATTCAAGCTCCTTCATATTTGAAATCATGATTTATTCGGGGAAAAAGGGTCATTTTTTCCTAATATATATCTATGTTTTATTAGATTTTGTTTTCCAGATATATTCAAAGATTGTTCAATTTATATTAGCCGGAATTAAAAAGAAAAGTTGCAGTCCAATTTTTTCTTTAATTCATGAGATTAAGGCTGTTGGGTACAAAGGCGTGTAAAACTAAGGACGGCCGTGCAACCTCTGTTTTTCTGAATTTTAACGCTCAAACCTCACCCTTTTGAGTACAAATTGTTGTGATATATACTACACAATGTAGATGTCAAATGACAATAAATAAGACGCACAATTTAGCGTGGAAAACCCTACAAATCGAGGGAAAAACCATGGGACTCCTTAGAGCCACTTAGAATTGTGTTTTACTATGTCAACAAAAGGGATACAAAGACTCTCTAGATTAAACTAGAGGCACACATGCCCAATGGCATCAACATTCATCAAGGATCATCATCATCATCGTGGATGATAACACACCAAATAGGAATCAAAGGAAATATCAAACCTAATCAATAGAAAGAGCTTCTTGCAAAGATTCTTCACTCCAAATTTGAGTGAGATCCGGCGCCGAATCGCCGTCCGATCGTCTTGTCCTAGCTCAGCCTTTTCCTTCTCCCTCTCACTTGGCTTTCTTCTTCCTGATCAACCTCACTCCCACACTAATTTCAACAGTCATCCCTTCATAATGACATAACTTCATTTTTTTTTCAACTTGGGCTGAATCCCAATCTTATTACAGCCCACCAAAATGGGATGGACCCAACAAAGTCTATGTTTTAGTTCATGTGTTCTTCTTGGGAGATTGATTAGGGATTAGGTCTAATTAAAGGCAAAAAAAAAAGAAAATTGCAATAATAAAAGGTAGAAGAATATGATTAACTGTGGAGCCACTGTAAGTACATATAGTATTCTTCTTATTATAATGCATTAATATTTAATTATGATAGTTTATTAGTGTTTATTGGTTATGGCTTTGCTAATTGTTTTCATACACTGGCTTAATTACTTATTGGTTTTACTATTTTTCTTGTTTATTTGGCAACTATTCCAATAATTGGAACTAGAACTAATCTTGCAAGAAAGTCTTAGAGTCTGCTAGGCATCATGCATGGGTGATCATGTGGGCATAGAATTATTTTACCATAACCAATTCTTGTCGTTTGTTGATTTAATTTTGATGCTTAATCATGTTGTTTATACTGGATTTTCTGGGTAGGGCCTTTTAATGGAGCTGCACTTGATGTCGTTTGTCATTAAGTAGTCATCAGAGCAATTCCATTTAAGAGCAGCAAGCCTTGAGAATTGCAATGAATTTCATTGCTTTTTTCTTTGTGACATTTATCTCTAGTTTGTGTTTGTGTTCCCTTGTGAATTTTACTTTTCTTTTTCTTTTTCGTTTTTGGTAACTAATGCTAAGATCAATCACTATACATATTCTTCTCGTGCACGGAGTGCAAGCAGAGACCAACCACTATAGATGTTTTTTCGGTGTTTTGGAAAATGCCAACCATTTTGTAGCATTATTGAGATTTAGAACTGCCGCACATTACAATGAGTATATTGCACTCATCTCGTCAAAACATTAAGGGGCCGTTTTATTCGAGATAATATAAAAACATTATTGGGAATCAGGGCTAATATGTTCAGATTACCATGTTTGGTTCTATGTAGAGTGGTAATGTTAATAGTAATATGAAAATACCAATAGTGAAATATTACCAAATAAGATGGTAATATGATTACCACCAAAATAAGTGTCCATCTAGATTACCGGGTTGGTGGTAACTGTAATATTGTTTTTTCAATTCTACCCCACTCATTTAATCTAATTCCTTATTATACTCATTATCAAAACTCTAATTTTAATTCTCCCGTTGGTCGACACCATCCAAGTCCGTCACCATCCTTGCCA